>OX941094.1:9188699-9693699 GCA_954870635.1 Arctium minus | reverse complement strand
ACGTTGTTGCGTTCATTGTCGAGATGTTCATGAGATTCTCTGAATTAAAATAAATACCGTATAAAGTTTTTGAAGACAAGCACTAACGATTTTGACAAACATATGAAATTGAAGACTTTGAAAATATTAATATGATTTTAATAATTATTTTGAAAATGAAAAAAATATTGAATTCATAACCTACGCTATAATCAAGGAGGATTCATTCTTGAAACCCCAAAGGGCACCCAAAAACAACAATTGTAAAGATTTCTTGGGCAAAGCAAATATATAAAAATGGGATGCAAGTGCTTAAAAGTCACCAAAAAGCCTAAAACCAAGTCCTAATGATCCAAATGTTGTGTTTTTGTAATGTGCTTAACCATTTGAAACTCATGGCTAGCTTATGAAAATTGTGTTTGACGATATTTTTGAGTAATCTTTATCTCTAGTATATGAAGGGCTATCTTATGCAAGTAAAAAGGATAGATGCATGATTCTTGTGGATTTTGGCATAGACAACCTCTTTTGTTCAAACTTTATTTTGTGTTGATTAGGGACAATCAACAGTCTTAGTCTGGGGGTGTGATATGCGTTCATTTTATTACTCAAATGCTCTATTTTTAAACGCATATCTCAACTTTTTGCAAGCGAATATTTAATTAATCAAGACTCTTTGAGCAAAACTCATATCTTTATTACTTGGGCATTGAATCATTGGTTTTATGTTGTTTTTGTGGCTTGCAGATTGGCTTCTAGGTGTTTTTGTTGGGAGATTTCATGTGCCGAAAAACAGAGGGATAACAGCTTGCTGCAGCTTGATGTTGTCTCAAGATTTATGGAATATTCCTAAAATATTCCTCCAACCTTGCATTAGCTTGTGGAAATCTTGGAAGATATTTGTCATGTGATCTATTTCTTTTATCCTTTGGGCAATAGCTTTATTTTCTCTTTTGTTAGCTATAAAAAGCCTTGATCACTAGTTGTAAATCACACAACTCTCTTGAATGATATGGAGAATGAAACTACACTTAGAAATAAGCCGTTGTGACATATCAACTTGAATGATATGGAGATATACTCGAGAGAGTTATTTAGATACGAGGAAACTCGTTTTCATTCCATATAGCTTATACAAGGAATAGATTGTGCCATTGCCTAGACTTTTTCTATTTTGGAAACATTAGAATCAAGTCTATGGATGCGAGCCTTTCTCAATCTCGAAAGAGTTCCTTAGAAAAGCTAATGGTTGGATATATTAATTATGACGTTTCACTTGATCTAATTGTCAAAAATCTTAACGGATCCCTACACCCTTGCTCCTTTTTAAAGTAATTAATTTCTGTCAAATTAGTTGTTAAAAAACCACCCAACAATATTTTCTTCAAAGTATCCATCTGAAATCATTTCTTTTATTAGACTTTTATTAAGCTTTTACACCTTTCCCTGTGGATCGATACTCGGTATTTTACCGTTTTATTACTTGTAAAAGACGACAACGGATTGATAAGTGTATACTTGCACTATTCACCGTTAGATAACAGTCCAAGAGATTAAGTTCATATAAATCTCGTAACATCAACCAAAACATGAATAATAAGCAAAGCTCTTAATTTATAAAAATATGAAATAAAACTTTACTTCTCGAAATCCTTCAAACGTGGATGTCATAAAACGCAACCCATAAATCTTGAGTAAATAATTCCCCATAAGTAAAACGTCACCGAAAACATGGATAATAAAATGACACAATAAAATACCCAAATAGCACCTTCCGGTGACGGGGGATACCCGATTCCATTGTACGTGGCGGAACACAAAGTTAAACCACATAACTATGTTGTCGAACTACACCTCAGATCGTGACCGTATTGCTTGCTCTGCCGAGCTACACCTCCAGTCATGACTATATTTCAAGTCTCCACCACACCGTATCCCTTATTGCCTGCTCTGCCGAGCTACACCTCAAGGATACACGATCTTATTGCTTGTTCGGTCTCTAGGGAGTTTCATCCTCAGGGTGCCCACCTGACCCTTAGTGCCTACTCCCTATCAGTCAAGATAGGAACCTCAACTCCGTACTTGATAACACTCGATGTCTAACCCTCATGCACAAGAATTAGAACATCAAACTCCAAACCCAAGGTCCTGGAGTACAACTCATAAAGGTTCCTCTCCGCAAAACAACCGGGACAACACCAATGCCAACACGACATTATTTCCCAAAGTGAGAATCCCAAGAGTCCTCACCGATACATACAACTGACTCACGTGCCTATGGATCCAATGCAACACTGTCTAAAATACATGACTCCAAATGAATGACTCACGCACCCAAAACATGTATTCTCCAAAATAAAATGCAATAAATGCAACTCACACCCCAAAGCTCCACTTAGGTTATTAAACCGGACAAAAGTCCCAAAGTCCTGACAAAGCCGAAATCCGACATAAAGACCCAACAATTACGTAAATCTCCAATGGGTGCCAATATAAACATCAAAACACGCTTGACCAACATTTATGAAAATACTACGACTCAAGAGTAAATAACCCAAAACTCCTCGTTGGTTGAAACAAACGTTTTCCAAATGAGCTTATTCTCTTCGCGATACCCAAAACGACTCATAGTACCATGATATGTATTTTCCAACGGTTTATAAAATCGTATTCACCAAATGGACAAATATATAAAATGACCTCCATTTATCTCTTACATCATCAAAGAAACATGTTAACATGATTTATTTATCAAAATGTCCAAAAACCTCAAAGATACGAGTTACATAGGTTTATAAAGTTAAATATACCCAAAAAACCAAAACTTATCAGCAGTTAACAATTTAGTGTAAAACACAAACACTTTTAAAATAAGCATTTTGGCATGTACACCGTTTTCACAAATCAACTTGAACACACCTTGCTAGATTTAGGCTAAATCTAGATTTCCCCCCAACTAGAGCTCCTTTGAAGAACACTTGGATTCTCAAGACAAAACTTCCAAAAACCTAAATCCATACATATTCAACCATAAATAAACATAATCAACCACAAATAATCGTTTCCCAAACCATATACATGAATACCTCAACTGATACTGAAACCCTAACTTCCATAACTGAAGAGAATAGAAGATTACTTAACCCAAACTTGAATCCACCAACCAAAACACTTCTAGTTCACCAAAATGGTTACAAATCTCCAACCTATGAAAGGAAGCACAAAGGGTGGATGAAACCCTAGAAAACTTTGGTGAAGAAGATGAAGAGGGAGGGATGAGGAGCTTATCACCACAAAATACTCTTGTATACTCAAATAAACTTCCAATCTCTTGCTAGATCCTTTAAGAGCTCTCAAAAACGAAACCGTAGCAATTTGAATCACCCAAATCGGAGTTGGGATGAAGGAGATATGATGGAATGAAGTTTGGTGGCTGAAAATCGGTTTTAAGCTCGTCCAGGGGGTTTCGCGACTTGTGCCGCGACCTTAAGTCGCGGCATAAGTCGCCCTCTTCCCCTGGTTTTCTTCTCGTTCACTGTTTTGGCCGTAACTTCTTCGTTATAGCTCCGATTTTTCTCTGGAAAGAATCGTTGGACTCGTAATTGAATCCTTCATCCATCTAGACTATAAAATCCAGGATTCAAGTACAAAATATTTTATCTTATTTTTCCCTAATATATCGGTTTCAGTATTAACTCGAAATGATACCTTTCGAAAATCGGGGTGTTACAATCCTCCCAACCTTGAAAGAGATTTCGTCCTTGAAAGAGATTTCGTCCTCGAAATCTAGCACCGATCAAACACCCAACGTCGCCCTTTGAAAGGTCAGTCGACTCTTTACCCAGAAGGAATGCCTCCACGATACCTTGCCTCATGCACGAACCGATCATATCCCATTTAAGGTTGTCACTATAGTTCCCGTAACGAACCGTCACAACTCGATCCCAAGGTTCGATGTGTCTTACCGCTGACGAGACGAACATCGAGTCCTTATCAACCACTTTCTTATCCTTAAGATCTCGGTTGTCTCCCAACCTTGGGTTGCACATATCCCCTCAAGAATAGTTCCACCAAGAATGCTCCCAAGAGAACTCATCCCTTAGGCATTTAATTCTGTCCCATTAAGGTCTCCTCAATAGTCGATTTCTACTTAAGGTTTATCTCGATAAAAAGATTGAAGCGGGAGATAAAAGATAAGGAAGACCGTATTCGTTACGACAACGAACGAGCGAACAAGTGTATCCAAGAGTTCGCAGTCATGCAGGCTGAGATAAACGAGAAACAAAATTGGATTGATCAATGTAAAACACTTTATCCTTAGATTGTGCAAGTGTTTTGGACCATTTCGTATCTGGACTTTACCTGTTTCGTACCTTTTCGATGTTCTAATTTCTTCGTGAATAAAACAGTTCAGTATTTTGTGTGTTTTGATGAGTTTTAAATTTAATTACTGCCTCTGTAATGTTGTTTCTAAGGTAAGTTAAATTCGTAAAAGATGTATAATAAGGTTTAGTAGATGTAAAAGTAACGAACTAAATAAAAAATAGTTTGTACAATAATCTTTTACATTTTAACACTAGGTACTAAACAACGGCCGATCCATCCTCCCTGAAAGACCATATAACATCCGTCATCTCATACCGCCACCGCTTACAGTCTTTGGATGTATCCGTGCTAGATGGATGTCTCCCCTGCACCAAATCAGTGAGAAATTTACAGGCCCATGGACCACAATCGCCAAGCGGTCCCGTTTGTTGTGGCACATCCATCGCGTATTACCAACTGAAGGAATTACTAAACGCTTGTGCACGCGAATGTTCACCCAAAGTCGTAAAAAATTGCGGCATCCTGATAGTGAATTCGGTCATCATTTCTCTAAGGGCTACCTCCAAGGTGGGAAGCTTGAGACTGTCATATATGGTCATAATCATGGAGTCCAGATTGAAGCGCCCAACCACCCAATGCTTATTCCTTATACATATTGGAATGAACACCTGAAACATAAAAAAATATATGTCAGTTATATAAATTCGAAATTTCTTAAATAATATACATGTAAACTGTTTTTCATACCGTATTCACTGTGCCCCACACTGGAAAACCAGCACTTCCTTGTGCACCACTGCACTGCTCAGTCACGTATGAAATATTCTTAAGCACAGTCACGTAATACATGAAGTCTGGCAGCACCATGGTCCAAGTAGCCCAGATGAAGTCGGACCCATACCTCGAGGTGCTATTAATAAACAATTACATGTTAAGCATGAGTTACAAATTATTATTAATAAAATTATATAACTAAAAAAAATACGTACCTCCGTCTCAAAATCTCCACTATCTTCCAAGCCCAAAAGTTTACCCCAAAAGGTACGATCTACAGGTCGGATTGGTAGAAGTGTCAGTCTCATCTGAGCAGGCAACGTGCCAGCGCGATACATGCGCTCCACCACCGTAGATCCCTTCTGTGAACCCGCAGTATCGGAAGGCCGCTTACCTTTCGCTTTTTTTGGCCGTGCGACTGAGGGGGGTAGAATCAGGAAGGGCGGTGTATGGAGAGACTTGCAGCTGGCAAGGATGTCTCGGAGCCATGCCGGTGGGCGGTCTAGGAGTAACGAACTAGGGACTATCGTACACCCCTATAACGAACGGCCCTGGCATGTCTGGGCCAACCATACCGAATGTCCCTGTCATGTCTGGGCCACCCACACCTGGCATACCTGACACTCCCTGCATAACAAAATAAATAAATATCTCTCCGATATCATAGAAAAAAATAAGTTAAACATTAACCGATTGATGATACTTACCGTCGGCATATGAGAGGGGGAAAAAGCGTACGACGGATCCGGAATCCTGGGTGACGAAACCCAGGGGTCGTACGACGATTCTTGCTGTGGTGGTTGTTGTTGCTGTGGTGGATAAGCGGATAGCTACATACAAGTATTAATTGTTAATGAATGTTCATAAGTTTAAAATTAAATACATAACTAAAATTAAATACTTACATGCCACTGCTTCATCTCACAGTACATCTCCTGTATATGAGTATACATATCCGTTTGACCACCCCGCCACACATTTATATCATTAACTGTTCCCTGTACTTCACTAACAATTCTCTCCAGGGTGGTCAAACGATCCCAATATGTAGTATAGGGATCACTAGTAGGCATACTCATACGGGGGACTCATGTTGGGGTCCCTGATGGATCTGTAGGCCAAAGTCCCCCCCCCCCACACCAGCGTCGTGGTGGAAACCAGCACCGTCACCACCATCGTCGTCGTCGTCGTCGTCATCGTCACCATCACCGGAGACTTTCGTCCTCTTTATCTCATGCTCTTCCATCCCCTGGAAATATTGGTGGCTAATCTGATACCACTGAAATGACTCATCCTGAGGGGTAGCCACAAGAAGTCCGATGGGTGGCCGACTACACTGATATTCATAATCTATAATGTTAGTTTTTAACGTTAAAATAATCAATATTTTAAAGTATTTAAAAATACGTACCTCTGACGTATCAAGTATTACCCCGACATGTTTACCGGCTTACCGCCAAGGATAATCATCCTAGTCCAACGTACACCCCTAGGAAGCCTGGGATGCATCGTGAAAAACATGGTAGCAGCAGGAAATGTCTCCAAGATCCAAACATGGGAGTTACAAGTTGTTAACATATGGAATGCATTAACCATGTATATGTATAGTAATAGTAAATCAACTAACCTTGAAGGCATGTAAAAACCCTGTAAGTGTCAACTTCGACTGATCTGGTGTACGTTTCCGAATAGCACCAGACATCTGCCGAAAGGTGGGTTCCCAGACAACAGAACCCCAAGGATATCGGTTAAAGAACCGATAATCCTGTGCTACAGTAAGCACGGTGGAGGAAACAGGTAAGTGGATCTGTCTACCAAGAAAAAAGACCTCCACCATCATGATCAAGCAAACACGGACGACGTCATCGTCCGTAAGCTGATCTCCATCTCCAATGGATGCAAATCTGTCTTCTAAGTTCCGGATCTGCAGCTTCTTCGGATCACCAAAAACCCGACGAATAAAAGGGGTGCACCTCTGCCTCTACCTCTCTGGCAATGAGGGAAACTCTCCAAACTAGAGTCTTATAATGAGGCAGAACTCCTCGCGCCCAAATCGTAAATTATGTTGTCCCACCTGGAAGAACATGTTATGCTCCACGTCCTCCGTCGGGAAGATCTCCATTTTTAATACGGTGTACATCTGTAATGGGTCATAGGAGTAGTCCTCCATCAACAACCAATGACCAAAAATCGTCTGCTTGAAGATCTCCAGCCTTCGTCCGCTCAACTTACTTTTAATTTGCTATATGACGGTCAACTTTGACCTTAAAGTCAAGCTAGGGGCCTAAATTGTCAAATATTAAAAGTTAAAGGACATAAAGTGTCTAAAATTAAATTTAAGGGACCTAATAGTGTAATTATATAATTTAAGGGATCAATAGTGTCAAATATATAATTTTAGGGACCTAAAGTGTCTAAAATTAAATTTAAAGGACCAATAGTGTCAAATATATAAGTTTAGGGACCTAAAGTGTCTAAAATTAAATTTAAGGGACCTAAAGTGTCTAAATTTAAATTTAAGGGACCAATAGTGTAACATATATAAGTTAAGGGAAATAAAGTGACAACAATTAAGTTTAGGGACATAAAGTGAAACAAATTAAATTTAAGGGACCTAAAGTGTCTAAAATTAAATTTAAGGGACCAATAGTGTAATTATATAATTTAAGGGATCAATAGTGTCAAGTATATAAGTTTAAGGACGTAAAGTGTCTAAAATTAAATTTAAAGGACCAATAGTGTCAAATATATAAGTTTAGGGACCTAAAGTGTCTAAAATTAAATTTAAGGGACCAATAGTGTCAAATATATAAGTTTAGGGACCTAAAGTGTCTAAAATTAAATTTAAGGGACCAATAGTGTCAAATATATAAATTTAGGGACCTAAGGTGTCTAAAATTAAATTTAAAGGACCTACAGTGTCTAAAATTAAATTTAAGGGACCAATAGTGTAACATATATAAGTTAAGGGAAATAAAGTGACAATAATTAAGTTTAGGGACATAAAGTGTCTAAAATTAAATTTAAGGGACCAATAGTGTAATTATATAATTTAAGGGACCAAGAGTGTCAAATACATAATTTTAGGGACCTAAAGTGTCTAAAATTAAATTTAAGGGACCAATAGTGTAATTATATAATTCAAGGGATCAATAGTGTAACATATATAAGTTAAGGGAAATAAAGTGACAATAATTAAGTTTACGGACATAAAGTGAAACAAATTAAGTTTAAGGGACCTAAATTTTCTAAAATTAAGTTTGAGGAGCTAAAGTGAAACAAATTAAATTTAATTGATATAAAGTGTCAAATATCCAAATACAAACCAAAGATAATGATTCCTCAACAATAAATATATAATTAATTCCAAATACAAACCAAAGATAATTAATAATTAATAATTAGGGGTGTTATTCGGTCAGTTAAATCGGTTTTCGGTTTATTCGGTTCGGTTTAATCGGTTTTCAAACTTTTTAAAAACTAACCGATAACCAAACCAAATAAGGTTCGGTTTAATCGGTTTCGGTTTATTCGGTTCGGTAACCGGTTAAACCAAATAAGGATTTATATTTTTTCTTTGGACATTTGCTCAAATAATGTTTTCAAATCAAGTGTTTATTGCTTATAATATATAATTGTGTCATACATTATTACTCAACAATTGACTTGTATTAAGTAAAATACACCATCTATTGTAACAACCCAACCAGAAATCAACAAAATAGAATAATTCTTAATACTAAAAATATCACCATTTGATAACAATCCCTCAAAAGAGAGGTCCCAAGCTTTACAATAGATAATTCAAGGTTCGAATACAAATCAACCTACACAACTGAGATCATTGAATAACTAAAAGCTAAATGACGGTCTTCTATCCGCCCCCGCTAGACCTTCTCCTTGCCTTTAGCCGCACAGCCTAATTCACGTCGGCCTGAAAAGGTTTTTAGTTTTGAAAGAGCGAGGGTTAGACCATAGGTCTAGTGAGTCCCCTCTAACAGTTCAGCAACAAAATATACTTTCCAGAATTTGAAACATCAATTAATAATGACATTTAAATAAAACACGTTACGGACCACACGACCGTCCAAGACGATGTGTCTAACTCGCGCTGCCTTAATGTTGGGACACACCCCCAAAGACATGAACGGGCCACACTCCCCGACACGAGTAGGCGGGCCACACTCCCCGACTTAGGTCACATAACCCACAATTAATGTATGCATACATTTAAACATCAACAATTTATAACACGCTTGAATAATTTAATAAAGTCATGCCATCATAAATAAATCAAAGTTTGAAATAAACTTCACATGCTTTCGACATCAAAAGGTTTAGTTTAGGAAAACTCACCTGACGTCCCTTAACACAAAGCTTTCGTCTATCTTTAAAACTCCGAACCAAAACCTATAAAGGAAGCATTGATCGGTAAACCAAAATAAAAGCATTATCGACTCTCACACCTAACGACTCGAGATCAAGATATCCTAGAATTCCAAAGGTGGGCCGATACATCTGACAAGTTGGAACTCAATACTACAGTCCCAACAAACACATGGGCTTCGGCCCAAAGACTAACCCAGGCCCGGCCCTTTGGTCGCCCGGTAGGAGTACAGTGATCGGGTCTCCCCCTTTTGACCGATAAGGAATTCGATCGGAATCCCCCCTTTGACCGGTAAAGAACTCGACCGGAATCCCCCCTTTGACCGGTAAAGAACTCGATCGGAATTCTCCTTGACCGGTAAAGAACTCGACCGATAAGCAACTAAGACCGGTAAGCAACTAAGACCGGTATAGAGATTGACCGGAATCCACCATATCGGGCGACCGGGATATCTCTCTCTCGGTCTAATGGTCGTCGTCTCCTTTACCCAGAACGAATATGAAATTCCCATCAATCCAAAATCGCATAGCCGAAACAAACATCAATTGGTGGAATAACTCCAAATCATTTAGAAATCCATTCTCTACTTCTATTTCTACTCATTTCTGAGCAATCCCCATTATAAAACCCAGTCCAGGGACTCCCATCTACAGTACCTCAACCTAATCGACCTCCATTAAAATTCAGAACATAAACTTTAAACTCCTACCAATAAAGAGATGAGGATTAACATTTTACCTTACAAAACTTGAAGAAATTCAACTTCAACTCCTTTACACTCTCTCTATCGGTCGATGCTTGCCCAGGATCCTCCCTCTCCCAACTCGCTTCAGCCGCCAGGAACAAAAGGGAAATGAGAGATTTTTAGGGTGAAAACCCTTTTTAAAACCAATTTACCTCTTACCCCTTGTAGTTAACTCTTTGTACAACTAAACCCCCAACTTCTCTTTATTAAACTTTATATCAGGTTGTTACATCTATCAAAACCTATTTCTAGCATATGACATTATTTTTCTTCATGCGACGATGTAATTCAAGCATAAAATGTAATCTAATAAAGAAACATTATCTACCCCCAATAAAAAACATTATATATCAATAAAATATGTAAAATAATAATAGTATAACATGTCTTAGGTTTATTTTTTATAAACATGCAATATATAAAATATTAGTCGAATGTGTTATTCGGGTTATTCGGTTTAACCGAATTAGGAAAAAATTAACCGAAAACCGAACTGAATAAGGATCCTTATTCGGTTAACCGAACCGTTTAACCCAAAAACCGAATAACCCGAAACCGTTTAACCCAAATTTCATTCGGTTCGGGTGGGTTATTTGGTTTCGGTTATTTTTGACACCCCTATTAATAATTATAGAAGGATAAAGGGCAATTAAAAGAATAATAATTTCAGGTCCGCCAGTTTGATGGCGGTGGTGGCAGAGGTCTGCCAGTCACACGGTGGCGACGTGGTGGTGGCGGACGTGGTCGTGGCGGACGTGGTGGTAGCAGACGTGGTGGTAGCAGACGTAGTGGTAGCGGAGGGGGTTTAGAAGAACTTACTTTTGGTGCCATGTTTCACACGTGTCGATGTAGGGAAGCACGTACAAAGATTCGACAAAAAACGAGCCTAATTTGTATTTCTTCCTTAGAATAATCGATGGATGTAGGGTATGGGGGGACCAACCGTTTATTTATATATATTTGAAAAGAGGTAGGTGGGTCTAATAAAAGCAATTAATTGACTGAAAAAATTGCCGTCAGATGGCGGACCTGTCGTGGAATGGGGACGTGCCACGTGCCTATATGGCGGACCTGGGTCAGATGGCGGACCCACCGACCCGACCCATTGCGGATCTGGTTCGGACCGCCTATTTATTTTGTCTTTTTGTGCATGGTGGCGAACCTGCAGGTCCGCCATTGCGAACCTAGGTCTATTTTCGTCAATCCGGTAGAGAAATAGCTAGGAGATGCAAATGACTTTGTAATGTGGCTATTTGAGCCAATACCCGTCAAATATATGGTAGGTCGGGCTAAAAGGGTGAGCTAGATCCACACAAGCCCTAGGTCTAGGTGGTTGTACCTTATAGAGGTTTATAACTTTACCAAATCAACTTTCTATCTTTGTCACATCAGTTTTCTCTTTCCTACTCAATTTATAAATCTTTCACTCACAATCATGGACCGGTTCATGGTTTATATAATAGAAAACTACAATATTAAAATTATCTATACTATATTATAAAACACGGATAAAAAACTCTCAAATACAAATTATTAGGCACAAGGTACCATCATTTTATGCAAGATTTTAAAAATCTTTTTAATTTACAAGTATTAAAGCACAAGATACATATAACTACTGCATGCTTCTAACACACACTAATTTGGTATGTGCAGAGTCTTCCTTTTATGCAGACATTTCCATGTATCACTATTAATTAATATATTATATTACTATAACTTTGTTTTAATTATATTTTTAAATATGTATTTGGTTAATTTTTCTAGATATCATTAAAATATATAGGATAATCATTGAATTATAATAAAATACTTAATTTTTTATATAAAAAAATTATATTATCTATACTATATTATAAAGATGGTATAAAAAACTCTTAATTACAACTCACTAAGCTTTATGTACTATCATTTAAAGTTATCTATTTAAAATCTCTTAAAAATAACTACTAAAGCCTAATGTACTACCTGTAAAACTTTTAACCCTAATTAATATATTTCATCCTTATCCCCCAAAATTCTTATCTCTAATCCCAAACCCTAAAATTATGAAATTTGAATTCTGATAAACATAATCAAAACAGGATAAACATCTCAATTTAAATATAAAAAATTTAAAATATATAAGATAATTAATGAATTTTAACAAACTACTTAATTTTTTTATATAAAAAACATTATATTGTTAAGCCTAAATTAAACAAATTTATATATAAAAAACTATTATCACTCAATAAAAACTATCCAAAATCGTACTGTAAATCAATAAAAAAACAAAAAATAAAAATAAACATTACAATCGTGATGTATTAAGCATTATGTACTATTATTTAATGTTAATCTACTTAAAATCTCTTAAAAAACAATTAATGAAGCAATATGTATTACTTTTAAATGATTTTAACCCTAATTAATAAATTTCATCCTTATCCCCCAAAATTCTTATCTCTAATCCCCAAATCCTAAAATTATGAAATTTGAATTCTGATAAACATAATCAAAACAGGATAAACATCTCAATTTAAATATAAAAAATTTAAAATATATAAGATAATTAATGAATTTTAACAAACTACTTAATTTTTTTTATATATAAAACATTATATTGTTAAGCCTAAATTAAACAAATTTATATATAAAAAAACCATTATCACTCAATAAAAATCATCCAAAATCGTACTTTAAATCAATAAAAAACAAAAAATAAAAATAAACATTAAAATCGTGATGTATCTCGCTGCATTGCGCGAGTACGCTTCTAGTTAAGCCTAAATTAAACAAATCTATAAAAAAACATTATCACTTTCTCAAAACTATCCAAAATCGTATTGTAAATCGACAAAAAAATAAAATGAAACATTAAAATCGTGATGTATCTCGCTGCATTACGCAAATACGCTTTTAGTAATAGTTAAAAATTACATATTATTTTTAAAATAGTTAAAAATTATTTAATAAAATCAACAACAATAAAATAAAGTATAATATTTTTATAAAATAGAGAAAATAATAGCAGCTATTTATTTTATTTTAAATCATATTTTATTATATTTTACATAAGAAAAACCCAATAAATAAATAAACATATATAAAATGTTTTGTTTATATAAGGTATTGTTTTAGATTAGTGGGTTGTGGGTTCCCTCAAAAGAAATAAATAAATATTTTTTGTCATCCAAGGATTGTTCCTTCTTTAGGAAGCGGTTCTCCTACATGACATATGGACCGATTCTTCCCTGCGGTTACCTTTTTTTCCTCTACTGATCCGTGGACCTCTCACAATACCAAGCTGTGGATGCTCTTAGCTTCTGTTGATCCTCAAGAGGTGGGTGAGTCAGACTCACACCCCCAACTCGTGGGATTTCAAAGCAATAAATATTATTCAAACCTAATGCCTTAATAATTATATCATGCCTTTACTATATATATATATATATATATATATATATATATATATATTAATAAATAATAATTATTTAAAAAGCTTTAAGAGTTCTAGTGGATGCCAAGTACCAATCTTTTACATGTGATTATGGGACAAAATTTTGTAGCTTATCAAACCAATTAATATGTATATCACTCATATTAATTTAAATTAGTATCATTACATTTGGTTGGGAGTAAGATATCAAGTATGTAAATTTGGTTAGTATATATTATTGAAAGTTGTATACCATGATATTAATAATGATACTGGCTTATTTATCTTTTTATTAGTTCTTTTGTATTGTTTATGTATTGGATACTAAACATTATATATCTTTAATCATTTTGTTTGGGTAAAAGTTTAGAAAAACTCAAGGAATTATCACATTTTGAATGATTAAGTCTATGAACTATTTTTGAATGTAAAAATCATTAAACTTTTTTCATTTTGAATGGATAAGTCTATGAGCTATTTTTTTGAATGAAAAAAATCATTAAACTGTATCATTTTGAATGATCAAGTCTCTGAACATTTTTTCAATAAATAAATCATCGAATTTTTAAGAAAAAAAATTAATTGTAACCGTGTTTTTGGTCGAATAGGTGGAGTCTAATAAAGTTAAGAGCAACCTATATATATATATATATATATATATATATATATATATATAGTCGGGTTCAAACGAGAACATTACCTATTTAAAAGAACACGAGAACTAACAAAATCATTAGTGATTTTACATTAACACACTAAAAAAGGACTTTGGCCGCGACTTCAGGTCCGCGTGACTTTTTTGTGCGTTAATGTAAAATCACTAATGATTTTGTTAGTTCTCGTGTTCTTTTAAATAGTTAATGTTCTCGTTTGATTCTCCTTCTATATATATATATATATATACACTAGGCACATACCCGCGCGATGCAGCGGAATGTAATTAAGAACGAACAATTAATTTTATTTCCTTATAGACATGTCATCAACAATCAACCATGATCTAAGAATCACAACTTATGAAATCATAAACCCATAAAAATATTCAATAATTAATTTATATTACAATTATTGACGAAAAAAATTATAATGATATATTTTATAATAAGAATGAAACGTATTTTACGATTATGTATTTTTAATGTGCTAACGGTGGAAAAAAGTAAAACGTATGGATAGAAAACAAATTAGTTCGTAGATATTCATGATATTTAATAGTAAGGTTAAATTAAAAAAATATTCAATATTGTGCTCGCTTTAAAGATATTGATGAGAAAATTATAATGATATATTTTGTAAAAAGAAGAAACGTATTGTTTATTCCATTCTTGTTCGTATATGATTATTTATGTTAATATGATAGGTATGTAAAATAGAAAATAAAAAAACAAGAGATATAAAATAAATTAAATAACTAATTGTAAGGGTGATAAACGTAACATTTAATTGAATTATGAAGTGAAACATTGGGAAATTTTTTTTGGCTTTCAAAGGTTTGTAAAAAACTGTATTATAATTTTTATACTCCCTCCGTCCCAAAATAAATGTCCACAATGAAAAAGACACACAGTTTTAGAACTGTGTAATTATTACACTTTTTGATAAACCAAAGTACAATTTTACCCTTAATTATAGAGAGAGAAATTTTCTCCATCACATAATTAAGGGTAGAATGGTAAAGTGTAAATTTACTTTTGAAAATGGACATTTATTTTGGGACAAACAAAAATAGTAATGTAGACACTTATTTTGGGACGGAGGGAGTAATATAGTAGAGATTACTGTGATTTATTTATAATAAGAATGAAACGTATTTTTAATATATTTTACGATTATGTATTTTTAATGTGCTAACGCTGAAAAAAAATAAAATGTATGAATATAAAACAATTTAATTCGTAGATATTCACGATATTTAATAGTACGGTTAAATTAAAAAATATTCAATATTGGGCTCGTTTTGAAGGTATTGACGAGACGATTATAATGGTATAATTTGTAAAATAAGAAACGTATTTTTTCATTGTATTTTTGTTCATATACAATTATGTGTGTTAATATGATAAGGGTATAAAATGAAAAATGAAAAAATAAGGGATATAAAGTAAATTAAATAATTAATTATAAGGGTGGTAAATGTAATATTTTTTTTCAAAAACTACCTTTTTCAATAACCCTAATAGAATTTTAATATATATATATATATCCCTATGAGCATGGATACCTGATCTGTGTAGTGGCAGAGTGGACAAAATTCAACCTTTTTTTAGACAATATCATGATTTTTTAAGTTATAAGATATAATATGCCAGTTGTTGGAGATGAGTTGTTGAATAAAGATGAAAATAATGAATAAAAGATTAAAGATACATTTAGCCATTTAAAGGTACACCATCATCCACTATGATGAGGAGAGTATCCAATTCCAAACAAATTAATTAGGTGTATTTGTTGAGTCCAAGGTGGTGTGAAAAGGTGTTTCAATATCAGATCATCGTAAACCCTTTTTAAAAATTATTATATTTATTTTAGTTTTTTATTCACGGATTTTAATTGTTTTATGTTTTTACTCTTTTAGTTGATTTGACGATTATTAATTCCAAATCTTATATAGCTTTCAATGAATGTTGAAAGATAAATTGAATTATGAATTTTTATGTTTTATTTTATTGTTATTCACCTAATATATTTATAGTCTTGATGCATGTATAACACAGCCTCTAAAACATCTGAAACATCTAGTTGAGTCTCTTGGTAACTCAAGCGATATATATATATATATATATATATATATATATATGTATATATATATATACACCTACCGTTGTTCTCATTTTCGAGTTCATGGTTTACGAGTTGGTTTTGAATTCCTTCATCCATATTCTATGTTTCCGGATTCGACAAAGTTTCATCAATCGCACTTCCATCGACGTCGTTATGGAAGACAAAAATCATAATGTCGGAGGACGTTGTTGCGTTCATTGTCGGGATGTTCATGAGATTTTCTGAATTAAAATAAATACCGTATAAAGTTTTTGAAGACAAACACTAACGATTTTGACAAACATATGAAATTGAAGACTTTGAAAATATTAATATAATATTAATAATTATTTAATTTGAAAATGAAAAAAATCATCATAACCTACGCTATAATCAAGGAGGATTCATTCTTGAAACCTCCAAGCAAATAAATGAAATATTATGTAATTATGAAATGATCTTTCTACCATTTTGTATTAAAGATATAAAACATGAAAACAACAACCAAATATGTATTTTTATTGGTTGAGCAAGGTTCATAAAGTTAACAACAATTTAGTGGTTAACAAATATCATATATGCGAAAGATCGTGTGAGAAGTTGAGTTAACGGTGTGAAGCGTGAGAAGTGGATTTGAACCATTGATATCTTTTAATCTCAAGCCCTCCCTTGAATTGCGGCTTAGAAGGTAATTGATTTGGCGCATCTCGGTGTTTCTTATCTCGATGCATCTCATCCTAATGTGCATTCATTTCTCATCCAACAATTGATAAACACTTCTCACGCTTCTCACCGTTAACTCAACTTCTCACTGGAACCCAATTATATATATATATATATATATATATATACACACACATACATGCATATATACAAAGAGTCGGGTTCAAATGAGAACAATACATATTTAAAAGAACACGAGAACTAACAAAATTATTAGTGATTTTACATTAACACACGAAAAAAGGACTTTGGCCGCAACTCATTTAATTAGTGAAAATAAAATGAGTGGTGGATAAAGGGGTTGCATGAGGTTGCACCATGTAAAAGGTTGCATAATAATAATAATAATAATAA
This sequence comes from Arctium minus, assembly GCA_954870635.1. Classification (NCBI taxonomy): domain Eukaryota; kingdom Viridiplantae; phylum Streptophyta; class Magnoliopsida; order Asterales; family Asteraceae; genus Arctium; species Arctium minus. Next base: position 9,676,230 of record OX941094.1, on the reverse strand, counting down.
TAATAATATATATATATATATAGGCTCATTCATTTGCTAACCGTGACATTGGTACTAACCGTGCTAACCAATTTCAACCATCCATTGTGATGATCCACGACTCATATTTAATTGAATTTTCATTTAATTAATTATTATACATAGGGATTGATTAAAAATAATGCACAAGTGCACAGGGTTAATTTGGTCAAATAACAATCCAACTTTATTTACGGAAACACGTTTTAAAATTGTAAAATCCCTAACATTTAGAGATTTCTTCCCCTAGAATCATTAGGTAACCATCAAAACACAAACCTTCAAGAAATCAAAAACCAAATTAACCGAGGTACATGGCTGCTTTCCTTTTGCTTACTCCAGAAAGCGTCGTCTTGAAACATCAAGCACACCGGGCTCATCATCTACGGTTTCTTTACAAAACCCGAGTTCTTGTGAAATATTAAAAAGCTTCCAATTGTTACGTAGAAGACGGTTTCGCGTCTTGAAGGGAGATCACGATTTCAAAAGCACCCACCAACGTCTTCACTTTACTCTTTCAGCTTTCAACGAGCTTACTTGTTGTTTCTTCGATGACATTATTGAACAACCCCTGCGCGTCTTTCTTTCCCTGCTCGCCTTGATGTTTCAAAACGACGCTTTCTGTAGTGTCAAATCCGGCGTAAGCAAAGGGAAATCGTAAGCGACATTCAGATTCATCGAAAAAACAGATTAACTAGCTAAATCGTGGAAGAAAATGCGCGATAATAGATGGGGTTGAAGGCATATAGACATGCATATATGCACTGTAATCGTTTTTAAACTCCTTCCTATTAGTGCTATTTGGTATCATAATGTGGTCAAAGTTTTCACTAATGCATTTATGCACATTGAGTATGAAGTCCATATGTACACACTGCATCTGTGGTTGTATGGTATAAGGTTTTGTTTGTCCGTAGAGAAATTACATATGCACATTGTACGTATGCATATGTGCACATTTGGGTATATCCATACATAAACTGTAATCACAAATGCATATGTGCACAATTCTCATATATGGAAATTGAATACTGAATTTGAAGTGCATATTTCCATACTGGTATAGACATGCATATATGCATTGTAATTGAAAATGCATATGTGCACATTTGGGGAAATTCATACATGTACTATTATCATACATGCATATGTGCACAACTATCGGACATGGATATGGACAGATTTCTCAAATACATATATGTTCGATGAGGATCAATGTTTGTGCAGTTAGAAAGTTATAAAATTCTTAAAAAAAGGTAAAAGATAACTTCCAAAATTAATAAGATGCAAATCAAAATTTAATTTTAAATTATTATATTTAATATATCTAGATAAATATCATATTAACAAACTCCATAAAATATGGAAACATATTAAATGGGGTGAAATTTTATAAATTCCAATATTACCCTTTTAGATTTAATAGCATTCATCTTATCACATAAACTCTAGGAAGCTTCTGATTGGTTTAAATTTGGTTAGCACGGTTAGCACCAATGTCATGATTAACAAATGAAGGGGACTTGTATATATATATATATATATATATATATATATATATATATATATATATATATATATCAAGGTTCTAAAAAACGTGCCATGGCGCCGAGGCGCCACCTTGCCGCCACGTTAACCCCCTTGGCGTCGATGTATGGCGTCGAGCCCGTTAAGGCGCGTTATGGCGCACCATGGCGCGTTATGCCGTTAAGTTACGTTATGCCGTTATGGCGTTATAAGGTTTAGGGGGAAATTGTAATTTTCAAAACTTGTAAAAACTTTACTTACACTGTCAAAAAAACTCAAGTCAAAATTAAAAAGTCAAAAGTAAAACTTTTTAAACCCTAAAATTTACTTTTCACTTTCATTTCATCTCTATTTCTGTTTCTCAGACACGACACGAAGAACACATATCGATTTCTCTTTTCTTTGATTCTTTCTTACAACTCACAAACAAGAACAACTTCTTATTTATGTCATTGAACACATATCGATTGAACAACTTCCTCGATTGAACAACTTCTTTGATTGAACAACTTCGATTGAAGTTCGAAGTTCAAACCGTCGCTCAGAGAAAAGGTTTATCTTTCTGTCTACAATTTTTTTTCGAGTTCGATTGAAGAACTTCGAGTTCTTTGTTCGATTTCTTTTAGACTTTCAATTCTTTGTTCGATTTCCTTTAGTTCTTTGTTCAGACTTTCAGTATTTGTTTGATTTCTTTCAGTTCTTTGTTCAGAATTTCAGTATTTATTCAATATTCTTATGTGATCATCTGTCTACTACCACTAACTTATACATTTACTTGTGATCATCTGTCTATTATAGTATTATCTACTGCCATAGTGCCACTCATGTCTATTTGAATTCAACTCCGATGACGAAAGACTTTTGGATGTAAGTGATGATGATAACATGGAAGGATAGTTTGTTTAGACTTTTGATGATTCATCTACTCTAATATAACACGTTTTTTGGATTATAGAAGTATATAATTATACACCACGGGTAAATCGTTCTTTTTGTTATGATTTCTTGATATCATTTTTGTAAACTTTGTATATTTGATATCAAATCAATCCATGGTTCTTCTTTTGTTGCTTTATATGAATTTAAAGCATTAATAACTTATCCATTATTACATAATTATATTATACATATATATATATATATATATATATATATATATATATATATATATATATTTGTCGCCTTGGCGCCGCCATGGAAAATGCCATGGCCTCGCCGTAACTCGTAAGACTTGAGGCTTGACCTCGCCGCCACGCCACGCCGCACGCCATTTAGAACCTTGATATATATATATATATATATATATAAACACGAAAATGCAAATGTTTTGTATGTGGAGATGAAAAACATTTTGCTAATAAATGTCCCAATAGAAACAGAAATATAATTGCTTGACAAAAGTTGGAAAAGAGACTTAAAAAAGGCGATAATCTCTGGGATGGAGGTTGATCTTAGTCAAAATACAGTTTTATTTTATTGTACACCAGGAATTTGGGGGGCATTCCGAGAAAGCTAATAATTTTGTACCTAAATTCTTTCTTCCTAAGGCTTTAATACCTATGACTACTAATCCTAGATGTGCAAAAAAATTTCCTGATTGTTTTATCTTTTGACGAAGAATCGTTTGAGAAGTTGAGGTTAACGTGAGAAACGTGAGAAGTGGATCTTAACTGTTGATCATTTTTAATCAAACGTCCTCCCATGAATTGCGGCTTAGAAAGGAATTATATGTTGCATCTCGGTCCATCTTATCTTGGTGCATCTCATTCTAATGTGCATCCATTTCTCATTGAACGGTTGATAACCACTTCTCATTTTAACCACAACTTCTCACCGGAACCCAACCATATATATATATATATATATATATATATATATATATATATATATATATATATATATATATATACTACTATAGACTTGGGATCACGTGAGACCGACCTGTTTTCATGAGACCGGCGAGACCAAGAATTTACACTTGAACCTTCACAACAAACGTTGTGAAGGTAAAAACCTTCACAACGTTCGATTTTTTTACCTTCACAGTGTTTTGCTGTGAAGTTTCAAGTGTAAATTCTTGGTCTTACCGGTCTCACGAAAACATGTTGGTCTCACGTGAACCCAACCCTACTACTATATTATAAAGCATTTGAGAAAAACTCTTAAACACAAATTTTTATGTATCTATACTATATTATAAAACATTTATAAAAACTCTTAAAATCAATTGCTAAAACTTAATGTACCACTATTTAATACTAATTACTTAAAATCTCTCAAAATCAACCATTAAAGTTTTATGTACTATATTTAATGTTATTTATTAACTTTCAATCTTTATCTCTAACCACTTTAAGGTGTTGTTCGGTTCGTTTTCTGTTAAGACCTGAATGGATATAGATGACTGTATATATATATAGTTGTCTGTATGTTAACAGATAAGTTGTTGTTTGGTTATTATGCTGAATAAACAGTCTGAATGTCAGAAATGACCATTTTACCCCCGGTCTTTATTTGTGTGTTAATATATATAACAGAAAATCACATAACATTGAATAACCAGAAAATCACAAAACCATATATATATATATATAATCAGAAAATCACAAGAAAAATCACGATGGCTGTTGTGTATCAGGATGGCTACTGTCTATCGATGGCTACCGGGTATCGATGACTACTGTGTATCATGGAAACGATGAAATCGATGGCTTTAAAGACATCAATAGCTTTAGTAACAGAGAGCTCGATGGAGAGAAATCAAAAAATCGATGTACACAGAGAATCGATGGGTTTAAATCAAAAAATCGATAGGGTTTAAACCCTGAAAATCGATGTTGACAGAGAGCTCGATGGAAAGAAATCAAAAAGTCGATGTAGACAGAATCGATGGGTTTAAACCCATAAAATCGATGTACACAGAGAGGTCGATGGAGAGAAATACCTGTGAGAAATAAAGCAGAAAACGATGGAGTCTTCCCGTTCCAAGTAGCTTCTGTTCTTCGATGTTTGATAAAGATGGAGAAATGGGAGAGGTCGGCTGGTTATAAAGAGGGGTTATGTAAAAGATAATAAATGGCTGAGTAGTAAAGACTTCAAATTTGTAGTTGATTCGGTCAGCCACCAGCTGGCCGAATAAGCCCTTACCGAACACTCAGATATGGCTGACCGAATAAGCCATATCCCTTATTCAACCCATTAAGCTGCTACCGAACAGGGCCTAACTCTCCTAAAATCACTTCCCACTCCAACTCCCCTAAAATCACTTCCCGCATAATTAAATATAAGATAAAAATCAAATTTTAAATATAAAAAATCAAAAATATAATTAATAAAATCTAACAAAATATTTAATGTTTATTTTATAAAAATAACATTATATTACTAAACTAAAATAATTTATATCTATACTATATTATAAAACATTTATAAAAAACTCTTAAAAACAATTGTTAAAACTTAATGTACCACTATTTAATGCTAATTACTTAAAATCTCTTAAAAACAACCATTAAAGCTTTATGTACTACATTTAATGTTATTTATTAACTTTCAATCTTTATCTCTAACCATTTTAACTCCCCTAAAATCACTTCTCACTTCAATTCCCCTAAATCACTCTCCGCATAACTAAATACAAAATAAAAATCAAATTTTAAATATAAAAATAAAAAATATAATTAAGAACATCAAAAAGAATATTTAATGTTTATTTTATAAAAAAACATTATTATTTAATGTTTATTTTATAAAAAAATATTATATTATTAAATCTAAAATAAACATTATTATTAAACTATCGAAGAAACTCTTAAAAACAAATTTTTATGCATTAAGTACTATTTATTGATACAAACTACTTAAAATTCAATATTACAATTCATGATGCATGAGTATACATGTCTAAAGCTATATGTTTGAATTCATAACTAATTGACAAACATAATCAAAACAGAATAAATATCTCAATTTAAATATAAAGAATTTAAAATATATAAGATAATCATTAAATTATAACAATATATATTTTTTTATATAAAAAGCATTATATTATTAAGTCTAAATTAAACAAATTTATAAAAAAAAACTATTATCACTCTCTCAAAACCATATAAAATCGTACTATAAATCGATAAAAAAACAAAAAATAAAAGGAAACATTAAAATCGTGATGTATCTCGCTGCATTGTGCGATGACGCTTCTAGTTATTATTAAACTATCGAAGAAAACTCTTAAAAACAAGTTTTTATGCATTAAGTACTGTTTATTGATACACATTACTTATAATTCAAGATTACAAGTAATTATGCATAAGTACAAATTTCTAAGCTATCTGTTTGAATTCATAACTAAATGATAAACATAATCAAAGCAGGATAAAATCTCAATTTAAATATAAAGAATTTAAAATATATAAGATAATCATTGAATTCTAACAAAATACTTAAATTTTTTTATATAAAAACATTATATTTTTAAGCCTAAATTAAACAAATTTATAAAAAAAAAATTATCACTCTTTTAAAACCATCCAAAATCGTATTGTCAATTGACAAAAAACAAAAAATAAAAGAAAACATTAAAATCGTGATGTATCTCGCTGCATTACGCGAGTACGTACTTCTAATATTAACAAACATTTGAAAAAAAAAACTCTTAAAAACAATTGTTAAAGCTTAATGTACCGCTATTTACTGCTAATTACTTAAAATATTTTATAAACAATCATTAAAGCTTTATGTACTATTTTTAATGATATTTACTTAACTTTCAATACTTATCTCTAACCCTTTCAACTCCCCTAAAATCACTCCACACATAATTAAATACAGGATAAACATTAGATTTTAAATATAAAAAATTTAAAATATAATTAAGATAATCATTAAAATCTAACAATGTTTATTTTATAAAAAACCATTATATTATTAAAACTAAAATAAATTACATTATTATTAAACTTAAATTAAATTATAATTAAAAACTAAATGGATTTTTTTTATAAAAAAACATTATCAGTTTCTCAAAACTACAAAAAACATATTATGAAATCAATAAAAACAAAAAATAAAACGAAAAATTAAGATCGATACGTATCGCGCTGCATTGCGCGAGTACGATTCTAATAAATTATTATGTATTGATGCACATTACTTAAAATTCAAGATTACAAGTAAATGATGAATGAGTATAACTTTTTAAAGCTACATTTTTAATTCATAACTAACTAATAAACATAATCAAATTTAGAATAAACATTTCATTTTAAACATAAAGAATCTTAAATATAATTAGGATAATCATTGAATTCTAACATAATATTTAATTATTATTTTATAAAAAACATTATATTATTAAATCTAAAATCAATTATGTCGTTGTTAAATCTAAATTAAATTAAAATAATCTATATTATACTATAAAGTATTTGAGAAAAACTCTTAAACACAAAGTTTTATGCATAAATTATCATTTATCGATGCATATTACTTTAAAATTCAAGATTACAAGGAAATAATGCATGAGTATAATTTTTTAAAGCTACATTTTTGAATTCATATCTAAGTAACTAACTGATAAACACAATTAAATATAGGATAAACATTTCATTTTAAATATAAAGAATCTTAAATATAATTCGGATAATCATTGAATTCTAACAAAATATTTAATTATTATTTTATAGAAAACATTATCTATTCTATACTATAAAGCTTCTATAAAAACACTTAAAACAATTGTTAAAGCTTAATGTATCACTATTTAATGTTAATTACTTAAAATCTCTTAAAAACATCATTAAAACTTTATGTACTACATTTAATGTTATTTATTAACTTTCAATTCTTACCTCTAACCACTTTTAACTCCCCTAAAATCACTCCCCGTATAACTAATACAAAATAAAAATCAAATTTTAAATATAAAAATCTAAAATATAGTTAAGAAAATGTAACAGAATATTTAATGTTTATTTTATAAAAAAAAATATTATATTATTAAAGATAAAATAAATTACATTATTATTAAACTATCGAAAAAATTCTTAAAAACAAACTTTTATGTATTAAGTACTGTTTACTAATACACATTACTTAAAATTCAAGATTACACGTCATGATGTATGAGTACAAATTTTTAAAGATATAAGTTTGAATTCTTAACTAACTGATAAACATAATCAAAATAGGATAAACAACTCAATTTAAATATAAAGAATTTAAAATATATAAGATAATCATTGAATTCTAACAAAATACTTATTTTTTATATAAAAAACATTATATTATTAAGTGATAATCCCAAAATCAACCAAATCTTAGAGAGAGAAAGTAGAGAGAGAGTTTGAAAGCGCAAAGTATGATTTCTATTAGATGTGCGTGAGATTCTTACAAGACACAAAGCCACAAGGGACTTAAATACCCTGGCCAATACTACACAGAATATGCACTCTAAACACAGTATTAGACCAAGTCTATAAATACAATGATTACTATAAAATCTGACTTAACAATCTCCCACTTAGTAATCATTGGCGCTGTGGTCTTCAATATCAATCTTCTAAATCAACTCAGACCATCTAAGCGACTTAGCGAAGCTTCTTGACTTTTAAAAAAAATTTCTTCTCAACATCTTTCAAACTATGTTGCCTTTGCTGCCTTGACAAGACTGGACCTGTTTGTAATTAGCTTGAAAGAACAATCGGTTCATCAGCTTGTGCTCTAGACGATGCACCTCTTTCAAATATACTTGAATGAACTGTGGTGATCGGAACTGGAACAACAAAATAATTAGTAGCTGAGAGAATAGAATCTTGAGCGAATCTTGATCAGCAGATAAACGTTTGAACTCTTTGTCTCTTTAACTTCTCCTTAACTTCTCCCCCTCATGACCTTGATGATCTGGATCAACTTGGTCATGCAAATGTTGGAGACGAGACAACTTAAGATCTGCAAAATCAGAATAAAGGAGAAAGAGGGAAGTTTTGCGCTACATGTTGGTGGCGCAAACTTAGTTTTGCGCTAGCTGAAGGTGGCGCAAAGTTGAGTTTTGCGCTACCAACTGTTGGCGCAAAGCTGACTTGAAATCTGAAATATTTAACTTGTTAATCTCTTTGACCCCCCCTACACAAATGCACTAAATATGACAATTCAAATTAGCATTTGTATAGAAAATCAGTTATTCCCCCTCGAAATATGAGATATGATTTTCCAGAAAATTCTCCTTATTCACTCCCCCTTGAATAATGCACATACCTATTAACACAGAAATGAGAACACAAGAATTGAAACATCAATGTAGAAAGAAAAATATACTGAATATGTATTTTGAAACAACTAAATATAGAACTAAACAAATTAAATTCTACTTAGTAAAATATCACATATTAATCCATCAGATGAAGTCAAGTGTATGTTGTTGGATACAGATACAAGTTTTATTGCATATCAAGTTAAGACATGTTCAGTTTCAAAAACTTTCATCAATCTATTCAGTGTGCTCGCATGCGAACTTCGATTAGCTTCAAGAAAATGTAATTCTAAAAATATAATAGAAAACTTTGCATGTACTCACACTAAGTCATCAAAATTTAAGATTTTCACAAATTTATAGGTTTATCGCATCTGAAACATATCACCAAGTATCATGAGATGTGTGCTCATTGGCATCTTTTAGCATTGTGCACATTAGCATCTTCACATGAGTGTGCTCTTTGGCATCTTTTAAGCTTGTGCACTTTGGCATCTTTTAATCAAAAAGTTTGGTAAGTAAAGAACATGCCGTAAACGTAACTTTCTAACTGATCCTATTACAGGATTTGGGTCAGCCGCTCCCAGACCAGTTGGCCTTAGGGGACTAGGTGTCAAGCACCCCTTGGAACTTACTCTCCCAGATCAGAAAGGCTACATCGACACATTCTAAACACATTCATACCAGTAGAACATGACTTTCGATCTGATTCTATAGAAGGATTTGGGTTCGATCACTCCCAGATCAATTGACCTTAGGGGACCAGATGACAAGCATCCCACGGAACTTACTTTCCCAAACCAGAAAGGTCACAGGTACAAACTTTTAAACTTAGAGATTTCTGTATTTTATATATATAATTCATCTCAATCACCTAGTTTTACATCTAAGTGCTTAACCCATATTTTCATTACGATCCATAATTCAGAATTTTTAGGATTTCCAAGTATTGTAAACTATAAATATTTCGAATCACATAACTTTAAAGCAGTATCAAAAGTTTCAAACATGTTGCTGACCTTTCGATTTTTTTTTGTAAGACTTGAAAGTTGAACATATAAAACTTCAATATAAACAAAGCAACTTGAAAATTTATCTTAGACACACATTTTATTCAAAAGAAAGAAAAAACTGTAAAACTTTTACTTTTATAGAATAAAAATTTGTAAAGATTAAAATTTTTAAATTCAACATGCCGAGTTTAAAATTGAAGACAATTGTAAAAAAAATTTCGGCCAATTGAAATTTAGTCGAAACAAAATAAAATTCAATAATATCTTCTTCCACATAATGTGTAATGAATTTGTGTCTCAAATGAAAGATTTGGGTTGTACAAAGTCAACAGTTAGTTGAACTTGCTCAGATTGTTGAAAAAAAATATGAGAAAAAACTGGAACAACATCATATTCAGAGATATATGCAACGGAATTAAGTAGATGTACTCACAGTTTCTCATTAGTCCAGAAGCTATATGCATTGAAGAACGAGTCCTAAACTGACATGTTTAGAAGTCGAAGTCCATTGAAGTACGGGTTATGAGCTGATTTACTCAGAAGCCATTGTTCTCTTACTCCCCCTTGACATTAGGTGCCTGCAACTTAGAATCAATCTTTGATTTTGGTACCCACTTATATTTGGGTCCAAGTTTGTTAGTTGCAGTTCTTATGGGAGTAAACTTGTTAGATTTGACATAGAAAGCACGAGAAAAATAATCAGAAGAATTAACAGAATTATCAGTATAGGACGAAGCATGATCATCTGAACTTGAACCAGAGGAGGAATAGAAGACAACTTTTGAAATGTGAATCATTTGCTTTATTGAATATTTGAAAATTTTATTACAAGTAGCAAATGAATCAAGTTTGTCTACATTTTGATCCTCACTAGTCGCAGATTCATCCGATGTCCGCTTGACCCTCCATATCTGCCTTTTATGAGTGCTCAAAGTCCTATCTGAAATATTTGAATCACAAGAATTAGAATTGTCAGAAATGACTTTAGCTTGTTTCTTTGACTTCTTTGACCTTCTTTTTTTACGCTTTGTTTTATAATAATCATCATTTAGCGTAAAAGATTCATCAAGAATTTTTGATTTAAGAATTGAATCAGAAGAAACAATTTTACCTATGAAACCAAACTGATCAGTTAATAAATCTGAACTTGCCTCGGAGTCAGAAAAATTTTGAGAAAAATTTTCAATTTTTAGAAATTCCTTTTCATTTTCTTTAAAACTAGAAGAAAGACCAGAAACAGAATCTTGTTTTTGAGAAATTAATTTTTCTTCAAGACTTGAAGTCATAAAAGAAAAAATAACATATGTTTCAATTACACTTTGAATATGTTGTTCTTTTATTTTATCTTCAAGATCAATGATTTTTCTTTCTAACACTAATGGAGGAATATATCTCTTAGAATCATAAGAAACTTGAGATATATTTTCTTTATTAGTGTTAGTAGAACAAATATCAAAATAATCATCAGACAATGAAGATTTAATAGGAGAAATGTCATTTAAACTGTTTCTGTTCTTCTTTGATTTTTCGAGAAAATATTTGGCATTTTCGCGCATGTAAACAAAAAAAATTTCCTTTTTCTTATTATTCATCTTTTTCTCATTTTCGATTTATAACACTTGCTTTTCATTCAACCAATCAATTTTAAATTGAGGAGCATATTTAGAAAAACTTAGATAATCGAATTTATATAAAGTAGGGGGTTTTTCTATCGCATTGTTTAAACAATGAGGATTTTCAAAACCAAGTCCCCATTTTTCTTTTATAGACTCATAACTCCGTGGTTTGTTCAAATAAATAGTTTGTTCAGTTTGATTCCTTTGATATAATTTTTCTTCCAACTCATTTATTTTATCTGAAAAAAATTTCTTTTTGTTTGATCATTTCAGTCAAAGAATCAAGATAAGTCATATTTGATTTTTCTAAATCATCCAATTTCTTTTGAAAGATGTCTTTTGTATGATCCAAAATAGATTTTTCATCTTTCAAAGAAATTTGTAATTTATCAATCAAATTTGACTTTTCAGAATTTAATTGTTTTTCAGATAATAACTTTGAGCGAAGATCATGTAAAGCAGTTATAATAATGTTCATCTGTGAAGAAATATAAATGTAATCAGACTCAGAAAGTACCTCTTCTTCATCAGTGGAATCATCATCACTCTGATCATTTCCGATGAAGCACATATGAGCAGTCTCCACATTATCAGCTTCGTCTTCAGAGTGATTTAGCCAAAATTCTTCTTCAGCTAACAAAGCAATTCCATTCTCTCTCTTTTCGGCCAGTTCCAATTTCTTCCAATAATATGTCGAATCCCGAACTTTCTTCACTCGCCACTCCTTAGCAAGGTGACCCGACTTTCCACAGTTAAAGCATGCATCTGCTTTCTTAACCTCGGGCACTTTGACATTCTTAGACCCAGAAGTGAAGCGAAGATTGTTGGAACCCGAACGAGGTTGGAACTTTTTGTTGTAGTGCTGAGAGAGAAGAATCATAGCTTTCTGAAGTGCCTCGCCATCATCATCAATTGCACCATCATAAGCATTTTCGGATAATGCTTGTTCAGACAGTTTGCTTGTGAGAAGTGCAACTGTGTCCACTGTCTTCTTGTTTTTCTTGTCAAGTTTGGCTTTCTTCTCTGTGACTATGCACTCATCTGTCAGTAAAATTTCATACATCTCTTGGATTTGCATGGTAGATATCCTGACATCATTCCTCAAGCGATGGCAAGATTTATTCCATTCTGGTTGCAAAGCATTGAGAAACTTCAGATTAGTCTCCAGCTCAGTCTTTTCCACTTTTATCTTCCTCAGATCATTTATCACGGCACAGAACCTGTCATAAACATTTTTCTGTGGCTCCCCATCTTTGGCTTTGAATTCTTCAAAGTTCTTCATGTAGCGTGTATGCCGAAGTTGTGTTGCAACTGTAGACCCAAGCATAATCTTCTCTATCTGTGCCCACATTAGTTTAGGATTGTTTTTGTAACAATCAATCCTGTTGTAGATAGAATTTGGCAAGGTTAGCATCAGATTTTCCTTTATATCACGATCGGCTTTATATTGCACCAACTCATCGGGTGTGTACTCAGCGATAGGCTTTGATAATCCAGAAGCCAGAGTGGGTTTTACAAAAGATTCTTCAGTTAAAATCTTCATCATGTCATCTCCATTCATTTGACGCTCGATGAAATTCAGAAACCGATCTTGCCACTTAGTGAACTCATTCTCATCAACCAGAACTGGAGAACGAGTTTCTGTGCCTAATGACATCATGATATCACTCTTGTAGAACTGAGCTTGAAACGCAAACTTTGCAGAATCCATGGAGAAAAGCTTCAGAAAAATGCTAAGTCTGAAACAGAAGAGCTGGCGCAAACTAGAGTTTTGCGTGGACAATGAATGACGTAAACTGACTTTTGCGTGAGAATAAGCTGGCGCAAACTTGCTTTTGGTCTTGATGAAGATGGCGCAAACTTAGATTTTTGCTTTAGAAGAAGCTGGCGTAAACTTTACTTTGCGCTAAACGATGATAGTGACGAGAACCTTTCTTTGCTTGAGCAGAAGGTGGCGCAAAAGTAACTTGCGCGAGACTGAGAGGACGCAAAACTGAACTTTGCTTGATCAATAACTGGCGCAAACTTGATTTTGCGTGAGATGAAGTTGACGAGAACCTCTATTTGATTTAACAGAAGGTAACGCAAAAGTGAGTTTTGCGTGAGCTTTTAATAGCGCAAACTTGTACTCACGCGAGATGTTTGTCGCGCAAAAATAACTTTGCGTGAATAACTAAAACCCTAAAGATGAAAACTTGATGAAACTTGCGCAAAGTTGAGGATGAACTAGCGCAAATCTTGATGAACTCGCGCAAACTTCAGATCTGGCGCAAAACGATGAAAATCAAGAAAAACCTCCAAATTCGATTACAGATTCGAATTTAATGACAATTTCTCACACATATATGATCGAAAAACAGTTTCTAAACACTTTGAATCAAACAATTCAATCAAAACTCACAAAATCAAGAAATTTTGAAAAGAACAGAACGCTTCAAGAACTTTTCCAGAAATTCGAAAAACCTCAAAATTGAAGATCAAAAATCGATTTTCTTGCAATCTGATGTGAATAAAAAATGTTTTACAATCAAAACCGAATCCAACAAACCAGAAAACAAGACAATTCGATCAAATTTCACCAAAATTTTTTGAAAAATTCAGAAAATGAGATTTTCTTGATAAAAATCAAGAAAATCAATCAAATTCTCTGAATTGTTTATAAAATTAGTCTCTCAATTCTCTCAGATTTAGAATAACTCTGATACCAATTGATAATCCCAAAATCAACCAAATCATAGAGAGAGAAAGTAGAGAGAGAGAGTTTGAAAGCGCAAAGTATGATTTCTATTAGATGTGCGTGAGATTCTTACAAGACACAAAGCCACAAGGGACTTAAATACCCTGGCCAATACTACACAGAATATGCACTCTAAACACAGTATTAGACCAAGTCTATAAATACAATGATTACTATAAAATCTGACTTAACATTAAGCCTAAATTAAACAAATTTATAAAAAAACATCCAAAATCGTATTGTAAATCAACAAAAAACAAAAGGAAACATTAAAACTGTGATGTATCTCGTTGCATTGCACGAGTACGCTCCTAGTATTATTAAATCTAAAATAAATTACTTCATTGTTAAATCTACATTAAATTAAATAAAAATTTAAATTAAACATATTTATAAAAAACATTATCGTTTTCCTAAAACCACATAAAATCGTATTATATAAAATTAATAAAGATAAAAAAATAAAACAAAATATTTAAATCAATATGTATCGTGCTGCATTACACGAGTACGCTTCTAATATATATATATATATATATATATATATATATATATATATATATATATATGTATTATATAGGATTGGAGCTACGGTGTTTTGAAGAATCTTTACCGTAACAATACAAGCATTTGGCATTGTAAACGCTTCTAGTATATATCTACATCTATACTCTCTAACGAAAATTCTAATATGGTTACCTTGTACAAGTCGGTTTCTTGTACAAGACCGTTTCTTGTACAACCCACATCTCCCTCTCCCCCCTCATCTCGCCTCTTCTCCTCCCCCCATGGCTTCAAATATTCTGCGACATGCCAATTTCACAAACGAGCTCTTCAACCTGCTAATCATCTACTTCAATTTCTCCTAGGTCAGTATTCTTAAACCACTACAACGATTCATTTTTTGGGCAATTTCAAGTGGGTTTTCCAAGATATCACAGATTTATACAAAATCTTGCTTGAAATTTAACTAGGGTTTCGCAAATTCTGGGGTTTACGTCAACTTATTCTGGCGCACATTTTTTTTGAGAATCGCAGCTTCCTCTCCTAGTTCATTCTTGATTTTACTCTGTTTTCTTCAATTTCTGCTTTACTGGTGTCTTACACTACATTCCCCTTTGCCCTTTTCGAAATCAGTCATCTTTTTGTACGATGAAATTAGTAATCGCGATTCTTGATAGCAGACATAACAAAATTCCAAGAATGTAAATGAACCAAAGGTTCGGGATAAGATAAGGTCTCAACAACTCTACCGTATTGTCAAAGAGCGAAAATAAGAGTCATGGATTTCTTCCGGCCAGGTACAATTTCATTTCCTTTTCATCTAATTTCTTCCTTGTTCTTTTGATTTTTGCTTCATATTTTATTTGTGTTGTTAGTAAAATCGTTCAAATGTTTTTATGTAAAAACATAAAAACAAAGAGCGAAAATAAGAGTCATGGATTTCTTCCGGCCAGGTAGAATTTCATTTCCTTTTCATCTAATTTCTTCCTTGTTCTTTTGATTTTTTCTTCATATTTTATTTGTGTTGTTAGTAGAAATTGAAGGTGTGAGTTTTCAAATTCTGTTCTTTCAAAGACTTCAAACTCTGAGGACATGTCTGGTCTAGCAAATAAAGAGCTTGATTTTCTGAACTCTAACGGTGGTTTAGATGATTGTTCTGAACAATTTGACTTTCTGAACTCTAACCATTCATCGTTTGTTAAGAAATCTTCAAGAAAAACCAGTATGCCTGTTAATAGTGCAAAATCAACGAAAGTTGATAACTCAGTCTCTGTGAAAGCTAAACATGCTAAAGGTAAGAAAATATCTCAGCATTCACAGAAATCAAACACTACTGGTAATTCTAAGAAGAAGCAATCGCTTGTTGCTCAAAGGTCTAACTCACCAGTTTCACATGTTTCAGATCTGAGCAAGCAAAGGCCAGAAGTAAATTCTCAATGGCAACCCAAACGGAAGCTTGACAAGACCGTTTTATCGTTTAGTAGTGTTAATTGTAATAAGATTTCGCTTAGTAAAGATGTCCTAATTGCTGATATTGATGTTTTGAACTCAAAACTTGCTGTTTCTCGTAAACAATATACAATGAAGCAATTATTTCAGTTATCTTTATATGCTAGAAAGTCTTCTATTTATGATAAACATGTTTCTATTTCTTGTCAAGATTCTGCAGATTGGTTTGGCAATTACCATGTGCATTCATCTCATACTAATTCTTCCAATGCATTTCAAAAGAAAAGAGGACCCAATTTGAAATGGGTACCAAAATCTTATGCTAACACAGAAGGACCCAAATTCCTGTGGGTACCTAAGGCTAAATCTGTGTTGCAGGTACACAAAGCTTAAAGAGAATTCGACTTCTGATTATGTACAGATCAGGACTCGTTCTTCAATGTCAAAATAGGTTTTTGAATAATGGAGTTCAAAACCCGAACATCAAAGTCAAAATAGGCTTTTGAACAATTCAGTTCAAGACCCGCACTTCGAAAATCAAAGTGCTTATTCCAATGTTGTCGTATAAATATCTAAATTTGTAATTTCTCTTATGCAGACAAGTCATACGTGGTTCTTGGACAGCGGATGTTCCAAGCACATGACAGGGCAGAAAGAGATGTTGTCCAATTTTAAAGAGAAATATTGCGGAACAGTTAGATTCAGCAACAACCAGTTTTCTGCAATAATGGGATACGGTGATGTACAACATGACAATGTCACAATCAAGAAGGTGAGCTATGTAGAAGGCTTATGACACAACTTGTTCAGTATAGGCCAGTTTTGTGACAAAGACTTAGAGGTCAACTTCAAAGCCAAGAGATGTTCAGTTCACAATGAAGAAGGCGAAGAACTCTTGGTTGGTACTCGAGAATCAGACCTCTACACAATCAATTTATCAAAATGTCCAGACTGACAAGCAAGTTTGTCTACTGACGAAAGCCTCGATGCAACAAAGTTGGTTATGGCATCGAAGGCTCTCTCACCTCAACTTCAGGTACATCAACAATCTGGTCAGTGGAAAGCTCGTCAAAGGACTTCCAGAGCTCAAATATGAAAGAGAACATCTTTGTGCAGCTTGTGAAAAGGGCAAGATGAAGAGGGAACCTCATAAACCAAAGCCTGAACCGAGTACAAGTGCTCCGTTAGAGTTATTGCATATGGATCTGTGTGGTCCGATGCGAACTCAAAGTCTAGGCGGAAAGAAATACATACTCGTGATCGTGGACGATTACTCGCGATACACATGGGTCAAGTTTCTACGTTCAAAGGATGAGACACCAGATGTTCTCATCACATTCCTAAAGACAACCCAGGTGAATCTGCAGAAACCGGTCAAGTTTCTACGAACAGACAACGGCACAGAGTTCAAGAACAATAAAGTTGAAGAATATCTCGAATCTGTCGGGATTTCACATCAATACTCTGCTGCTCGTACGCCTCAACAAAATGGAGTGGTCGAAAGAAGAAATCGAACGCTAGTCGAGGCTGCTCGTACTATGCTAAGTCAATCAGACTTACCTCTATTTTTGTGGGCAGAAGCTGTATCGACAGCGTGCTACACACAGAATTGCTCCATGGTACATCGAAGATTCAAGAAGACTCCTTATGCTTTAATCAACAACCGAACACCGACAATCAAATATTTCCATATATTTGGGTGTAAGTGTTTCGTTCTAAACGATAGGGAGAGTCTAAATAAGTTCAGTGCTAAGGCGGACGAAGGAATCTTCATTGGTTATTCCTCGACATCAACTGCATTCCGTGTTTATCTGAAGAAGTCAAAGACGGTGATTGAAAGCATCAAAGTCACGTTTGATGAAGAAATGGCTTCCGAACAAAAACGTTCAGAACCCGTTATAACAGGAATACTAGCTTCTGGGCAACTCAGTCCAGAACCTGCGTCTCAACAGAATAAATCAGATGAAGCATCAACTTCTACTAACCATTTATCTGATTTAGATTTATTATTTGAATTGTTTTATGATGAATTTCTTGGATCTAATGTAAAGAAATCTGTTGTGGTTGACAGGATGGAAGACTTAACGACTACTCATCCACCCAGTTCAGATGACTCTATTGAATCCAACACCCCGATTCAACAAGAAGTTCCAATTCAAATGCCGACTCCAACAGTTGAAGAAGTGACAAATGATAAAGAGACAGAAGTAGCGGAAACAGTAGGAGATACTATTCAGATCAATCTACAACCGGAACAAGTTGTACCTGCTGAGCCTTCTGAACCTGCCACTTCAACTGAAACCATCAATCCTCCTGAACAAACAGAAGAAGGTACAAGTGGATTTATAGATGATACAACCGACATACAATCATCTAATCCACTGCCTCATGAACATAAATGGACCAAAGAGCACCCGCTAAGCCAGATAATTGTCGATCCATCAAAACCAGTGCAAACTAGGTCAGCATCAATGAACATGTGCATGCATGACTCCTTTCTGAGCAAGTTCGAGCCAACACGTGTATCAGAGGCACTTGCTGATCCAGAATGGGTGATCTCAATGCAAGAAGAGCTGAATCAGTTCGACGCATTAAAAGTCTGGAGACTCGTACCGAAACCTCAAGGTAAAACAATAATAGGTACGAAATGGGTTTTCAAGATAAAGAAAGACGAATATGGTACCGTTATCCGAAACAAGGCAAGACTAGTAGCCAAAGGATACAGACAAGAGGAAGGAATCGATTACGACGAGACATATGCTCATGTGGCGTGATTAGAGGCAATCAGAATGTTTCTAGCCTACGCAGCCCACAAGAACTTCACGGTCTTTCAAATAGACGTGAAGACAACATTCCTAAATGGAATTCTGAAGGAGGAAGTCTACGTCTCTCAGCCAGAGGGTTTTGTCAATCAAGAGAAGCCGAATCACGTTTACATTCTCGACAAAGCGCTCTACGGTCTAAAACAAGCACCTCGAGCCTGGTATGATGTTCTTTCCAATTTTCTAGTCAAGTCTGGTTTTTCAAAAGGTACGGTGGATACCACTTTGTTTATCAAAAAGGAAAAAGGCGATATCATTTTAATTCAAATCTATGTAGATGATATTATCTTTGGTTCTACAAATACTAAGTACTGTAAGAATTTTGCAAACCTTATGGTGTCTAGATTTCAGATGAACATGATGGGAGAGATGAATTTTTTTCTCGGATTGCAAGTCAAACAGTTTTCTACGGGTATTTTTATCAATCAATCAAAATACATTATGGATATTCTTCGGAAGTTCCAAATGGAAAATTCTAAACCGATTGGTACCCCAATGGCACCAGGTACTAAGATTGGCAACGATCCTTCGGGAAAGGCTGTTGATGTTAGGACTTATCGAGGGATGATAGGTCTTTAATGTATCTTACTTCTAGTAGGCCAGATATAATGTTTTCCACATGCTTATGTGCACGATATCAGGCCAATCCTAAAGAAATCCATCTGTCTGCTGTGAAGCGCATATTCAGGTATCTGAAGGGCACTGTAGATCTTGGTCTGTGGTATCCTAAAGATACTAGTTTTGAACTAACAGCCTACACAGATGCAGATCATGCAGATTGTATGTTAAACAGGAAGAGCACATCGGGACATGTATAGTTCCTCGGTGACAAACTAGTCAGTTGGACATCGAAGAAGCAACTTTGTGTTTCAACTTCCACGGCCGAAGCAGAATATGTAGCTGCTGCTAGCTGCTGTTCTCAGGTCCTATGGATGAGAACTCAATTGCGCGACTACGGTTTCCACTTCAACAAGATCCCGATATACTGTGACTCCAAGAGCGCCATCGCAATATCAGCGAATCCTGTTCAACACACCAAAACCAAGCACATAGACGTCAGGTATCATTTTATTAAAGATCATGTTGAAAAAGGAACAATTGAACTTTTCTTTGTAAAAACTGATTATCAACTTGCCGATTTGTTCACCAAACCCTTAGACGAAAAGAGGTTCAACTTTCTTGTCTCTAAGCTTGGTATGCTAAATCTTAAGATATAATCAGTAGTTACCTATCAAAGTTGTGTAATTGTATACTTTTTCATCATTTCTTCATTCTTAACTCTGATTGATATCTGCACTTCTATATTCTGTTCATAATCCAAAGGGGGAGAATGAGAAGAAATTGACAAGTGGTCAATATTACTTCGAGGGGGAGCTCATAAAATTTTGCATGTACCTTTTAATGCCAATTTTTTTTTGTAATGTAAGAATTTAGGGGGAGCTCTTCAAGATAAAATGGGAGTACGGATATGACTTCTGATTATTTCTGATCAGAACTCGTACTTTAAAAAGTTTTACTGCTTTTTGTCTTTTTCAATTTAAGTGAATAAATTTTACTTTGACTTGACATAAGACTTTTGCAGATTTTTTGAGAGAAGCTTACAAGTTCATATGTTTATGACTTAAAGCTTAGCTTCATGAGATGGAAGATCGTATGTAGAGGTATTATTCTAAATCTTAATCTCATATATGGTTGAAAGAAGGACAACTTTCAATCATTGGAAAACATTGTTTTTAATGTTCAAACCACTTCCTGATTTTTCAAACAGATTTTATATTTTGGGAGTGTATTTTTAAATGTTTTCATGATCAATATTGTGCTTTAACTGAAATAGTTAAACCAATCTGAGCATCACATGCATCATAGGAAAACAAGGAATCATTGTGCTAGGAATTAACACAACTTCTATGAAATCACCTTAACCAGTGATTTCTACCCACGAAGTTAATCCTTAGTGATTGAGTGTGCAAATAGAAAAGAAATGAGTGTGATTAGAGAAAGCAAAAAGTTTAAAAGAAAGAGCGTGTGAGAACAGAGTTAAAAGAATATCACAAGTCTGCACCAACTTTTTCTGAGCCGGGTAGCCACATTACTAGTGTTTCACAATTCTTTGGTGAACATTATTGAAACAGGCAACTAACCCATGCCAACTCTTGATCAAACCTCACTATCTACTCATTTTCTTCTCAAAAAGAAAGTGTTTCACATTTTCTAAAGGGGATGCAACACATATGCTATCTGATTTTCATTTGGAAAATCTGGATATTGAAAAGAAGGAAGTCTGCCCCACCTTCGCACTTCAATCATGCACATTGAGTCTGTGTTTAACTTACTGTTGTCTCAGTGGTTTATACAATTTTGAGCCAATAAGTAATCATCCGTGCTTAATTCTTTCTTTCACAGGCACGAACACACAAGGAATTTGTTTCTTTGTCATAACGTTTATAGAAATTACCTTTGTGGTGTTTCGATGATTAAATGGAAGCCCTGGGGGAGTCAACATCAAACAGCTCCTTTCCAATGTGTATTAGTTACACACAGTGACTTAGTGTTACTAACAGGCATGTTAACTGATTCATTAGTTGATTCAGGTGTTACACGACTATTTTGTCTGGATTTGAAAAGATCTGGATGAATATCTTTTGAATTGACGGATCAGGGGCTCTAACCGCAAGATAGACATTTCTTACAAATAATTTTGTTAAGACACAGTCTCATTGGATTCAAGATCATCCAATCTGAAGATCGCAATCTAAAGCTAAAGCCGAAACGTCGACTCTTAATATTAAAGTCTATGTCATTTGTAATAAATGTCAATGTAATTGTTTATTATTGTACTAGTTAAATTAATATCTAGTTTGTTAGATATTAGTTTAACTTAGTTAGTTTTTAGTTTAGTTAGTTATATTAACTTAGGTGCCGTTTGTTTTTGAAGAGGTCTAAAGTCTGAAGTCTTATTTTAGTTATGATTAATAAGAGGTGGTGTGTAAAAAGGTCTGAACGATTCAGACTTAAGAGCCATTAAGAGGTTTTTTTAAAAAAACAAACAACCCCTTAGTTAGAAATAATATCCATTTGTTAGATATTATGTAGGTTTATTAGTTTAATATGTTGCAAGTTGTTAGGAAGTGTGTAAGACACACTAGATTAGATATTGTGATATCTCTCAATCTCTCTAACATATCAGATAAGAATTCACACATACAAACACACACTAAAAGGTGTAAAAGACAGAATACACAGAGAACACAAAATAGCTTGAATCGATCAACCTTGTAACCATTTGTTATAATCAATACAGGTTGGTAATCTTATTGTGTTGTTAATCTAAGAACATGATATAGTATTGTTGGACCCACATGGATTTTGGAATTGAATCCTAGATTTTATAGTCTTGTTGGATGAATGATACAATTACGAGTCCAACGGTTATTTCCAGAGCAAAATCGGAGGTAAAACGAAGAAGTTATGGCCAAAACATTGATCGAGAAGAAAATCGAGCGAACAGTGCTCGGCGCGACTTGCGGTGCGACTTTCGGGCAAGCGGGCGGGTTGTGGCGCGGGTTAGGCCGCGTGGTAACCCGCGCGGAGCCCTGTCGAGCATAAAACTCGATTTTCAGCCCCAAAACATCATTTCTTCATAACTTCTTCATCCCAACTCTGATTTCAGTGATTCTTTTTGCTATGAACTCATTTTTAAGAGCTTTTAAATATTAGAAAAAGATAATGGAAGCCTATTGGAAGATCCAAGAGTATTTTGTGGTGGTAAGTTCCTCATCTCTCTCAATATTAAGTTAGGGTTTGATGGTTTCATCCTTTTCCCTTTCACCCTTCAACTTGGGTGTGATTTTGATAACTTGTGTGGTGAAGTAAACCTTGTAGATGTGTTGGATCTAAGATCTAGGAAGATTTCTTAGAGATTTCAAGCCTTCATCAAAGGAAATTCAAGTTTTGGGGGTAAAAACTAGATTTAGCCTAAATCTAACAAGGTGAATTCAAGTTGATTTATGAAAACGTTGCACATGCCAAAATGTCCATTTTAAAGTATTTATGTGTTTTACATGAAATTGCCAACTGTTAGTTATTTGGTAACATTTGATTATTTGAAGCATTTAGCTTATTAAACTTTTTAAAACACCCACATTTAGGATTTTTGGGCATTTTGATAAATGTCATAAATGAATGTGTTTTGATGATTTATTGCATAAATAGACATTTGGTCAAAAATGCACTTTTAGTTTGTCTTGTTTCATGCATCATTCATGAAATGAGACGTTTTGAAAGTACGAATATGCGAGTCCTTTGGTTTTGGTCACTCCCGACCTTAGGAACATTTTAAAAATAGTAAACCTTTTTGGGTTTTAGGCCGAAGGCCAATTCTGATTTGAGAAACAAATATTTTGGGAAAAGATGTATTTAGATTATACAACCATATTGGCTCACGTATTTTAGTCGAACGTCTATTATGCCTTTTGGGGCTTGATTTATACTCAGATGAGTCTTGGAACATTTGTTCTGTTTTGGTAGCTCGATAAGGAGCCTTTGACGTATGATGTACTTAGTTGCATCTTATTTGAGAGTTACATGTTTTGGATGCGTTAGTTCATTCGTTGGAGTCATGTAACGTTTTAGACTGTAATGCATTGGATCCATAGGCATATGAGTCAGTCAGTTGGTTTAGTTGGGAACGTTATCCCTATTTTAGGACTGGAAATTGTTTATGGCTAGCGGGAGCTCGAGGTATAGATCGTGGGTGCTTGAACTCGATAACCGTGTAACCTTTAGTGAAGTGCTCGAGGTATAGATCGTGGGTGGTTGAACTCGATGCCCGTCTGTAATCCAGTCTGGTTATTCATCGTGGAATTTAGTGTCCACGTTTGAAGTCTAGGGAGTGGTCCCCAGGTCATGTTTTTATGTAAGCTTGTGGTGGTGCTCTACAGAGCCGTATACGGAGCCAAGTCTTGCGATGGTGCCCATTGTGAGCCAGATACGGGGACTTGTGGCTTTTGTGGTGACACTCATCTAGAGATCGAGTAGACACTAGGGTCATTTGGGTATCTTGCGGTGGTAGCTCGGTAGGGAGCCGTATACGGGGATCCATGACTCTATGTGAAGCTTGAGAACATCGATAAATGGCTTAACTTTGTGTGCCCGCCACTCTCGATGGAATTCTGGTCTCCCCCATCACCGAAAGGTGTTGTTTTGGGTATTGAGTTTAATTATCCATGTTTTCGGTGACGTTTTGTTTATATGGGTTTTTATCCATGGTTTATGAGTTGAGTGTTATGCCCTACCCGTGTTTTGGGTGTTTCGGGATATAAAGTTTTATCCGCATTTCATAAATTGGGAGTCTGCTTTCTATTCTCATTTTGAGTGAGTTTTGGGTTGAATTTAATTTACGAAAGAACGTTTTATATTGTGATCCTAGTTCTGAAAACAGTTTGGTTTGGAAAACGTTTATGTTGATGTCTCCTTCGTCTAAAATGCATATTATTGGAAAACGAGTCGTTTTCATATTTGAAGCATATCATTTTGGAAGATTGTGATTTCAATTGCATTCTTTCTTTTTATCAATATATTTATTAATGTTGAAAACTTCTGAACTCACTAGGCGTTAGCCTAACCTTTTTATTTGTCGGCATGTGCAACAGGATTCGTTGGGAATAGTTTTAGTGGCACTCTGAAGAGATGAGTGCTAGTTGCGTGTTCAGAGAGTGATTAGCTTGTTGAAGTCTTCCGCCTTTGCTTTGGGAAGAACAACTTGTGTTTTGGGTTAAATAACACCCGACTTCGGTTTGGTACTTGTATATTATTGGAGATTACATTTGTTGAGGTTAGTTATAGAATTTTAACTTGAGGAATATGTTGAGTTTTGAATTGTATGAGGGAAGTTTTGTTCCTTATGTTGATATTATACCGAAATTTTAATTAGTTGCTCGTACCAAATTTGAGGGTGTTACATAGTTGTAAGACCGATATGGTGTTTCCATTGTCAGTTGTGCTATATATTTCCGTGTACACCCATGTGGAAAATTGAACATAAAGAAATATAAAAAAATTCATTCCCACACACACACACTCTCTCTCTCTCCCTCTTTTTCTCTGTGTCAGGATCGAATTCTCAACAAGAATTAATTCTCAGAAACAATATCAAAGAAGTTTGCGGAATAACACTTTGATATTTAATCAAACAGAAAATCAAAACAGAATATAATCAACAAACTGTAAACTTGTATTGAATGCTTTGAAGTTACAAGATTACACACTCAACCTCAATATTGATGAACAGACTCACCAATACGAATTCTACTTCTCTAGAATTAGGATCTATGTCTTGAGGTTGATTTTCTCTCTAAAAAGAATGAAAACAAAAGTTCTCTGCTTCTATCTATTCTATACATTCTATACATATACTAGTCAAAAGATAATTACAATAATTAAACAAATCTTCAGTATATCTTCCATGTATATCTCAAAGCTTCCATAATTTTCAGATTATCCAGCTGTCATTCTTTCCATCCGAATCTCTTTAGCAGCACTAACCATGATCAGCAGCATTAACTTCTTCTAGCAGCATTATCTACTAAGCAGCACTAACTACTAGCAGTACTAACTAGCTAAGTAGTACTAACTTTGTTCAAGCAACACTAACTTTGACTAGCAGTATTAATAGTACTAGCAGTAGTAACACTCAGCAGTATTAACCTTTAAGTCTTCTAGCAGTATTAACTCTGAACCAGCAGCATTAACCATACTTGAGTTTTTCTTCAGTTCCCAACAATCTCCCCCTAACTTGACTTTTAGGAAAAGAAGTCAAGTTCTTCAGAATTAATCTTCAAGATGCTCCCAAAACTTTATCATGGCCTAAATCCCAGTGTTTGCATCCAATCCCAAACTCTGATTGATGGTTCTTTGAATCAAGTATTTAGCCATTTCTGAATCTGGAACACATCTTAACTTTTTCTTCAGCATGGCATGAAGCTTCAATCTGCTATGATTATACACTCTATTCACTAGGAAGTATTCAGTGTGATTTAAATCCAAAGTCACTGTATATACTCCACTAATTTCATATAGAGTCCAACTGTTGACCGACTTAAATACATCCTTGATCATATGCTTTACTTCTTCAGGTTTGAACATCATACACTGATACTCCATTACCAGTTTTGTAATTGAAATTCCTGGAGCCTTTAGAATATCTGCATACAACTTCATTCCTATCTCAAACATCTCTTCAAGATCTGATCTAGAGCATGTTCTTACTATCTTTGCCCAAGTAGTGAACACCTCATACTTTTCATCCTTCCTTTTTAACCTTATGTATTCCTTTCCATCCACTGTCAAGGTATCCCAGAGAATGACCTCAGGAGGCTTAACTCCTACAGGTTCTGCTGAAATTGGTTCAGGCACTTTGTCCATCACTACCATATACAAATTTACATCATTTGTTTTTGATGGCTCTTTCTGTTTAGATGACTCAGGTGCCCCTTCTTCTTCAGCAACCTTCTTATCCTCTTCTTCAGATACTTTAGGCTTCTTGATTGGCTTTCTCCTTGCCATCATTTTTGTTCTCTTTAAAGTTCTTAGACTTTCTCCCAGAGTGGACTCTTTCTTAGGAGGTGTTTCTTGCTCATCTGGAAATGGCTTTTGACAATCAAAGTCATTACTTTCTTTTATCCTCTTCTCCATCTCCACCTTAGCAGTTTCATTTCCCTGAAGCTTTAACATCTCTGAATCATACAGCTCTTTGATCTTCTCAAAAGACATTTGGGAGAACATCTCCTTTTTGACTCCTACAACACCTTTGAGAAATATAATCATCTTGTTCCTCTCTTGGGTACCTAGGAATGTCTTTGAGGGTTTTCTCTTCTTTGCAACTGGTTTCACCACTGATTTCTTCATACTTGCAGCTTTCTTCTGTGCAATTTCAGTTGCCATACTCAGTTGATAAGCTTCATTCAGTTCAGCAGCTAGAGCTTTTGCCATTTCCCTGTCTTTTTCCATCTGAACTCTTTCTTCTTTTTCAATATCCTCCTGCATCTTTTTAGCTAGGGCTTCATCTGATTCAACCAACCTTTGCTTTTTGATTGGTTGATCAGATTCTACCATCTTTGCTTTTCCTTTGTCTTTGCTCATTGCCTTTTTACTGTTATCTTTCTTGATCACTTCACCTTGTTCTTTTATGATTACACCTTTGGTCTTTGAAGTGACCTTGGGAGTATCATTCTTGGCTTTTAGTAAGGTTTCTGCAATCTCAAGATCTGTTAAAACTTCTTTCACAGTTTCTGCTGCTTTATTAATGTCAGCAGTAGTAACTGTTTCTGCTGCTTCTTTTGATTCTTTTGGCACTGAATCTGTTTGTGTTTCTGCTTCCTGCTCCCCCTCAACATCAAGTTTTTCTCTATCAATCTCCCCCTTTCTTGTGACTTCTTCCATGTTGATCTCCCCCTTTTTGGGAGCATCATTTTCAGACTTCCTTCTCCTTAGTTGGAATTGCTTTCTCTTCTTCCTTTGTACCAGACTAACCACCATCCTCTTCAGCTTAGCAATCTGTTCTTGTTGTGACAGAATGACTAGCTTCATTTCTTCAATTTCTTTGCCTTGTTTGAGAACATCTTGATTGATGTTCCCCATTGTTTCCATCAATTCATAGTACGTATATCTGTCCTCACCCTCTCTAGAAGTGTTACCCTCCTTTGAAGGATCATTGGATCTTTTATTAGTGGAAGTCTTCTACCTTGCAGAAGCACTATCCACCCCTGTGGTTTCTTGGCACCAGGGACCTTCAAATGATTGCTCATTCAAAGTTGCCATGGGGGAGGTCTTATTGATGTTACCACTTTCCTCCTCTGTGCTAGCAGGAGTAGTGGCAGCCTCATCACCCATATGCTCTACCTCCTCCTCAG
The DNA here is from genome assembly GCA_954870635.1 of Arctium minus. Lineage (NCBI taxonomy): Eukaryota > Viridiplantae > Streptophyta > Magnoliopsida > Asterales > Asteraceae > Arctium > Arctium minus. The sequence goes on along the minus strand of OX941094.1, from coordinate 9,648,383 downwards.
AGAGCACCTCCTTTGGGTTGGGAGACACCCTTGTGGTTTCCCTTTGAATATTCTCTAGGGGAGAATTCTCCCTTAGAGGGCTTAAAGGCTGAGAGGGTAATGGTACAAGAAGGGAAGAAGCCTTCTTTACCTGTTTTCTCTTGTAAGTTTGGGTGATAGGAGAGGTTGGTTTTTCAAGAAGGGACTGGGGAATTGATTTTGAGAGGGAAGGTTGGGCTTGGCTAGCAGTGGGTTGGTCTAATGGGGGCCTTGACCCTGCTGCCATACCTTCATTGGTTTGGGACACCACCATCATTGTAGAGAACAATGGGGTGTCAACTCCTTCAGAGTCCCCAGCAGATCTTCTCATATTTGAGAAAACCTTGCCTTTGGGGGGTTTAGGTACATATACCCCAACAGGTTGAGGTATATCCGTCAATTCATGAGTAATAACTTCTTGAACAAACCTGGGATACATAAAGAAGCTCTTTTTGTTTCCCATGTTTGAGACAAGATCACTGAAAATCATTTTAGAAAAATTATACTTTCTGGCAGTGGCCAAGCACACTAAAGCATAAGCAATAGTGCTGCTGAACTCACTCCATCCAGTAGTCTTTTTGGAGATACAATGCATAAGAGTATGGACAAAGAAACGCCATTGGGGTGAAAATTTTGCTTTAGAGAATTTGAAAACTCCCAATGGGCCTCCATACCCCATTCTTGTAAGATTTGAAAACAGTTCATCATTTGGGATAGAGGTTATACCAGAGGCATCGTCTAGACGTAGACTGATGCGAATAACCTCTTCAGTAACCGTGAGTGATTGATCACAGATTCTTGTCTTGATCATCTGCACACCATTCTCAACAACAATGGTTGCATTAGCCCAGAACTGCCTTTGATGCTCTATATAGATTGTAGGGGATACAATAAGAGCATGAGCAATGTGTCTTGACTTGAGGAAATCCACAATCTGATGAAATCCTGCAGCTTGCTTTGGTTTTTGTAGCATCGCAATCTCATTGTGCTCGTCAATGAAAGTCATTGATGCCATTGATCTTAGTGAAAAGCTTGCCTGAAGACTTCGAACTTGAGAGAGAAAAGGTTTTGAGCGCAAGAGAACAGTATGCAAAGAGTCGTTATGAACTTTTAGGCGGGCAAAGAGTATTTATAGTATTCGGAACATAAGCAGTATTAACCTAGAGCAGTATTAACTACTAGCAGTATTAACTGAAAGCAGTATTAACTACTACCAGTATTAACTGAAAGCAGTATTAACTACTAGCAGTATTAACTGAAAGCAGTATTAACTGAAAGCAGTATTAACTGAAAGCAGTATTAACTACTAGCAGTATTAACCACTAAAAGCAGTATTAACCACTAAAAGCAGTATTAACCACTAAAAGCAGTATTAACCACTAAAAGCAGTATTAACCACTAAAAGCAGTATTAACCACTAAAAGCAGTATTAACTAACTTACTCCTTTTAAACTTGCTAAACACTGAGTACTGCTATGCATATCCTGAAACAGAAGATTAGTAACTCCAAGAATAATATACAGATATAAAACCACTTTTTGAGAAGGGGATTATTCAGAGTTGATCATTCCCACACTTGTTACCAAGAAAGTGAATCTACCCACATCAAAAGCTTTAGTGAATAGATCAGCAAACTGATTATCAGTGTGAACTTTGACAACTTGAATAAGTTTCTTTTCATTACAATCTCTTATAAAGTGATACCTGATCTCAATGTGCTTTGTTTTTGAGTGCTTGACTGGATTATTCACAATGCTAATAGCACTGCTGTTGTCAATAAAGATTGGAGTGTGTAGAAAGGTTACCCCATAATCCAACATTTGATTCTGAATCCATAAGACTTGAGAACAGCAACTTGCAGCTGCTATGTACTCTGCCTCTGTTGTAGATGTGGATACTGTGGTTTGTTTCTTGCACTGCCATGAGACTAGTCTAGCACCCAAAAACTGACATCCTCCAGAAGTAGATTTTCTGTCCAAGTTTGCCCCACCTAGATCACTGTCTGAGTATGCTATTAGGTCAAAAGGTGAGTTATGAGGATACCAAAGTCCCAATCTGGGTTGCCCTTTGAGATATCTGAATATCCTCTTAACAGCTTGAAAGTGAGATTACTTTGGCCTAACTTGGAATCTAGCACATACACAGACTGGAAACATTATATCTGGCCTTGATGCTGTGAGATACATGAGAGAGCCAATCATGGATCTATAGTGATGCACATCCATATCCTCCCCCTCAAGATCTGCTGTGATCTGCTTGTGTGTTTCCATAGGTGTGCTGGCAGGTTTTGATTCTGAGAAACCAAACTTGGTTAGAATATCCTGCACATACTTGGATTGACATATGAAAATGCCATCTGACTTCTGTTGAACTTGGAGTCCAAGGAAGAAAGTAAGTTCCCCCATGGAACTCATTTTGAACCTTTGATGCATTAAATCCTCAAACTCCTTGCACATGTTGTTTCTTGTAGATCCAAAGATAATGTCATCAACATAGATTTGGACCAGCAAGATATCCTTCTTCATTCTTTTGATAAATAGAGTCTTATCAATGACTCCTCTTTCAAAGTCATTTTCCAAGAGATAGGATGACAGAGTGTCATACCATGCTCTTGGGGTTTGATGTAGTCCATAAAGTGCTTTCTTTAATTTGTATACCATGTCTGGATAGCTTGGGTTTTCAAACCCTGGTGGTTGACAGACATATACTTCTTCTTCAATTGACCCATAGAGAAAGGCACTTTTTACATCCATTTGATAGACTTTGAAGTTCATGTAAGAAGCATAGGCTAGGAATAGTCTGATTGCTTCTATCCTAGCCACAGGTGCAAAAACTTCTTCATAATCTATACCCTCTTCTTGAGTATATCCTTGAGCCACCAGCCTTGCTTTGTTCCTTATGACAATACCTCTTTCATCTCTCTTGTTTCTGAAAATCCACTTTGTGCCAATTGCTCTGTGACCTTTAGGAAGGTCTACTAGATCCCATACATCTTGTAGCTTGAACTGTAACAGTTCCTCTTGCATTGCTTCTATCCAGCTAGATTCTTTCATAGCATCATGTGCCTTTTTAGGCTCAAGCTGTGATAGAAAACAAGAAAGCACTGAATGTTGTTGATCTTGCATTTCCTGAAGCCTGCTTTGATGTCTAGTCATCATAGGAGAAGAGATATCTCCTATTACCAGCTGTGGAGGATGATTCTTTTGAACTCTGGTGTTATGACTAGGTTCTTCATTCAGTCCAGCCTCTAGATTAGAGTCATGCAACTCAACTGAAGTGTTTTCAGATGCCACTTCATTATTTTCTTGAGTCTCCTCATCTCTAGTTTCTTCTTCATCCTGACTTGGTCCAGTAAATGATTCCTTTTCACAGTCTTCAACAGAATTTAATGTGGGTATGGGAAAAATCACAGATTTAGATATACTTTCTTGAACTTGTGTGATCCCTGATCCTCCACTTCCTGTTCCTGTATACTCATTACTGAAACCAAAAGAGTTAGTTAGTGAATCAATGTCAAATAGCCACTGAGGTCTAGACCCAACAGGATTTGGTGTGTTCTCATTGCATTTGACATTGTCACTTTCTTCAATTATTCTAGAAGAAGAGTTAAAAACTCTGTAAGCCTTACTCTGAGATGAATATCCAACAAGAAATCCATCATCTGCTTTGCTATCAAACTTTCCTAAGTGAGATTTGGTATTGAGAATTGTACAAGGACACCCAAAAGGTTTGAAGAAACCAATGAAGGGTTTTCTTTGATTTAAAAGCTCATATGGGGTCTTGTTCTTTTGCTTAACCACTAGAACTCTGTTTTGGACATAACAAGCAGTATTAACTGCTTCAGCCCAGAAGGTAATTGGCAATTTTGAATCAGCCAACAGAGATCTAGCAGCCTCTATTAGTGTTCTATTTCTCCTTTCAGCAACACCATTCTGTTGAGGAGTCCTAGGAGCACTATATTGCCTCTCAATACCTTTTTCTTCACAAAAGGTGTTTAGATCATGATTTTTAAACTCAGTTCCATTATCTGATCTAATGACTTTTACTCTTTGATTAGTTTGGTTTTCAATTCTTAGAATAAAGGATTTGATAAGACCACTTGTTTCATCCTTAGTCCTTAGAAAATATACCCAAGTAAATCTGGAGTAATCATCAACAATAACCAAGCAGTAAGATTTCTTGCCTATACTCATAACATTTGTAGGACCAAACAGATCCATATGCAGTAACTGGAGACAAGAAGAAACAGAATTTAACTCTTTGGTCTTATGAGAAGTTTTGTGTTGTTTGCCTTTAAGACAAGCAACACAATGATCATCACATGAAAAGACTTTTGAAGGTAAACCTCTTACAAGGTTATTTTTAACAAGATTGTTCATAGTCTTGAAATTCATGTGACACATCCTTCTGTGCCATAGAGAGGATTCATCTACAGAAGCTTTTGAAACAAGACAATTTAGAGATGAATCACTATCAACATTGTCCATATCAAGACAGTAAACATTGTCCTTTCTTGGAGTTCTAAGTAGTATCATGCTTTCATCAACTACCTTGAACCCTGGAGCAAGGATCATACACTCATTATTAGTAAATAATATACTATGTTGTTTGTCACAAACCTGTGATACACTTAACAGGTTGTACTTTAATTGATCAACATAGTAGACATCCTCAAATGTCATCTTACCTTTGGTGACATTACCTTTTCCACTTATCTTACCACCAGTAAGATTATCTCCAAATGCAACATGTCCTCCATTGATATGCTTGAAATCCTGAAGGCATGACATGTTGCCTGTCATGTGCCTAGAGCAACCACTATCAACATGCCAAATGCTCGTTCCCTTGAGCTGTTGGTTGCCCTGCACATTAGATAAATCAATTAGTATGAATTAGGAACCCAAGCCAAAGTGGTCTTGGGTACCCCTTTCTCATCAAAATACTTGCATTCTTTCTTGACAAGATTTTTGAACTTTAACTCCTCATTCTTGGAGTACTTTGTTACAATAATAGGCTTGGAAATGTTTTTGCTAGAATCAGTACTGGTTTTAGAAGTACTAACTGCCTTGGCAGCACTTGCATGCTTAGCAGTACTAACCTTGTTAGCAGTAGTAACTGTGTTAGCAGCAGTAACTGTGTTGGCAGTATTAACCTTTGAAGAGGTATTAACAGTATTAGCAGCATTAATATTTTCAGCAGTACTAACACTGTTAGCAGTAGTAACTGTGTTAGCAGTACTAATATTGTTAGCAGTACTAACACTGTTAGTACTTCTAGGTACCCACATTTTGACACTTTCTTTTAAAATCTTTTTCTTTAAAGTGCCTTTACTTTCAATAGATTTCTTTATCACATGTTTCTTTCCAGCCTTCCTATAACCAACAGATTTTTGCACAAATCTTTGAAAGTTCATTTGTTGGTTAATAGGGTTAAAGTAACAATACTTAGCCAAATGATTCAACTTGCCACATATAAAACAAGGTTTTGGTCTATTGATTTTATTCAGATCAACTCCTTGTTTCTGAGCCCATTGATTATTCCAGTTTCTTTGATTTCCTCTTTTTAAACCAGAATTTAGGCTCTTGGCTTTATTGCAAACACACTGTTTACAAGATCCAGGATTCACAACTGTGGTTTGTTTGTAATGGACCTTGTTATCATTTCCTTTAGTCTTCTCTATCTCCTTGGACTTGACCCAGATTTTCCCACATCCCTCATTGGTGATAATATTGTTTTCTAATGGTATCTTTTTACTTACATTATTATCCCTGTTCTCACTGGCTCCTTTCTCAGTCAAATCCTTAACTACTACCTCATCCAAAGGATCTATCTTAAAAGCTTCTTCAGACAAGTCCTTTTTCTCCTTAGTTTCTAACAAGTCTGATGTAGGAGAAATATAGTTGTTATTGTAAGGAGGGGGTGTATTGTTGTATCCAATACCAGGCTTCATCTTATCATGTATCTGAGCCTTTAGAAGAGAGTCCATTGCTTTTGAAGCATAAGAAAACTTGTCTATGTCAAGCTTAACTTTTGACAGTTCCTCTTTCAGTCTATCATTCTCTTCTAAGGACTTAGACAGTTTGGTTTCTAACTCATTCTTTTCCCACTTCCAATAGTTTGTGTCATAAGAGTGTTGAAGTTCATTAGCTTGAAAGCCTTTGATTTGCTCTTCAAATCTCTCTACTATCAACACATAATCTCTTCTGTCCTTTTCTAATCTTTTGAGGTCATCACACATACTTTGATTGTGATCCCTGTATCTTGTAACATTGTCAATGCAAGATTTAGTGCAAAGATTAGAACTTACCTCAGTGGGGAGATCAGACACTTCTGCCATAAGAGCTTGGTTCTGAATGGCTTCCTCAGCTTGATCACTCCAGTCAAATCCCATTCCTTGTTGAGAAACAAGGGCTTGAGCAGGATTCTTGTTCAGATTGTATCCTCCATTCTGAGCTTGTTGATGGTTGTTGTTTGGAACAGCACTCCTGCATTCTCTAGCAAAGTGTCCTTTCTTGTGACACTTATAACATTCCACCTTGGTTTTGTCAAAACCAGCTCCATCTTCTCTTCTTTGAGAGAAGTTATTTCTTCCAGTTCTTTTAATGAACTTTTTCACCCTCATGGATAACATGGCCATCTGCCATTTAATATCCATCTCCTCCAGATCATCAGGGTGAATTTGATCAAGATCATCATTAATCAGAGAATTGCTGCTATGACTGGACAAAAAGGCTTCAAAGATAGTTTCAGTGCCTTTTTCTGAACTTACTCCACTGGCAGTACTAACTGCTTCAGGGTTGGCAGTAGTATCAGTGGATGCTGAAAGAAGTGCAGCATTGTGAATATAACCAGAGGGCTTCTTCTTGGTTTCTACCTCAGTTTCAAAAACTCTTAGATCATTGTATAGATCATCAAGTTCTTTCTCTTCCAGATTGTCACTCTGTCTATATGAGACAGTGTACATAGTCCATTCATCCCCAAGAGATCTGAGGAACTTTCTGTTGATATCATCTTGTTCCATCTTCACCCCTACAGTAGCCAGTTCACCTATGAGTTTATTGAACCTATCAAAAGTTTGAGTCATAGACTCATTCTTTGTGGAAGTGAAGTTCTCATACTGCTGCTTTAGAACATCTCTTTGATTTCTTTTGATGCTCTTAGTTCCAGCAAATCTTTTCTCTAGAGCATTCCAGAGAATCTGAGCATCAGTGCAGTTGCAAAATTGATGCTGATATTCATTGGGAATAGCCAAGAGCAGAGTGCTCAAGGCCTTCATCTCTGTCTGTCTGATCTTCCTCTCACCATCTGTCTTTGGTGGAGGTCTTTTCCCATCTGGTCCTATCCTTCCAGCTTCAGAAGGACCATTCTCAATGATATCCCACATTGAGTAGTTAGTGAGAAGAATATATTGTCTGATTCTGATCTTCCACATGTCAAACTCACTTGGTTTGAGCATTGGAACCTTAGAAACCAAAGTACTGCTTGATTCTGTAAGATTTTCCATGATGAATAACTGTTTCTGAGAGGGTTAGGCTCTGATACCACTTGTCAGGATCGAATTCTCAACAAGAATTAATTCTCAGAAACAATATCAAAGAAGTTTGCGGAATAACACTTTGATATTTAATCAAACAGAAAATCAAAACAGAATATAATCAACAAACTGTAAACTTGTATTGAATGCTTTGAAGTTACAAGATTACACACTCAACCTCAATATTGATGAACAGGCTCACCAATACGAATTCTACTTCTCTAGAATTAGGATCTATGTCTTGAGGTTGATTTTCTCTCTAAAAAGAATGAAAACAAAAGTTCTCTGCTTCTATCTATTCTATACATTCTATACATATACTAGTCAAAAGATAATTACAATAATTAAACAAATCTTCAGTATATCTTCCATGTATATCTCAAAGCTTCCATAATTTTCAGATTATCCAGCTGTCATTCTTTCCATCCGAATCTCTTTAGCAGCACTAACCATGATCAGCAGCATTAACTTCTTCTAGCAGCATTAACTACTAAGCAGCACTAACTACTAGCAGTACTAACTAGCTAAGCAGTACTAACTTTGTTCAAGCAGCACTAACTTTGACTAGCAGTATTAATAGTACTAGCAGTAGTAACACTCAGCAGTATTAACCTTTAAGTCTTCTAGCAGTATTAACTCTGAACCAGCAGCATTAACCATACTTGAGTTTTTCTTCAGTTCCCAACACTCTGTTACATACACAAAGAAGAAGAAAAAAAAACATATTTGGCGAACCCCCTTCCCCTCTTCTTCTTCCTCGTTCGCCTTAACCTCTTTTCCCTCTAAAAAGTCCCTTTCGCAATACCCATTGATGATTGACTGTAACACCCTAAAAATAGGAGCTAATTTAAACTTGAATAAATGCGGAAAATGCCAATCTATAATTAAATAAATCACCCTAAAGAGGGGAAATAGTTAAAGCGTATACAAGTTTCTATGAACGGAAATTACTAATGACAATTCACTAATCTAGACTACTACCATATAGATTAAAACAACTGTCACCAACATTTCCCAAAAAGGTCTCTATTCAATCTGTATGCCCACTTCCAAAAGTCTATCTTCAAAAATTGCCACTATCCGTCCGAACTTTCACCCCTCAAACCAACCAAGACCCACCACCAACGGAACCTGTTATACATGTCATTTAAGAAAACAAGTGTTATGTTTTACACCTAGTGAGGGCAAACATTTTATAAATAAGCAAATATAAAGTGGCATGAACATTTTTCATAAAAGAAGGTAGATGGTTCATCTTTCCAATTATGTGGAGAACATAAGGTTGAAGAAAACATCTTGCGATGACGGAGGAGACTCGATTTCCAAGAAAGGTAGTGGAACAAAAAAGTAAGCTACCGTTCAAGTTAGTGAGCTCATACTAGGATCAATGGCCACGAGCTTGTCGACTCATACTTTAGATGTGGATATGGGCCCCCGACAGATGTGTATCCAAGGCCAATGGCTAGTAACCGGCTCCACATAACCGTACCAAGTTGCCCTAAATGACTTGTAACGCCCTAAATGACTTGTAACACCCTCAATTTGGAAAGAACAACTAATTAAAATTTTCGATATTGCAAGTCGAACACAATAGGGCCGTTATGCTCATTCTTCAAACGGAAGGAACAGAGATAGTCACAAATGAGACTACGTCAAACAAAAGATAAATCTTCTTCCTATAAATCAAAACTTGACACACTTCTGGAATAAAATTCTATATTTAACCCCATCAATCAAAAACTCCAGTCTTATACAGGGACTGAAACCTAAGTCGGTGTTACTTAACCTCAAACATAAGTTACTCTTCTAAAACAGATGCGGAAGACTTCATCAAACTAAGCACTCCTCGAGCACACCACTAGCTCTTCTATCTTCACAGTGTCACTAGGACTATTCCCAACCGAACCTGATGCACATGCCGACAAATAAAAAGTTTAGGCAAACGCCTAGTGAGTTCAAGAGTTTTCAACATGATAAAATATAACGTTACAAGAAAGGAATACAATTTAAATCGTAGTCTTTCGAAATAGTTTGCTTTAGATTTGGACACGACTCATTTTCCAATATCATGTGTTTTCAAAGATGAATACCTCATGCAACATTCTTTGTAAAATAATGCAACCCAAAACTCAGTCAAACAAGAATAGTAATCGACTCCCAATTTAAAATAAACGTGAATAAAACTTCATATCCCAAACACCCAAGACACGGGTGGGGCATAATACTCAACCCATATATCATGGTTAATAATTCACTAATACGATACGTCAACAAAACTAGGACACTAGGTCCAATACTCATACAACCATAAATGGAAGGAAACCAAATACCAAAACATGGAAATGACGTAATTCATTCAAATCTTAATATACGCGGGGGAAACCCAATATTTAGGCCATCATTCACCGTCGACCACACAAACCAACGATAGTAAGATACGACGTTAACATTTAAAATGCTAATGGACGACGACGGGGGAGACCTGTTTCCATCTTGGGTGACGAGAACACGTGAATGGGGTCACCCGTGATGTTACTGGATTTCACCACATATCCCGGTCCTAATTCCCATGCCATACCAGACATCACAATCCTCGGACCGTTTATGCCTCTAGCCATACTCCGTCGAGTTCCACCTCAAGGGATTACAGACATGGGTGCCTATCCAATCTAGACGAGTTACAACTCGGAGGCTTACGCCACCTATTGCCTACTTGCTAGCGAACCCAAGCGGTCAATGGTTATAACCAACCTTACCGCTTTCCCAAAACAGACAGAATTACGTGCCTATGGATCCAATGCAACACTGTCTAACATTACATAACTCCAATTGAATGACCAAAGCACCCAAAACATGTAACTCCCAAATGACACGAAATAAACGCCATCATACTCCAAAACTCCACAACAGTTTTTAGACCGAACAAACATCCTCAAGACTCCATTTAGTCAAAAACAAGCCAAAGGCCGAACAATTTACGTAAATCTCCAACGAAAGCTATTGTAACATTAAAACACGCTTGACCGGCGGCTAAACAGACACGACGACCAAAAGTATGATTAATTCAAACTCATCATTGGTTGAGGCAAACCATTTTCCAAATGAACTCATACCCTTAAATTTCCAAAATGCCTCATAACACAATAATATGTGTTTTCCAAAAGGTTAATAAGATCAAATACGCAAAAGACGACACTTACATCAAATGAACTCCATTTATATATGTAAAATCGTCAAGAAAACATATCAACATGATTTATTTATCAAAATGTTCAAAAATCCCAAAATTGGTGTTTCACCATGTTTATAAAATTAAACCCTTCAATAATCAAGATCACCAAAAACTCAATGGTTAATAATTTCATGCAAGACATATAAACACTTTAAAATAAACATTTGGCATGTACACCGTTTTCACAAATCAACTTGAACTCACCTCGCTAGATTTAGGCCAAATCTAGATTTTACCTCATGTTGAGCTTCCTTGAAGAATTCCGAATCCACAAGCAAAACCTTCCAAATCCTAGATTCACAAGTTTGCAACCATAAACATTCATATTGAACCATTTAGAATCGATCCCTAAACATTTTATATCAAAAATCTCAATTTTGGCCAAAACCTTAATTTTAACCAAATTTCTCCAAAATCCACCAAACCAAAATTTGGGAAACATAAACACTAGGAAGTTATCAATGAAGCATTTATATCACCTAATAAGGTTTAGAAATGGAGAGGATAAACTTACCACATAGGTTTTGGTGAAAACCTAGAAAACCCCAAATTTCTTGAAGATGGAGGTGATGATGATGAGCTTTTAATCTTTGCTTCCACCCCACCACCAAATACTCTTGGATCTTCCCAAAACTAACAATATATCCTTGAAAAGCTCTCAAATACGAAACCATAACAATTTGAATCTCCAAAAACGGAGTATAATGAGAAAGATATGACCAAATGAAGTTAGGGCCTGAATTTAAGCACTGCACCCCGATTGCGAGAGTGACAAGCGAAAGTGACAGTCTCACTTTAGCTGTCACTTTCGCCTAAAATGTACTGTGGACACATTTTTCTCAGAGAAAGTGCCCGGCTAAAGTGTCAGTGTCACTTTAGCTTGGCACTTTCGCCCAAAAGGTACCGAGATCCCCTTTTCGCCCGTTTTCTCGATTGTTCCTCGACCAATCCTTGACTGTTTTCTCGGTCATTCCTCGATTGTTTTCTCGATACATTGGATGCTATTATGCCAATTATTTTGCCATTGTCGTACCTTCCTGGCACATTCATTGGGACAACCAAACACTCGGTAACGTCGTTGTAATTGTGACATTTATCACAACTGCATGGCATTATAGCTGGGACGACCATACTCTTTGTACCATATATGCTATTGTGATAAATGTCAGAACCACATGGCACTTTACCCATACCCCATACTTGGTTCTTCCTTTACCAATTCATCCCGTTCAACATTTTAGTTTAATTAAGATAAAAATCAGGGTGTTACAATCCTCCCAACCTTAAAAGAGATTTCGTCCTTGAAATCTAGCTTCCCGATTAACATTTCCCTCATGATATATTGTCTCTGTTTACGAGTAATTGTCTCTAAACCACTTTCCAGAACAACCACGATAAACCTTATGTTGATACTCCCGACAATTGTTCCTTTAGGCATATTACACTTATACCCGAGTGAACGCTTAACTTACTATAGTAGATTCTAACCACAAAACTACGGTTGTCTCCCAACCTTGGGTGACACGTACTACCTCAACCTCTCTCTGACAAATCTGTACCAATTCAACACGATTTTTGATCCGTATCCCGATGATCAACACACGACCCAAAGAATCCCCAAAATCCCTTAATCATTCTCCCTTGTTATTGGTAGAGACATCCTTCCAGGGACGTGCGAAAGCGTTCTCCACGGGGTCGGTTTATTCAAATTCGGCTATTTTGCAACTCCCAAACCGTACATAAACATCAATCATCTAGTCGATATAAACCTTTACCATGTCAAAGAAATCTTAATCATTGATACTTAATTACTAACATCTAACATCCTTAAAGTTACTGCTTAAATTGCAAACACACAAGATTCGTCGGGAATGTTTTGAAGCACTTCAATGGTCATTGTCCTCAAAATCGAATGTCGACACCTATCCTCAAAACTACTCTACCGTAGACGTGGGTGCACCGCCAAATATTTCATTCCGGATTTGCATTGTCGAATTTAAAGTTGACACCTAACATGACACTAACATTCCACTCTAACATCTCTAACAACGAACCACAATATTTCCTTTATTCACTAAGGCTCATTAAGGTGATACATCACCAACACATAAAATGATGTCGTGCGAAAAAGCAAACCATCAAATCAAATCCAACCATATGTAAATAATCATACAAGGCTTCAACCCGAAAACTTACCGAAAGGGAAAGATCACCACTTGCATAACTGGATAATAATATAAATCTACTACCTTAAACAATCATACCTAACCAGACCTCACGAGGTTGAATTTCCACAATTCAAATCCGTCAACCATTCAGATCATTCGTATTTTCAATTCCCAAGGGTGTCTCTAGTCCCTCATTGCAACTTCTTTCTCAAGAGGGTTTAAATCTATAGTTCTTAGGAGTTCAAGGTTTTTCAACTAATATGACAATTGAAATTTTATAAAACTTTCAAATACCCAAACTTTATAACAACCAGTCGTATGAGTAAAATCCACTACCGATTTCTCGATAGGTGTGTAAAATGGTCATTAAAGTCACACATATAAAGCAATTTCGAAATTCATTTGGTCCTTAATCACGTTAATAATGACAATAACAAAAGATGTGCAACAAATTTTTTTTAAATGGACTACCATGCATCAATTAATACTATGTGCGTGAAAATAATTTTATGCACTGAAACATATGCAACAAATGTTTGTACAACTCCAAAAGGGACCTTCATAATTTCAACTTCAAAATTCTTTCCTTTAAACCACGAAACGTCGTGGAATAAAATTTCCAACAAGGCCCGTATACATCAATTTATTCCCCACCTTAGTAAAACGATAGGTGTGTATGACTTGGTCACATGTAAATAAATTTTAAATCAAATTCAAACCTTGGGACGCACAAATAGAATGCACTTGTCCAAAAATAGTAGCTACAATGACATGTATACCGATAACTCATTTAATGCATTGCAGAAAATTTCTAACAGTAAAATCGACAACTGCAACATGTTCTGAGCAAAAGTTCCATACGAGACAACATAAATCTTTCATATGCTTACTTACACCAACAGTATAAACTAATTCAAATACTGAATAGTATACAACGATTAACACTTGCATAAAGCCCAAGGGTAAATCACATGACATTGAAACTTCCCCAAAATAACATATGAGATGACATCTACTAACAAAATTCTCAAGACGTCTTTTACGGTTGCGAAAATATAGGTGCAAGACTCGCATGAGACAAGAATATTAAACAAAACTCATAAATTAACGCACACAATAATGCAAGTATACACGTCCCAAAATTTTGTCTGCACGACTCAAAATATCATAAAATAAAACACCATAAAACCCAACTAAATTTTCATAAAACTCTCTAACGCTAAAATCAAACGACGTCAAAATTTTCCTTTCCCGACATAAAAGCATAAGACGACAAATGGTCTAAAAATGTTAAAATCTTAAGTCCGCAACGTAAGATAAAAGGACCCCTTTTTCAACAACACTTGCATGGGACACAACGTCTAATAACCTCGCAAATCTACACGTAACAAAATTTAAACTTACGCATTTCAAGTTCACTCACACGTAGCAAAACGTCAGAAAATAATATTTCATAAAACTCGACAAAACTCACACGGAATAAAATTTCCAAGAAACTCCGACGCAAAAACACGGGAATAACTTTTCCTTTAAAACCTTAACATACGTGGAGGAGATCCAATGTCAAAGTTAGACTTTCACAGTTACTTGCCCAGTACCATAAATGACATTAAAACACGGGTATTACAACATCCGAAATTAGTGTTAGACACGAAACGAGGATGAAGAGGTTTTCAATAAGATTTTCAACCACATGCAACAAAACAATTTCATGCATGATTAAACTCACGGTTTAAAATTTGGTGAGTGCTAAATGGTTTACCAAGTCTTCATAATATAACTCACTTTATGCTTCGAAAACATGAGAAACAATTGATGCAAACTTATTTTAGAAATAAATTCCGTGATGAATTTGGTCGGCACTCAACATCTTAGGACTATGCTTCTCAATTTTCCGTCATACTATTGTTAACCGGATGCATCAAACATCTTAAAGCAACAATCACACTAATTTGGTTAACTTACAATTTCTCCTCGAAATAGAATCAATCTAACAAACTTATGGTTCTAATCCAACCAATAATTCCGACCCAAGATGGTCAACTTAATGCATTCATCGTGCTTAACAATCACTCCAAGGCGACAATGCTATAAACATCAACTCTTCTTTCGACTACTCGTTTAAAACTTTCTCACTACCCCAACGGTTATCACACCAAAGTAGTTCAAGCATACACATGTAACATGTAGGTTCACCATAACACTGGCCAGGTGCCATTATGAACATACCGTACATGATCATTCTTGCTATCCTCGACAAGTTTCCCGTTTCTAGCGACTCGGTCAACCCCGAAATATCATATCTTAAGGTACTTAATGTGCAATTTCACTGTCAATCACTTAAAATAACACTAGTTTGAGTATAGGTATCCAAAAATAATACCTAATTCTCTCAAATTTAAGTTCTGATACCAACTTGTAACACCCTCAATTTGGAAAGAGCAACCAATTAAAATTTTCGATCTTACGTCAAACTAAAGATAAATCTTCTTCCAATAAATCAAAACTTGATACACTTCCAGAATAAAATTCTATATTTAACCTCATCAATCAAAAACTCCAGTCTTATACAGGGACTGAAACCTAAGTCGGTGTTACTTAACCCCAAACATAAGTTACTCTTCTCAAACACATGCAGAAAACTTCAACAAGCTAAGCACTCCTCGAGTACACCACTAGCTCTCCTCTCTTCACAGTGTCACTAGGACTATTCCCAACCGAACCTGATGCACATGCCGACAAATTAAAAAGTTAGGCTAACTCCTAGTGAGTTCAAGAGTTTTCAACATGATAAAATACAACGTTACAAGAAAGGAATACAATTTAAATCGTAGTCTTTCGAAATAGTTTGATTTAGATTTGGACACGACTCATTTTCCAATATCATGCGTTTTCAAAGATGAATACCTCATGCAACATTCTTAATAAAATAATGCAACCCAAAACTCAGTCAAACAAGAATAGTAATCGACTCCCAATTTAATATAAACGTGAATAAAACTTCATATCCCAAACACCCAAGGGTGGGGCATAATACTCAACCCATATATCATGGTTAATAATTCACTAATATGATACGTCAACAAAACTAGGACACTAGGTCCAATACTCGACGGGGGAGACCTGTTTCCATCTTGGGTGACGAGAACACGTGAATGGGGTCACCCGTGATGTTACTGGATTTCACCACATATCCATGTCCTAATTCCCATGCCATACCAGATATCACAATCCTTGGACTGTTTATGCCTCTATCCATACTCCGTCGAGTTCCACCTCAAGGGATTACAGACATGGGTGCCTATCCAATCTAGACGAGTTACAACTCGGAGGCTTACGCCACCTATTGCCTACTTGCTAGCGAACCCAAGCGGTCAATGGTTATAACCAACCTTACTTGCTTTCCCAAAACAGACAGACTTACGTGCCTATGGATCCAATACAACACTGTCTAACATTACATAACTCCAACTGAATGACCAAAGCACCCAAAACATGTAACTCCCAAATGACACGAAATAAACGCCATCATACTCTAAAACTCCACAACAGTTTTTAGACCGAACAAACATCCTCAAGACTCCATTTAGTCAAAAACGAGCCAAAGGCCAAAAAGTTTACGTAAATCTCCAACGAAAGCTATTGTAACATTAAAACACGCTTGACCGATGGCTATACAGACACGACGACCAGAAGTCTTCTTCAAGGACTAAATCCCTAGAACCACCATAAATGAACTAGGTAAATCAATGAGAGAGTAAATGAAGCGGGAGGGATAGATTGGAGTTGCTTACCTTAACTGTGGAGAGAAAAACATATCTACCAAACTGAAAATGAGGAATAAATGAGCTGAAATTCGGGGTTGGGCAATAAATGTCCGCTGGGTTACGGTGACTATGCCCATGCGATAGTTACAGTGTCACAGTCGTAGGCCAAGGTTGTGTTGTATGTACCACGGGCACCCTGAGTGGTGCGATTGTGACAGGGCGACAATGCCCATCTCGCGTGTCATTGTATCGCACCTTGTACCGAGGGGACCTTGAGCCCGACGCTTATGACACAGCGACAGTGACCATGTCACAATCGCATGACATTGTCGTCCTGGACCTCTCGGTTCCCAAAACTCAACATTTTTCTCGCGAGAGTTCCCGATTCGCCTTGGGGTCTAAATTGGACTATTCTAACAAGCTAAACCCATATATGATTAGTAAAGAAAACACATAAAGTTTCTTACCAAAAATCCAAGTGTTATATTGACATTTACCACTTTATCCATGTGGTGATGTGGGTGGGGAAACACAGGCTAGCAGAAACCCAAGCAACTCGAGAAGAGATTGGAGATGAGGGTGTGCACCATCATGTGGGAATTTAGTTATGAATCCAATTTGTGAGATTGGGTAAGGAAACACAAGCAAGAAAAAATTATACACGAGATATTTGTCTAAAAATACATTCTATTGTCAGACTGAATTGGTTTATTTGCACTTGTGTCTAAAGTAGGGAAATAATTTTAGTCCAATGTTTGTTTATTCTATGGTGATTTGTGATTTCATTATCAACAGACCTAGGTTCACCCCTTTGGCCTTCATATGTTTTTAGGTTTGATTTATGGATGAACGAAAATGAGAGGAGAATGGGAAATAGTTGTAAGCAGTTAAACAAGTCAATGAAAATGAATGAAAACCAAAGATAAAAAGGGTGGTTGTATTTGTTGGAGCTTCAAAAAGGTGGCAGAAGGAGAGTCAATGAAAACCATATATCTGTTGTTTTTGTTAGTTATAGATGAACAGAGAAAGGGAGAAGGCTAAAGAAGGGGAATGGCTGAGATGGGGGATGTACTAGGAGAAAGGGTAAAACGTCAGTGAAAGGGAGGGGTTTAATTTAGAAATTGGCAAAAGGACCAAAATAATTCTTATTTAACGGAGTTAGTGCAAAGAACTCGATCCTATAGTTTTCATGAAACCACTTGTAATTTACTGAAATAATAATGAAAAGTCATTAAATATGAATGAAAGATACTTGTTTTTATAAGAAATGTAGAGTTTTTAGTTGTTTAGGTAAAATTACAAAGTGTAAGAAAGCTCATGAAGCTCACAAAATGTTATTTCAAGCAGCGTTTCAATAAGTCAACTTATGACAAACAAACGAGTGTTTTTTTAATAGATTCAAAAAAATAAATTATTTATAAGTTAATTTATGGTTGCCACACATACATGGCCTTGTATTAAGTATTTATGATGCTTGTTATAAGGTATCTAATAATGACTCATCTAGCACATTAAACAAAACATAATTAATAATTTTCTTTTTTGGGTTCCTCAAATTACAACAATCAATACATTCTTTAACAATATTGTTTTTTAATCAAAATATATTGGTTGTTAACATTTATCAACAATGAGTATTAACCAAAATCAATAACTCATAAAAGATTATATAAAATCCCTTATTTTCTAAATGTCATTTGGTTCGAATCATTTTCAACTGTTAATTTCCGGACTCATTAAATTTGTCAATGCAAAGACTAACCTGAGCACCCCGTAAGCATCAAGCATGGTTATAATTGTTCTCTTAATTTCCCAACAAATTATCATATTTTAAACCGCCATTAATCCATAGACAAGCTACTCTACAACTATGGCCGTGTCGGATGATGTACCAATGTGAGATTCCATAGGGCCTCCAAACTTTTTGGGCTTCTGAACCTTTTTGGGACCAATTATATATTTTAGCACGTACTTGTTTATCTATATTTTTATTTTTGGTCAATAGTTTACCTCAATCATGATAGGCCGGGTTTACACCCTTCCCACACGAACCGCAAGTGTACGGTGTCGTATCAAGTAATATGTACATAAGTACGAGAATCGAACCGTGGGAACTTGGTATTAATTACCACAAATCTATAACAACTATTAACTAGACTTTCCAAAAAGAGGTTGTTGAAATTTTTCCCAAGGGGATTGACTTAAACGATAACAAAAATTTTCGACAGACAATGAGACAACAATTGCAGAAATGAAAGGTGGGGGTTGGTTTCATAAAAGGTTTTGTACTGAAAACCAGGGTTGATTTGAACAAGATGCCATAAGGATTCAATGAAATTAAATTAAAATGATTGCTACCCTTTTCCAAGCGATAACAATGCTAGCAATTAACAATGATACCTTTTCTCTCGAACTTAATAATCATGTTAATTTGCTTATAAAGAACATATTACATATCTATAGTGAAATTGGTATATCTCTATCCAATTTGCACCATAGGCATAAGACAAACACATCTAATCATTTTACACTCCTCTCGAAAAGTAGAATGATCAAGGGATACCCAATTAGCTGATCAGACTAAAAAGATTTTATTCAAAACTCGTCATATGCTTCATTGATTAAAAGATATCAAAGTACAATTCAAACCATAAGTTTAAAGCAAAATAACCAATTAATCAACCAACCCCCAACATGAAATGCTTAGCTCATGTTGGGGTGAACAAAAATGGTAACGGAGAATAGAATAAACAAAGATATAAACATTGTTCTTAAAGAAAAATGCCTTCAAAAGTTTAACACTCCCTGAGATCTTTAATCTTGCAACACGGTTGTGACAAGATTGAGGATCCGTTTCCACTGAGTTTTCCCACCTTTACGTCTCGTTCGTGCCTTCGTTTTTTCTCCAAAAATTGCCTCTCGTCGCCGCCGTATTTTCTCTGCTATTCGATAATGCCCAACCCTAACAGATTCAAGTGAATATACGATTACAGAGGGTTTTGCGACTTATGCCGCGAGTTATGGTCATGACACAAGTCGCCCGTGTCTCTCAACTTGCGTGAGCTGGCTAACTCGCGACACAACTCGCAGAATTCACTGCTTGCTTCTGCCCCCTTTCTATTCTTCACCCGCAGTTGAACTGATTCTTTGAAAATTGGACTTTTAGATTATTTTCTTCTTTGAACTTATTTCTTCTTTAACCTTGCCTTGTCCTGTAATTTTCTTTAAAAACCCATTAGCAATTACCACTATTTTACTCAGGATCATGCTATTTCAACTCAATTTAGTGTATAAATAATGTCAATTCTGACATTATCAACAACCCCAAACTGACCGTTGCTTGTCCCCAAGCAAAATAGCGATAAATCAAAACAACAATAACAGATTAATCTTTGCATAACTACATGATTGTCGGCGATAAATGCGTTCCACAATTTTTGGGTGTGAGTTAATAAAGAAGGTCCAACAAAGATTCAGAAGCTTAATAATGCACAATAAGATGTGTAGCCATCAATTGGGATTGACAGGTAAGAGATTACTCCACATTGATTCCAACCTAAGTCTGACATGATTCGGGAGGATTTCGCTTTGATCCTACCTCACCGGATTCTCTCTTCACACTCGAGCCCTAGGCTGTCACACAAGTTGTTCATGTCCGTGGAGTTTACGTTCAAGAATTCACAATTATCAGCATGAACAATTAATTAAGAAGGGAGCACAAGTGTACAAATAAATGATCTCAGAGGGACTAAAATAACAAGACTGGGACTATTAGTGCAACCCTATCTATCTTTTATACTTTCCAGAAGATCATCCAGGTCTTTGCAAAGGGTTGTAACGGGGTTAAGGTTAGTGGCTAAGAATCGAAGGTAAATAGGAACAAATCCTCAATATGTCAGTATGTGAACAATCCAGATTTTATCCCCCTTCCGATATACCCCTTTTTACAGTATTTTTATCCCACATCCCTCAATTTACTTTTGCATCTTGTTGTTGTTGTTTCTTTCTTTGATGTAAAGCTTCTGCTTTTATTTCTTCAGAGCAACCTCTCTTTTTCTTTTTCTCTTTCTTTCTCTTTTTTTTTGGACCCATTTTGCCGGGTTTCTTTTCCCAAATTCAGATACCTCTTAATCTTTTTTTTTCTGCCCTCTCCCACTATTTCCTATCGGTTGTTCACCACTGACATACCTTTGGATAGGGGTAGGCTGTTATTTAGGCTTGGGTCTAAATATTGGGTTAAGAATTGAATACAACACAAAATGGCTGCAAATAGGCTTGGATGCACACAATAGAAAGATGCGTAAGATAAAATCAATCTAATTACACACAATGCCTGGAATCATCTCTTTAGGTCCTTAAATTAAATAAGATAAAAGTTTCACTAAATATCCTTAGAAACGTCTTTGTTACTCAATGCAACTTTATAGTGAGATCAACCTATAATTACGACCAAGAATTGAAGTAAGTGTATAAGAGTGAACGCAAAAATTCTCGAAAACAATTATACGCTAAAAGGCTCAAATTCGTCACGGGTGGTCTCTACTAATGTCCCAAATTGTAGTCATCTCTTAGGTCTTCCTCTTTGCTAGGCTATCTCCTACTTGTACGGGTCTCAATGATTAAAATCTAACTCTTAAGTGCCTACCAATATTCGTCATTTAGGTCGGACCGAAAAACATTAACATCACAAAAATACATGGACGAAAACTAGAACGCATGCTATCACCGACATCACCCCAAACCAAAAGTTCACATCATCCCGATGTGATATCATAACCCAATATACCAACCGATATAGTTTGCAGTTAGGAGTGACAATAGTATGCACCAATTATTACATTCATCCAAAGCAACAAAGTAAAAGTTCAAGAAAAGAGAATTGTTTTAGCATGCTTTATACAAATCAATCATGTATGGCGGGGACGTCCTCGGGAGCGTCTTGACGATGCATGGCTAGATTGTCCCGTCTCTTCAGTTGTTCCTCGGGAAGTGGCTCCAAGCATCCACCAAATTTCTCGGAGTTCGGTGGTAACATCAGAAAAACCATGGCGCATCTCCACCTGCAAGCTTGTCACTCTGGCATTTATTCGCACTCCCCAAGTGGGAGAATTGGCCGGGAGGGTCTCATCCTCTTCCTGAGTCTCATAGTCGGGGTCATCGGCATCACTGTCATCTACATTGATCGGGACTTGCATATGCTCAGTTGCATACACGCTCTCTCTCTCTCTCGTACTTCCTCTGCGCGATCACTTGGTACTGATAGGTTCTTCTGTCGAATGGAGGTGGGACAGCCACAGTCCCACCTATCTGGACACTTGCATTTCGGCACATTTGAGTAACTAGTGATGGGAAAGGTAAGACGCCCTTACAGATGTCCTCACCTACGTCTGTCATCTCCAACTGAACTATATGTCCCACGTCTAATGGCAAGTTGTGCTGAATGTAGATTAGCACTCTCGCTACCAGCGGGTCTGCATAAGTATTATGCACCGAGGGCAACAAATTTTTCTTGAAAAATAACATCCACATTGCTAATTCCAGCGAAAGTTCACTTTTTCTGATCTCGGCTTCTCGATCTCTCCAATCCCCATCGCCATTGATTCGTAAAGAGTTGGCGATGATGTTGCTATGTGTTTCATTGTCCGCCACATTAGGTATGGATGAGACCCCATAGCGTAGTCCCAAATTGTTGGGTCTCTCTATTCCATAGTACTCTCATATGCTATCCATGGTGACACGCACTTGCTAGCCCCTTACAATGATGGTGTGAAATTCATTGAAAACGGGTGGCAACATAGCCGCATAAAACTCCAGCACAATATCAGGATCATATGGCTCCAAGTTTCTGCAGAACAATATCCATCCCCATTGGTGGGCAATCTGGATGACTCGATTATTAGGGATTAAGTCAAACTTGATTCCACGTTCTGGCCATATGTTGCGATCCTCCCCGAATTTCTCGATTCGACGTTCAAATTCAGGATTCCTGACGCGACTCATTCTCTCCCGCTGTTGACGCGGGAGTTGAAAGTAGGGTCCCCACTTGCCTATCTGCTCTGGGTCATGCCTCATCCTGAAACTATAATTGCAGATCTGAGATGCTTGAATTAATTTTTCCACCCCAAACCTCGTCCAAAGACTAGGTTGTGCAAACTATGGATGGTTGGGTTGGGATTTAATAAAAGAACCCCAAACCAAAGGTTTGATTATCTCTCAATGTAGAGCTTATTTGAGTTCTTCCATCCCAATTACACCAAGAATTCCTATAGATGTAGGGGATTATAATGCAATTAATCGCAACAAATTCATGAATTCCCCAAACATTTCTATAGGACAGGGTAGATAATTGATTGAATCCCTACCATTAACAAACATAGGCATGATCAACACAACCCCAAATTGTAGCATAGGCACAAAGTGTGGCATAAATAATCAACTAGAATTACCCAAATTTCATATCCATTCATACACATACCTTCGTTCCAATTAATTCACTCAATTACAATCTTATCAGCAGTTAACTAGTCTACCATATCAGATCAAAAAACCCATACCAACATAAGTTAACTACTCATAAAATCAAATCATGAATTCTAAAAACCATCCTCCAACATGTATGCATGAATAGATTCTACCATGAAAAAAAAAACCTACATCATTCCCCCAAAACTTACCAGCAGTTAACCCTCTTGTATTCTAAATCACATTACCACAAGAACTCTTAACCACAAAATATCACCAAGTAAGTAGTATTGATTAGAACGATGCATAAGTACTGGAGTACACTTACAAAATAACAAGAGGATTATAACTTTCGTGAAGAGTTTAATACTCAAACCTTAATGCTCAAGAAATCCTCAAGTAAAATGAAGAAAACACTTACTTCTTGAGTCCTAATGCTTTAGAAATGCACAATTTGTTGAATAGAGGGTGTGCCAGCCTTGGTAGCCCTTTGAATCGCCGAAGATATGCTTTTGAGAGGATTCTATCAATGGTGGAGGTTAGAGAATACGAGAGAAATTGAAAAATGAGGGCTAGGGTTTTATTTTCGGCACTCAATTCTTTTTATACCCGATAAGGGAAACGGGCGGGTTATGTCGTGAGTATAACTCGTGAGCAACCCGCGGTGTCCTATGTTCCCTATCTTTAACAAGGTATCTTGCGGCTTATGCCGCGAGTTAAGTCACACCATAACTCACGAAGCTCTCTGGTTTGCACCTTCAGTACTTGTCAGGATCGAATTCTCAACAAGAATTAATTCTCAGAAACAATATCAAATAAGTTTGCGGAATAACACTTTGATATTCAATGAAACAGTAAATCAACACAGTAAATATGAAGAACAAACTGTAAACTTGTATTGAATGCTTTGAAGTTACAAGATTACACACTCAACCTCAATATTGATGAACAGGCTCACCAATACGAATTCTACTTCTCTAGAATTAGGATCTATGCCTTGAGGTTGATTTTCTCTCTAAAAGAATGAAAAACAAAAGTTAACTCATTATTCTAAACTATACAATATATATACTGAATACAAAGATAATTACAATAAATAAAATATCTTCAGTATATCTTCCATGTATATCTCTAAGCTTCCATGTATATCCTTTCATACGAATCTTCATCATATAAGCAGTATTAATCTTCAGCAGCATTAACTTCCTTCTAGCAGCATTAACTACTAAGCAGCACTAACCACAAGCAGTACTAACTAGCTAAGCAGTACTAACTTTGTTCAAGCAGCACTAACTATGACTAGCAGTATTAATAGTACTAGCAGTAGTAACACTCAGCAGTATTAACCTTTAAGTCTTCTAGCAGTAGTAACTTTAAACTAGCAGTACTAATCTTGTTGAGCAACATTAACCATCAACTAGCAGCATTAATAACAGAAGTACTAACTAGAAGTATTAACTGTTTTCTTCTAGCAGCATTAACTAGAAGTATTAACTAGAAGTATTAACTGTTTTCTTCTAGCAGCATTAACTTCAGAAGTAGTAACCATGTTGAACTAGAAGTAGTAACCATGTTGAACTAGAAGTAGTAACCATGTTGAACCATCCTTGGCATATTTCAGACCCAACAATCTCCCCCTAACTTAACTTTTCAAAACTGAGAAGTTAAGTTCTTCAACATAGGGTCTTTATGATAATTTCAAAACTTTCTGCAATTACTAGTTCTTCTTGATTCAGTTTCTGCTGTTATCTTCTTTTCTGTTTCTGATGTAGTTACTGCTTTATTTCAGCTTCTTCACTTATCTCCCCCTCAAAATAAGATTTCATATCAATACAAACTTTAATTTTCTTCTTTTTCAGTACCAACTTCTTGATATGATCTATCTGCTAGTGATAAGAAGTGATCACCTTTTCATCTCTTTTACCTCCATAATTTGATTGTGAACTTTCAGACTAATTGTACCAAGTGTATCCATCAATTCTTTGTAGTTAAACTGTCCTCACCTCCTTTAGATGTTTTACCATCCTTGAAGGATCCTTGGATCTTTTAGTAGAGATCTTCTGCCTAGCAGAAGCACCTTTTACTCCCTTGTTTTCTTGGCACCTGGGACCTTTAGATAATTACTCATCTAAAGTTGCCATGGGGAAGGTCTTAGATATGTTCATACTGTCCTGTCCTGCACTTTGTGCAAAGTCAGTAGTGTGAGCCTTACAACCCATATGCTCTTGTATCTCCTTATTGAGCACCTTCTTGAGGTTGGGAGACACCTCTATGGTTTCCCTTTGGATATTCTCTGATGAAAAATGCTCCATCAGAGGGCTTGTAGGTTTTGAGGTTGAAAATACAAGAAGGGAAGGAACCTTCAGTATCCTTATATAATATAGTAATGGGGAATGTTGGTTTGACAAAAGAAATCTGAAGATTTATGCTTTGAAGTGGAAGGTATGGATAGGTCATCAGTGGGTTGGTCTAATGAGGGCTTTGACCCTGATGCCTTACCTTCTTGATTGTGGGACATCACCATCATTGTTGAGAACAATGGGGTGTCAACTCCTTCAGAGTCCCTAGCAGATCTTCTCATGTTTGAGAAAACCTTGCCTTTAGGGGGTTTAGGTACATATACCTCATCAAAGTGAGGTATGTCCGTCAATTCATTATTAAGTACTTCTTGTACAAACCTTGGATACAGATAAAAACTTTTTGATTGATATCCAGGTTTGACATTAAATCATTGAAGATCATTTTTAGGTATAGAAAACTTACATTAGCAGTAGTAACACTTATCAGCAGCATTAACACAGATTGGCAGTAGTAACACATACCAGCAGCATTAACACAGTCTGACAGTATTCACTGAACTAGAAGTACTAACTACCTTTCAGTATTAGCAACCTTTTTCACTTTTCTTACCTTCTGTTGGATCAAAAGTAACATGTCCTCCATCAAATCTTTTAAAGAATTTGAAGGCAGTCCATGTTCCTTGTTATGTGCCAAGAGCAACCATTATCTTCATTCCAAATGCTCTTCCTCTTGAGCTTTTGGTTGTCCTGCACACTTGATAAATCAGTTAGTCTTTGAGGGAACCCAAGCCAAAGTGGTATTGGGTTGACCTTTCTCATTAATATAATCTGTCAGTTTGGTCTGAATGAGTTGTTTAGGAATCTCATGACTTGAGTACTTTGTCAAGATTATAGGCTTGGCTGCATTACTACTAGAAGCAGCACTAGCCTTGTTAGCAGTACTAACTTGGTTAGCAGTACTAATCAAGTTAGCAGCACTATTCTTGTAAGCAATACTATCTGGGATAGCAGTATTAACAAGTTTCTTTGCAATTGGAACCCAAACTTGAGCAAAGTTGTTTGCTTTCTTTGTCTTTAAGTTACTCCTTTGTTTATTTGAAGTATTTTTCTTAGTTTTAGCAAACTTGTTTTGAACATGAGACTTTTTAGGTGCTCTGTTCTCAGCCATTTGATTCCTTCCTTTATTTCTATAACCAAAAGAGTTTTGTGGTTTTCTTTGACAAGTGACTCTTTGGTTGATAGGGTTGAAATAACAGTGTTTGGCAAGATGATTCAATTTGCCACAGATAAAACAAGGTTTTGGTCTATTGATTTTACTCAAATCAACCCCTTGTTTTTGTGCCCACTGATTATTCCAGTTTCTCTGATTTCCTCTTGGTTTATCATGTTTTTGGGGCTCAGATTTATTGCAAGTACACTGTTAGCAAGGGACAGGATTCACAACTGTTGTCTGTTTGTAGTGGACCTTACCAGACTTTCCCTCTGTCTTTTCTATGTCCTTAGATTTGACCCAAGTCTTTCCACATCCCTCATTGGTGATAATGTGATTTTCTAGGGGAATCTCACCACTCACAGTGTTCTCCTTACTCTTATTATTAGAGTACTCTTCTTCAGAGTCTGTTTCAACCACCACTTTGTCTAATGGATCTACCTTAGTGGCTTCATCAGACAATTCCTTCCTATTCTTGGTCTCTAGCAAGTCTGATATAGGAGGGATGTAATTGTTGTTGTATGGTGGTGGTGTGGTGTTATAACCTATTCCTCTTCTAAGTTTGTCATGGATTTGAGTTTGGAGCAAAGAGTCCATTGCTTTAGAAGCATTGGAAAATTTCTCAATATCCAGCTTTGCTTTCTCAAACTCACTCTTTATCTTCTCATTCTCCTCTTCTTTCTGTTTAAGCTTAGACTCATACTGATCTTTCTCCCACTTCCAGTAGTTTGAGTCATAAGAGTGTTGAAGCTCATTGGCTTGGAAACTCTTGATCTGTTCCTCAAAACTCTCAACAATTCTTACATAGTCTTTTATATCTCTCTCTAATCTTTTAAGGTCATCACGCATTGTCTGGTTGTGATCCCTGTACCTTTTAACAGTTTCCATACAAGTTTTAGAGCAAAGATTAGACATTACCTCTGTGGGGATTTCTGTGCTTGAAGAATCTGAAACTTTAGCCATTGATGATTTCTGATTTCTGATTTCAAGGAAGAATGATGATTGCAGGTTTCTGAGAATACTAGCTCTGATACCACTTGTCAGGATCGAATTCTCAACAAGAATTAATTCTCAGAAACAATATCAAATAAGTTTGCGGAATAACACTTTGATATTCAATGAAACAGTAAATCAACACAGTAAATATGAAGAACAAACTGTAAACTTGTATTGAATGCTTTGAAGTTACAAGATTACACACTCAGCCTCAATATTGATGAACAGGATCACCAATACAAATTCTACTTCTCTAGAATTAGGATCTATGCCTTGAGGTTGATTTTCTCTCTAAAAGAATGAAAAACAAAAGTTAACTCATTATTCTAAACTATACAATATATATACTGAATACAAAGATAATTACAATAAATAAAATATCTTCAGTATATCTTCCATGTATATCTCTAAGCTTCCATGTATATCCTTTCATACGAATCTTCATCATATAAGCAGTATTAATCTTCAGCAGCATTAACTTCCTTCTAGCAGCATTAACTACTAAGCAGCACTAACCACTAGCAGTACTAACTAGCTAAGCAGTACTAACTTTGTTCAAGCAGCACTAACTATGACTAGCAGTATTAATAGTACTAGCAGTAGTAACACTCAGCAGTATTAACCTTTAAGTCTTCTAGCAGTAGTAACTTTGAACTAGCAGTACTAATCTTGTTGAGCAACATTAACCATCAACTAGCAGCATTAATAACAGAAGTACTAACTAGAAGTATTAACTGTTTTCTTCTAGCAGCATTAACTAGAAGTATTAACTAGAAGTATTAACTGTTTTCTTCTAGCAGCATTAACTTCAGAAGTAGTAACCATGTTGAACTAGAAGTAGTAACCATGTTGAACTAGAAGTAGTAACCATGTTGAACCATCCTTGGCATATTTCAGACCCAACAAGTGAGTCTCGCGGCTTGTGCCGCGAGTACTAGTCGCGGTGTAACTCGCGAAACCCCCTGTTTCTCAACCTCAGAACATGACTATGGGACTCACAAAACTCAAGGCAGTGGAAAACAACAGCAAAAACTACACAAACAAACAAATTCAAAGAAAAATAGAACTTAGACAACCTAATAAAAAACAAATCTACGGTAGGTTGCCTCCCACCCAGCGCCTTGTTTAGGGTCACGGCTCAACCTTCTCACCTCTTTTACTCCTTTGGCTCGTCAAGGTAGAAGCTAGTTTCTTCTATTGGTTCACCCCCAATATATGGTTTTACCCGTTGTCCATTTACCTTAAATGTGGCACCATCTTTTCCTTGCAGCTCTACTGCGCCATACGGGAATACCTCCTTAACAGTGAAGGGTTCCGACCACTTAGACTTTAGTTTTCCTGGAAATAAACGAAGTCGTGAGTTAAACAACAATAATTTCATGTTAGGAGTGATTACCTTTTTGTGAAGGCGGTTGTCATTGAATCTCTTTGTGCGCTCTTTATAGATAGCAGCATTCTCAAACACGTCTTGTCTGATTTCTTCTAACTCATTCAGTTGGAGGAAACGACGTTGTCCAGCGGCTTGTAGATTCATATTCAAGTTCTTGATTGCCCAAAAGGCCTTATGCTCAAGCTCGACCGAGAGATGACATGATTTACCGAACACTAGTCGATAAGGGGTAGTGCCCAACGGGGTTTTATAAGTTATCCGGTATGCCCACAGTGCGTCATCTAGCTTAGATAACCAGTCTTTCCGGGATGTGCTTACGGTTTTCTCAAGTATTTGTTTAAGCTCCCTGTTGGAAACCTCAGCCAAACCGTTGTCTTGCGGATGGTATAGGGTGGTCACTTTATGCTTGACTACCCCCATCACTGATCAATGCCCTTGGAACACTGAATCTTGAGAATATGTGTTTCCGCAAAAAGTTAATCACTACCTTGGAATCGTTAGTAGGAGTTGCTATTGCTTCAACCCACTTTGACACATAGTCGACTGCAACTAGGATGTATTCATTTCGGTTAGAGTTTGGGAAAGGTCCCATGAAATCGATGCCCCATACATCGAATAGTTCAACTTCCATGAAGATGTTCATGGGCATCTCATCCTTTTTTGCAACATTTCCCATTCTTTGGCATCTTTCACAACGAGATATGAATTCCCTCGCATCCTTAAACATAGACGGCCAAAAGAACCCTGCTTGCACCACTTTGGCTACTTTTCTGTCTGTGCTAAAATGTCTGCTGCATTCCAACTCATGACAGTGAGTCAGGATGTGGATCTTCTCTTCTTCAGGCACACATCGCCTAATCATACCGTCGGCGCATCGCTTATAGAGAAATGGCTGATCCCAATAGTAGTACTTCACATCCGAAAGGAATTTCTTCCTTTGATGTGAGTTTAACCTGAATGGCATAACCGATCCTACTAGGTAATTGACAATATCAGCGTACCATGCTTCTGAGTGAGTTACTTTGAACAACTATTCATCCGGGAAAGAGTCATTGATGGTCGTCTTATCTGTCTCTCCAAGCTCTTTAAGTCGAGATAGGTGATCTCCTACAGTGTTTTCGGAACCCTTCTTGTCTAAGATCTCCAGATCAAACTCTTGAAATAGTAATACCCAGCGAGTGAGTCTTAGCTTGGCGTCCTTCTTTGTCATCAGATATTTCAGGGCTGAATGATCTGTATAAACTATCACCTTGGCTCTAACTAAATAAGACCAGAATTTTTAACAAGCATATACGATAGCAAGTAATTCCTTCTCGGTGGTAGCGTAATTGACCTGAGCCTCATCGAGTGTATTACTGGCATAGTATATGATATGCATCTTCTTATCCTTTTTCTGGCCTAATACTGCTCTTACCGCAATGTCACTTACGTCACACATCAGAATAAATGGGAGACTCCAATCGGGTGCAGTGAGAATTGGTGTTGAAATCAGTTCCGTCTTCAGCATGTCAAAAGCAGAAATACATTCATCAGTAAATTCAAATTTCACATCTTTAGTAAGTAAAGAGCACAAGGGTTTAGAAATTTTAGAAAAATCCTTTATAAACCGCCGGTAGAATACGACATGACCTAAAAAGCTTCTGACTCCCTTAACCGAGTTCGGATAGGGTAAATTCTCGATTACAGCCACTTTTGCCTTGTCTACTTCTATCCCAGCCTTCGGTCACCATAAAGTGACACTTCTCCCAATTCAGTACGAGACTCGTCTCCTTACATCTCTTTAGAACGGCTTCCAGACTTGCCAAGCATAGATCGAATGAGGTCCCGAATACTGAAAAGTCATCCATGAAAATCTCAATGCTCCTCTCTACCATATCGGAGAAAATAGCCATCATACACCTCTGAAAAGTTGCAGGGGCGTTACACAACCCGAATGATATCCTCCTATAAGCAAAAGTATCGTTAGGGCATGTAGAAGTAGTTTTGGCTTGATCCTCCGGTGCAATCGGTATCTGGTTGTATCATAAATACCTATCTAAAAAACAATAGTATTCGTGCCCTGATAACCGCTCGAGCATCTGATCAATAAACGAAAGTGGGAAATGGTCCTTCCTAGTGGCATCATTTAACTTCCGGTAATCAATGCATACTCGCCACCCAGTAACAGTTCGAGAGGGAATCAATTCATCATTATTATTTTGACCACTGTGATACCCCCCCTTCTTTGGCACTACCTGAACTGGACTTACCCACGGGCTATCAGGGACAGGATATATGATCCCGGCGTCAAGGAGTTTGAGAAATTATTTCCAAACTACTTCCTTTATATTTGGATTTAACCACCTTTGGGGTTGAACCACCGGTCCATGTCCCTCTTCTAAATTAATGCGGTGAGTGCAAAAAGTTGGACTCAAGCTCTTGAGGTCGGCTATTGTCCATTCGATGGTTGTTTGATGCTCCTTATTTTCTGCTGTCAATCGAGCTGAAATGATCACTGGTAGCGTCTCTTTGTCACCCAAATATGCATACTCCAGATGTAGAGGTAATTGCTTTAGTTCTAACTGAGGAGGGGCCTTGGAGGATGGTTGAGATTTTGGAAGCGGTGTTCCTAAATCCTCAGTTGTTTGTTTGCGGTGCCTTTTGTAATTAGGTAACACATTTATCTGCATTATCATCTCACTTGTTACATCCTTATCGGTGCCAGTCATTGCGTTCTGTAATAAATCTCTTGACACTATCAACTCCTCACTTTCTCGTATCACTGTCTTGATAGAATTTACTTGATAGCATTCATCTAACTCCATCTTCCGTTTGGCTGCTTGAAACACATTGAAAACAACTTCCTCTTCACCAACTCTAAGTGTCAACTTCCCACCTTTCACATCAATTAGTGCTCCTCCTGTAGCTAAGAATGGTCTACCAAGAATTAATGGTATTTCCTTGTCCTCGTCCATGTCAAGCACTACAAAATTTACTGGGAAGTAGAATTTGTCAACCTTGATGAGCACATCTTTGATTAGACCGTATGGATATTTTATCGATCTATCTGCCAGTTGTAAAGTCAAATTAGTGGGTTGCACCTCACTGAGTCCAAGTTTCCTGAAAATAGACAGAGGCATTAAGTTAATGCTAGCACCCAAATCATACAAAGCCTTACTAAATTCAGAAGTGCCAATATGAACATGGATAGTGAAACTCCCTGGATCCTTAAGCTTTGGAGGAAGCTTATGCTGTATAATTGCACTGCACTCCTCAGTGAGTGCTACGGTTGCTTGTTCCTCGATCTTCCTTTTATTGGAGAAGATATCCTTTAAGAACTTCACATAAGAAGGCATTTGAGCTAAAGCATCTGCAAAAGGAATGTTAATGTGCAGTTTTTTAAATACTTCCAGAAATTTTGCAAAATTAGCATCATCCTTTTGTGCCTTAAGTCTATTTGGAAATGGCACTTGTGGTAATACCGGTTTGACTGGTCTTTTATCAACTGCTTGCTCTTGTTCTTTCTTTCCTTCCTTCTTTGTTGGCTTCTCCATTTCTATTCTCTCATCCACTTCCTCTTCATCTTCCTCATCTTCCACCACCACTTCGTGCTCTCTTCTTTTCTCCACCACTGGTTTGTTGATTAAAGTATTGTTCAATTCTTTACCACTCCTTAAATGAATTGCATTACAATTCTCTCTTGGTTTCTTCTCTGTTTGACTTGGGAGTTGACCTTGGACTCAAGACTGTAATGCTTCAGCAATTTGCCCTACTTGCCTTTCCAATATCTAGATGGAAGCGGTGTTCTGATCCGTAGCTGCTTTAACTGTACAACGTGCTCACTAAAGATGTGATCCCATCAACTGTCGAATCCATCTTGGTCATGAATTTCATCATCATTTCTTCCATCCCTGTCTTCTTCTCAGAAGTTTGTCCCTCTTTCTGTCTCTGTTGGTTGTGACCTGGACAACGATAAACATTATTAGAGTTAGAAGAGGCAGAAAAATTAGAGTTATTACCAAAATTTTGCAGATTTCCCGCAGTCTCTTTTGGGCCGTATGGTGGCTGACTCCAATAGAAATTGGGATGCTTCCCCCATCCCTCGTTGTAAGTGTTGGAAAAGGGATCGTTTCTTGGACGGTTACGATTTTGCAGAAAATTCACTTGCTCAGGAGGTTCAAATGGTGCAAACTGATCCATCATCCCATCATTTTGTGGCTGATTTGGAATGATAGTGCCTTTCAACTGGTTAGTAATTGCAGCCAATTGTGCCTTAATTTGCCGAAGTTTATCATTATCTTGGACCTGTGCTACCCTCCGAACATCTGACCTTGGTGTGGCATAGCTATGTTCAGCTAGATTTTCGATCAATCCCCATGCCTCTTCGTAAGTCTTATTCATTAAGGCTCCCCCAACAGCAGCAGTGATATCATTTTTAAATTGGGGGTGTAGTCCACCAAAGAATGTCTGGATGACTACCCACCCGTGTAGATTGTGATGAGGGCATCTTTTTAACATACCCGTGTACCGTTCCCATGCCTCATATAGAGATTCTTGATCCCACTGCACAAAGTGTGTGATTTCAGCTAGTAACTGGGCAGTACGGCTTGGTGGAAAGAACTTGTTCAGAAACGCGACAACCATTTTGGCCTACGTATTAATCAAGTTCGGTGGTAAGTTTTCCTCCCAAGTTGTTGCTCTGTCTCGAAGAGAAAATGTAAATAACCTAAGCTTGATGGCATCTTTAGATACCCCATTCCATTTGAAAGTATTGCACACCTTTTCAAATGAACGGAGATGACCGTGAGGGTCTTCAGTTGGTCCTCCTCCAAATTGGTGAGATTGGACTAGTTGGATAGTTTCGTGCTTGATCTCAAAAGAATTGGCAGCCACATTCGGAGCTTGAACTCCTTTTTGGGCAGCCGCCATTGTTGGAGTGGCCAGGTTCCTCATAGAAACTCGAGGTGGTTGATGTGGGGGCGGTGGTGGTGGAGGGTCATTGTTATTAATATGTGCTTCTTCTTCACCATTGCGGTCACCCATTCTTCTTACAGTTCTATTTCTGGCTTCACGACGTAATTTCCTTGCGGTCCTTTCAATTTCTGGGTCAAGGGGCTCGAGATCTCCGAAGAGTCTCCTTCTTGGCATAAACCAAAAAGAGACCTGAAAATAAAGCACAAGTCTTAGATTCTAAAGATTGAAAGAATAATAAAAACTGGAAAATTAAAATGTCTAATCTAATAATCTTTATAGATTATAGTGATATTAACACAATACAAGTTCCCCGGCAACGGCGCCAAAAACTTGATAGGCCGGGTTTACACCCTTCGCACACGACCCGCAAGTGTACGGTGTCGTATCAAGTAATATGTACGTAGGTACAAGAATCGAACCATGGGAACTTGGTATTAATTACCACAAATCTATAACAACTATTAACTAGACTTGCCAAAAAGAGGTTGTTGAAATTTTTCCCAAGGGGATTGACTTAAACGATAACAGAATTTTTCGACAGACAACGAGACAACAATTGCAAAAAAGAAAGTTGAGGGTTGGTTTCATAAAAGGTTTTGTACTGAAAACCAGGGTTGATTTGAACAAGATGTCATAAGGATTCAATGAAATTAAATTAAAATGATTGCTACCCTTTTCCAAGCGATAACTGTTA
This sequence comes from Arctium minus, assembly GCA_954870635.1. Lineage (NCBI taxonomy): Eukaryota > Viridiplantae > Streptophyta > Magnoliopsida > Asterales > Asteraceae > Arctium > Arctium minus. The sequence continues at coordinate 9,613,659 of OX941094.1, read as the reverse complement.
GTCCCAAAGAAGTAAAACAAGAATTGTAGAAGGGGGGTTGAATACAATTTACACAAAATTACTTAATTTTAATTCTTTTATTGATAATGAATATCAAGAATTACACAAAGAGAAATAAAGATTGTTGCAGAAAAAGAATAGTTAAGAACTACTCTAAACAATCTAACACTTAGAAGATATTTAAAGAACACAAAGACTTAATCTTGGAGAGACAAGGAAAACTATCAACCTGCTTGAAATCTTGCGAATATGAAATCTTGAGTTGAAAGTGTGAGTAGCAAGGTGCTACCTCCATCCTTTATATACTATTCAAAGTTATGAGTACAAAGGACATAGAGCAGTAAAGGCATGGGTAGTTGAGATATTGTCAATAAATTATAAGATATTTGATGTGACTTATCACAATACAAAAGGTAACTTTTGTACTATGAAAGTACAATATCTATATAAAATATTCATGGGAAAATATTTTTGAGATCAAATAGAAAATAAACGTCTCAATCATATTTAGACCAAGTGTATATCTTCTCAAAGAAGAAAGCTTCCATTCCCATTGTCAGAAGATCATTGGGAATGAGGAAGTATGTCAAATCATGAGGGTTTGACATAAATGATCTTACAGATAAAGAAGCAATGTGCAAGAAAGGAAACTGTCGAACAAGTGGCAGAGATGCCGAATGAAGAGTTCGGCATATGATAGTTGTGCCGAACAAGGGTGATTTGACAACAAAGACATAATATGCCGAATAGGAAATCGGCATGTGGATGATATGCCGAATAGGAAATCGGCATAGGGATGATCTGCCGAATAGGAATCGACAGGCCAGGCTTATTAGTTCACTTTGAAGTTCATCTCAATCCGCATTATAGACTTCCTTCATGTTTACTTCAGTTTGTCTTTGACTCACCGATCTGTTTAACCATAACTAAGCTATTACAAAGAACCATAGTACAGAGTACAAACATCAATAAAGACTAAGGAGAGGTTATCTTTAAATCTTAGATGACCCAACAATCTCCCCCTATTTGATGATAACATCTCATATCACATAAGGTAAATGAATAATGCATTTTGACCCTTTTTCATACTCTTTTGGGTTCTTTTTCACATAGACCATTCTTTTTGTTTCTTTTTGGATTTTTTAGAGTATCCGACATTTACAAGTATAAAAGAATGAAATAATGATTTGTACAAGCTATTTACAATAAGCAAGAAATACTCAATGTATTAATCTTTTAAGAAGATTACAATACAAAGAAAAAGTAAATAAATACAAACATAATAAATACACCGAGTTTATTCAAAAGAAAAATGCGGTTCAACATTCCTCTTCTTAAGTTCATCGGTAGTAGACACATAGAGATCCCTATCTGAAATTGGAATTATTTGAATAATCCCATGGAGAAAGATGGTGTCGACAATAGGGATTTGACTTGATCTGAAAAAGGAGATCTGCCCAAGCGCATCGTTGAAGAAGATTCCATGAGTAGGCTCTGTAATCACAGTGGTTGAAGGAAGAGGAATCGGAGTCGGTAAGGATAAATCCAGATTTGAAGTTTTCGGAACCTTTCCTTCTCTAGCCATTTGAACAAACACATCTTCCTTTTTGAATCTTGGCTTAGATTTGGGAGGGGGAAGATCAAACCTTAGACTTTCGATGACCTTCTCTTCGGTCGGAGTGTGAACGATGTTATACGTCTTTCGGTAGGTCCTGAACTTCGTTTGGAGATCTGCAAGAAATTTGTCAACCTCAGGCTTAAGAGCATTTCGGCTGTTATTCAAATAGATACCAATTTCCATCCGTTCTGATACTCTAAACCGAACAAGAGAATCCAGTCTGTCCAAAGAACATGAAGCATCATCCCTTATAATCCTTAGCTGAATGACATTGCAGCTTGAAGATGGTTTGATGATTTTGACATCTGTGATTTTTGCAGAGATCCGGCGTCTAGTGAGAGATTTGTGGTACCAATCGATACACAAAGCTTTTATCTCTTCATTTTTCATTGCCGAGTCCTCCAGAGCACTCAACTGAGCTTTTGATTGCATCGGCAGGAGATTTTGCAGCTTCTTCCTCAGCCAACTTCAAAGCCAGTTCAGTATCTTTATCACGAGCAATCTGGGCTAATTTTGCAGCTTTGAGTTCTTCTTCAGATAAGCCCAAGTTAGGAGAGGTAGACTTTGGGGGAGCGAGTTGAATACCATCACCGTCGGCAGCTTTCTTGATGAGAGCATCTTTGAAATGTTTTTCTTCAGCAACTACTTCATCCGGTGTTAACTTTCCCCTTATCTTTCATAGGCATTTTCTCCCCCTTAGACTCTTCGACCACCTTAGAATGGTCGGTTCCCTCCTTTTCGGTAGTAGCTTTGGCGGGATCTGGATCGGCATCGGTAGGAGTAGTAATAGAAGGTTGGTCGGCAGGAATAGCAGTAGAAGGTTCTCCCTGACTCGTACTGGAAATACGAATGTGAGGAAAAATTTGCTCCCCCTCAGTTGATTTCTCCCTCTCGGTAGGTTTCTCCCCCTCAGTACGAGTCGGGGAAGAAACACCAACCCTAGCCGACACACGGCCAAGGCGTCGATCAATACGCTCCAGAACTGTGCGATCATCTGGAGTGAAAGCCGACTCGGTGATGTCGATGTACAGAGAGTGAGCACAGTATTGAGCAATCTCAGCAGGCATGGAATCTAGGCGTTGATTTAAACATTGAAGGGCACTGAGAATTTGAGACTTGATAGATTCCTGTGCCAAAGCTTTCTGTCGAAGACTGATGAGATCCTGATCCCGTGCATCAGAGGCGGCTTTGAGAGCGGCCACTGATAATGTCAAGGAGGTATTGTTGTTATTCAGCCTGATTACCTCCTTAAGCACTGTATCGAGAGAATCGGAGAGAGGAGCACGAAGGTTGTCAATCTGTTGGTGCATAACATCCAAGAATCGAAAGATGTCTTTGTTGAGGTCGATACATTCAGCATTTTGTTCCTTGATGAGCTGAAGTAGACCGTCAAGGAGAGAATTTTGAGTTTCCAAAGAGGCCGAAATCTCTGGATCCTGCATAGTTTTTCTTAGCAACTCATACTGAGTGCCAATAAAACGTACCTGCCAATTTGTATCCAGAATATCTGCAAGCACATCTGCAGGGAGAGAGATAAGGGGGCTGAGCAGCCGAAGAGGTAGATGCCGAAGGCCCAGGTCTGTCGGTCTGAGGAGAAGGAGACCTAGGAGGGGTAGACGGTTTGTCGTTAGGAGAGTGTTTCGGTGTGGGTTTTGGTGAAGGTTTCGGTGAGGCCTTCGGGGAGGGCTTCGGTGACAGCAGGGGTGAAGGTTGAGGAGATGAGGAAGGTGATTTCTTCAGTGAATAGGCTTTTGTCATTGAAGGGGATGTTGTCCATGAGGATGGGGGAGTGAACAAGTTTCGGAACATAACTTGGGATAAAACCCCAGAGTGTGCAACTTCATCGGGTGTGACCCCGAGTGATACGCTATGATGTGATGAAACAGATCGTTGGCCCAGAGATGAGACCAACTCATCTTCACCCTCCAAATGAAAAGTAGGAGAAGGGATATGATGGGACTCCGTTTGAACAACCAAACCCTTTGGAGAGGATTTGGAGGAGGTGGGTGTGGTTTTTGCAGATCCCCGTGGCCCAGGGGGGGAAGTTCAACATCTGTCGATTTTTGAGAATCGGTAGATAGAGTGTGTGGTTCGGCCAAAGGTTTCCTAAGTCTCTTAGAACGAGACCTAGGAGGGGATTTTGAGCCCCGTCGCTTGATAGAAGGAGAAGGGGAAATGACCGGGGTAGCCACCGAAGGTTTGGTCGGTGGCATAGTCATCAGAGCAAGTGCGACGTTTCCGGTGGCCTTCTTCTTTTTAACGGCCACCGATTTAGCTCGGGAAATCTTGGGGGGAGAGAGGGCCACCTATTTGGATGGCTTGGGAGAAAGTGAAGACCTTACGGATTCACCTTCAGCAAGCGTACCCCAAATCGGATTGGGAGAAGAGATAAAAGAAAGCATACCTGGGGTGAGCAGAGAGTCGGTAGGCTTGATAGGCTTAAAGATCGTTTGCTTGCTGATTTGAGAAATGGGCAAGTCAAACTTGATCGTCGGTTCATGAAAATCAGCATCGGTACGTAGTTGTGCATATAGCTTATGGTTGATGATCAGATAAATGAACCGTAGGAGAGCCACATTGTGACTTCTTGGAGGTGTGATGGCAGTTACCAAAGAATCGAAAAATACCTGAGCAAAATAGATCCTCCTCATAAAGATGAGGGCATGGGCCAGACGAGTGATGGCAGCCGGGGATTGATCCCACCCTGAAGTCTTGTGAGAAAGACAGTAGAGGAGCTGAGAAAAGAAGTAGTTCCAAAGTGCACCCATATTCTTTCGAAGAAGAGTGCCGGAACCCTTGGATTTGCCCTCGTGCACATAGTTGAGAGCTGCAACGACCTCATCGTGTTCTTGATGAGTAGGGAATGGAGCATACACATTAAACTCTGGAATATTTAGAACCGCGCGAACGTCATGCACCCCAAAGGAAAGGTCGGGATGCTCTTCAGAAGAGAGAATGGAGGCAGAAACCTGATGAGTATCAGAGTCGTACTTACAGGTAAGCCAGAAGTTACCAAGAATCATTTTGCTCATCTTGGGTCGATTCAGTGAGAGCATGGCGCAATGGCGATCTTTGAAGAAAGATAGAAACTTGGTTGAACTCGGGATGATCAACATCCGCAGTAAGACGAGCCACCTGGTGGCATGGAGGGAACACAAGGGATTCCCTAGTGAGAGGAGTAGAAAGCTTTGAAGCTTTTGAGGATTTTGAAGACGCCATTGAAGAAGGAGAGAGAGTTGCAGGTTGCAGATTTCAGAGAATAATAGAGGAAGTAGATGAAAGCGAAGGTAAAAAATGAAAAGAAATCGAAATGGAAATATATATAGGTAAGAAATGAGAGGGAAAGGTAATTTCAAAAACAAAAAAAATATAAAAGGTAATGATGGTACGACGCAGTCGTGCGTCATTGAGAAGTGGAAGGGCCGAAAACGGCTCATGTCAGAGACGTGGGACGTCCAAACGTCCTTTCTCTGACACACGAACCCTGAAGGGACACGTGTCAAACTTGTAGTGGACCACAGGGAGGTACCGAAGAAAATTTCGGTAAAGAAAAGGGGATAAGGATGACACGTAAGAAGGTGCCGAAAAGGAGAAGTGCCGAAATATGAGAGAAATTTCGGCAAGCATCGTTCGGTAGGAAAAGGGTTCTTGTATACCGAAGTAGTAGAGAAGTCGGTACACCAAAGATACCAAAAGCATGAAGTACCGAAGTATGAGAGATACTTCAGTAAGTGGTATAACGAACGAAGACATACCGAAAGAAGACATATACCGAAGTATGAAAGTTTACTTCGGTAGGATGTGTACCGAAAGAAGTACCGAATTTTTTTTTAACTATAGTTTAACATACCTAAGGATCCCACAAGGAAGTTGAAACGTGCCTCATCCAGTGGTTTAGTAAAGAGGTTTGCAAGTTGAAGATCTGTAGGAATGAAGTGAAGTTCAATATCACCTTTAGAGATATGATCTCTTATAAAGTGATACCGAATATCAATATGTTTAGATCTCTATGGCACTGGAATTGTCACATAGAATCGGTACATGAGAATAGAACTTGTCATAATTTTGTAGTTGGTTTTTCATCCACAAGATTTGAGCACAACAACTTCCAACTGCAACATATTCAGCTTCGGTATTGGAGGTAGATACCGAATTCTGCTTCTTACTGGACCAGCTGACCAAGTTTCCACCTAGTAATTGACAGCTACCAGTTGTACTCTACCTATCAACTTTAGACCCTGCAAAGTCAGAATCTGAATAGCCAGTTAGATCAAAACCTGAGTCCTTGGGATACCAAAGACCCAGATTCATAGTACGAAAGATACGTTTCACAGCCGCCAAGTGAGATTCCTTGGGATTGGCTTGATAACGCGCACACAGACACGTAGCATACATGATATCAGGTCTACTACCAGTTAGATAAAGAAGAGACCCTATCATTCCTCTATAATTCATGATATCAACCGACTTGCCAGCTGAATCAGCATGAATCTTAAGAGGAGGTGCCATTGGAGTTTTCATGGGAGAGCAATTTTCAAAATCAAACTTTTTCAAAAGATCACGAATATATTTACTTTGATTTATGAAAATACCTTCAGAAGATTGTTTATGCCAGAGCCAGTTCTTCTTGTCAGAGTCTTCAGAGATGAAACAAATGCTTTCATTTTCAGATGATTTGACACTCATATTGATGACGTACACATTGTCCTTTCTAAAGTCAGATAGGACAGTGTGAAAGCTTTTATTGGTAATGAGGCAATCATTTTCTCTGAAAATCACATAGTAACCTAAATCACATAGTTGACTAATGCTTAATAGATTATGCATTAGACCCTCCACATAGGCAACTTTGTTAAAAGTAATGGAACCGTTAGAAAGAGTTCCATAACCTTTAGTGGAACCACGAGAGTTATCACCAAAAGTTACAGTTGGTCCCTTTTCTTTCACAAAGTCTAGAAGAAGAGATTTGTTCCCAGTCATATGTCGTGAGCATCCACTATCGAGATACCATGTTTGATGATGCCTATAGACCTGCAGACATGAACAAATTAGTCATTTGGAATCCGTTTTGAGGTGGGTCCTTTAGGGTTAGAAAAAGAAGAAGAATGATTGATCTAACTATATCTTTCGATACGGTCCTTTGGACAGTCTTTGGCCAAATGAAAAGTGTCACCACAGTTGTAACACTTTCTGTAGATGAATCTTTTCTTTGGTTCAAGAGAGGCAGCTTTTACCTTTCCTTAAGGTTTGGATTTTAGAGGTTTAGAGGAAGGAGGAACAGAATAGATGAACGGAACGTGAGGGTTATAGGGAACTGGTCCAAGGATTCCCTTTTCAGAAGAAGAAGAAGAACGGTTGATAGAGATTCCTTTGGACTTCTTTATCTTTAAAGTTCTAGGGATGAATTATATTGCGTTCATGGGAGATTTACCTTTTGAAGAAGGTGTCATCTTTCTTTTGTTGGGAAGGTCAACAGCAACATATTTTCCTTTAGATAGGAGAGGAGCCTTTTTAGAAGAATGAGAAGAAGAAGAAACCTCTTTTAGTTTTAAGGACATAAGAAGATCATTTACAGGCTTGACAAACTCATTAGAGTCTTGATCTTCTGTTAGAAGAGGCTTGGAAGATTTGGCGGACACAAAGATGCCAAATTTTTGTGAATCACGAAGATCCATGGAATATACCGAATTAGAATCTTCTGAGTTAGAGTCATTCCAATCAGAAGTATATGAAGGCAGTTTAGAAGACAGAGGAAGATTTTGAGAAGGAGAAGGAACAATTTCAGAAGGAGTCACAACAGCATCCTCTTTCCAGTAACCTATGCCAAAAGTTTCACCAACAACTTGATCTTGAAAAATTTTCTCAAGGTTTTTAGAAGAAGTGTTCCATTTGTTTACGGTTTCCTGTTCTTTCTGAAGTTTCTTTAGAATCTTGTTCTTCTCCTTGGCAAGCACATAGTTTATAGTCTTCAAGTCCTCTAACTCAGCTTTTAGTTTATCAAACTGTTTTAGCTGGGATAGAGAAACCTGGAGTTGAGAGGAGAGAGACTTGACTTGAGCATTGGCTCTTTTCTTTGCATCTTTTTCGTTATGAAAAAATACAGTTAGAGAGTCAAATGCCTCAATATTCTCTTCATCAGAGAGAGAGTAGAAGGGATGTACCTGAGAAGAAGAAGAGGAGCACCCAGCTATGAAGTCCATCCTTGAACCGGAGTCTTTAGGTTCTTCATCGAGTTTAGCCATAAGGCATTTACTTGACACTTCCTTCTCACTGTCGGAAGTAGGTTCGTCTGCCCAGTCTAGAGTTTCTGCCATCGAGCCTTTGCCTCTTCTTTGAGAGTTGAAATTTCTTTCTTTTTCTCTTTTATACTTGGCTTTATATTTGTCAGCTTTATCGGAAAGCTCTTTGAATGATGAAGAAGGAGAAGGTTTTCTTGAATGCGATCTACATGTAGAAATAGATAGAAGATTTCTTCTTTTAGAAGAGTTAGAAGAATTAGATTTAGAGATCCGAGGAGGATTGCTTCTACAATCAGATGCAAAATGGCCTTTCTTACCACATGCGTAGCAATCTTCCTTAGATTTACTCAGAGAGTTTCTAGAAGAAGAAGAAAATTTTCTGCTGTTTTGAAAATTATTAGAGGAGTTCTTTCTGAACTTAGAGAAATTAGCCAGCATAATCATCTCCTCCGTCAAATGATCGACAGAGGGGTCCTCTCCTTCATCATCGGCTTCACTAAGATAAGCCTCCGAGGAGTGATTTAGATTTTCATGACTTTCTCTATCTGAATCATCAGAAGGATAGGTTATACGAGGAACACACATAGATTTCTTGGGGTCATCACTAATAAGAGCCATAGAAGAAGCTCTTATCTCTTTGAAGATGGTTTTCCTTTGAAGATGGGTTTGTTCGTGATTATGGAACATACCATAGAGAGAAGTGAGAGGAAGACTTTCCAAGTCCTTGGTTGTTTTAATGCAAGTAGAAAGGTTATTCTAGAAATCTGGAAGACCATCCATAAATTTGCATACGACTTCCTCGTTGTCATAAAGTTTTCCAACAAGTTTTAACTCGTTTAAGAGACTGTTAAAACGGTTGTAGTAGGAGGGAAGAGATTCTCCCTTTTCATGAGAAAAGAATTCGTATCTACGAACAAGAGAGATTTTCTTAGATTTCTTTACTTTATTTGTACCTTCATACAAAACACATAGGGTAGACCACATCTCTTTTGCAGTTTTAAGGCTGACAAGAGATTGGTACACTTCGTCTGGTAGAGATTGAGCAATAATAGCTCGCACTTTGGAATCGAGTCCAACAGTGCGTCTATCTTCATCATTGTACTCTTTTGTCCTTTTCAGAACATATCGACCAGTGGCAGAAGTTCTTTCCTCCTCTGACGAGTCATCGGAAACTTGAAAAAGAGCGTCTTTTTCTTTTTCATTATCCTTAGAGGTTTTGACAAATTTATCCCAGACTTTTGGGATTAGAGGACCTTCACTAAGAATGGTTAGAAAACGACTGTCAGCTCCTTCCAAGAAGAGCATCATCCTACTTTTCCATAAGGATAAGTTGTTCGAATTGAACTTAGGAGGTTTGACAGTAGATCCATTGTCAGAATGGAAAGAGTTTTGAGAAGAAAACTCAGGTTTTGTAGAAGGAGATGCCATTACGGATCTGGTTTATTAGATTAAACCAACCGCTTTGATACCACTTGTTAGTCCCAAAGAAGTAAAACAAGAATTGTAGAAGGGGGGTTGAATACAATTTACACAAAATTACTTAATTTTAATTCTTTTATTGATAATGAATATCAAGAATTACACAAAGAGAAATAAAGATTGTTGCGGAAAAAGAATAGTTAAGAACTACTCTAAACAATCTAACACTTAGAAGATATTTAAAGAACACAAAGACTTAATCTTGGAGAGACAAGGAAAACTATCAACCTGCTTGAAATCTTGCGAATATGAAATCTTGAGCTGAAAGCGTGAGTAGCAAGGTGCTACCTCCATCCTTTATATATTATCCAAAGTAATGAGTACAAAGGACATAGAGCAGTAAAGGCATGGGTGGTTGAGATGTCAATAAATTATAAGATATTTGATGTGACTTATCACAAAACAAAAGGTAACTTTTGTACTATGAAAGTACAATATCTATATGAAATATTCATGGGAAAATCTTTTTGAGATCAAATAGAAAATAAACGTCTCAATCATATTTAAACCAAGTGTATATCTTCTCAAAGAAGGAAGCTTCCATTCCCATTGTCAGAAGATCATTGGGAATGAGGAAGTATGTCAAATCATGAGGGTTTGACATAAATGATCTTACAAATAAAGAAGCAATCTACAAGAAAGGAAACTACCGAACAAGTGGCAGAGGTGCCGAATGAAGAGTTCGGCATATGATAGTTGTGTCGAACAAGGGTGATTCGACAACAAAGACAGAATATGCCGAATAGGAAATCGGCATGTGGATGATATGCCGAATAGGAAATCGGCATGTGGATGATATGCCGAATAGGAATCGGCATAGGGATGATCTGCCGAATAGGAATCGGCAGGCCAGGCTTAGTTCACTTTGAAGTTCATCTCAATCAGCATTGTAGACTTCCTTCATGTTGACTTCAGTTTGTCTTCGACTCACCGATCTATTTAACCATAACTAAGCTATTACAAAGAGCCATAGTACATAGTACAAACATCAATAAAGACTAAGGAGAGGTTATATTTAAATCTTAGATGACCCAACAATAACAATGCTAGCAATTAACAATGATACCTCTTCTCTCGAACTTAATAATCACGTTAATTTGCTTATAAAGAACATATTACAGATCTATGGTGAAATTGGTATATCTCTATCCAATTTGCACCATAGGCATAAGACAAACACATTTAATCATTTTACATTCCTCTCGAAAAGTAGAATGATCAAGGGATACCCAATTAGCTGATCAAACTAAAAAGATTTTATTCAAAACTCGTCATATGCTTCATTGATTAAAAGATATCAAAGTACAATTCAAACCATAAGTTTAAAGCAATATAACCAATTAATCAACCAACCCCCAACATGAAATGCTTAGCTCATGTTGGGGTGAACAAAAATGGTAACGGAGAATAGAATAAACAAACATCTAAACATTGTTCTTACAGAAAAATGCCTTCAAAAGTTTAACACTCCCTGATATCTTTAATCTTGCAGCACGGTTGTGACAAGATAGAGGATTCGTTTCCACTGAGTTTTCCCACCTTTAAGTCTCGTTCGTGCCTTCATTTTTTCTCCAAAAATCGCCTCTCGTCGTCACCGTATTTTCTCTGCTATTCGATAATGATCAACCCTAACAGATTCAGGTGAATATACGATTCCAGAGGGTTTCACGACTTATGCCGCGAGTTATGGTCGTGGTACAAGTCGCCCGTGTCTCTCAACTCGCGTGAGCTGGCTAACTCGCGACACAACTCGCCGAATTCACTGCTTGCTTCTGCCCCCTTTCAATTCTTCACCCACAGTTGAACTGATTCTTTGAAAATGGGACTTTTAGATTATTTTCTTCTTTGAACTTCTTTCTTCTTTGACCTTGCCTTGTCCTGTAATTTTCTTTAAAAACCCATTAGCAATTACCACTATTTTACTCAGGATCTTAGTATTTCAACTCAATTTAGTGTATAAATAATGTCAATTCTGACATTATCTGTTGATCCAAGCTCTCTCAGTGATTTGATAACGACCCTTTTTTATACTTTGTGAAAATTACGTTTTAATATGTATTAGTGTTTCACCATCAGCGATCAAACTGAGTCTGTTCAGTTATCGATGATAGTCTTTCTTGTAAACATTTCTATGTATTAGTGTTTCACTATCAGCGATCAGACTGAGTCTGTTCAGTTATCGCTGATAGTTTCTGATGTAAACAGCTAACGTAATCCCTGAAGACAAGCCTCACGCCAACAGATGTTCATAGCTGAATCGAAGATAAAGCTGCTGAACAAAGACAAGTCTACTAGTGACCTGATGCGGATATCAGTGAATCAAAGATGAATCTACTTATACGCGAAGGAACATGAGGAAAAGCTTCAGCGATCGCTGAACTCTTGATGTCTCTGAAGAAAGAGATATTCAGCGATCAAATGATCACTTAGCTTATGTCTCAAGTTTCCTTTTGTCTTACCTTGCACAAACCAGTACGATGTGTCAGAACGGACATATCTCTGCCACAAATCGTACAACAACTCTGTCAACTACAGTGTTCATGATACGGCCGAAAGCATGTCTCCCAAAAGTCAGACTACCAAAGCCAATCACTGAATGACACGTGTAAAGTACCCTGTCATGCATTTAATACATAGGGTATAAATAGAAAGATCACCTCTTCATTCGAGGGTGTGCTCAATTCTTGAACCAATATAGAAACCTTTGTTTTCTATACTTCTAAAACCCTCATTCTCTAAAATTCTTGTGCAACCATCTTAGTGTTTCTTAAGTTTGTTTAGATTGAGTATGTCTTAATCTTATTCCGCAACGAAATTGTAAATTGTGTTTGATTTATCAATAAACAATTTATTAAACTTTAAATTTATGTGTTTGTATTCAAACCCCCCCCCCCTTCTACAAACTTGTTAAGCACCTCCGGGACCAACAAGTGGTATCAGAGCAGGTTGTTTAATCTGATAAACAAGATCTTGCTTTATTCTCTTCTTTGCTATTCTCAAATGGCACTTAACACAAACACTAACTACTATGATAATGGTTCACTTTCTAAACCTCCTCGATTTAGCAGAGATAACTTTTCTCTATGGAAAAATCGAATGATGCTATTTCTTGAAGGTGCAGATCCTACTATACCTGAGTATATAGAAAATGGACCCTATGAACCTGTTAGAATTATAGCTGCAGTTCCAGCTACTGCCACCACTGAAGTTGTCCCTGAGCACTATGTCGTTAAGGAAATAAGACAGTGGAGTGATGAAGACAAAAAGAAGGTAGGTATAGATGCAAGAGCAAAGACCATTATCTCAATGGCTCTGCCTGATGAAGTTTTTCATTCCATCATGCATCTAAAAACTTCTAATGAAATGTGGGAAACCATATGTGTTCAATATGAGGGCACCACTGAAATCCAAGAGACTCAAAAGATTAACTTGGTAAGACAGTATGAAAGTTTCATCGCTGGTAAGAATGAATCTCTGTCTGACGTTCATCAGCGGTTTAACTGCTTAATCATTGATCTAAGAACCGTTGGTAGGACCTATTCTAATTCTGAGGTCCTAACAAAATTCTTAGAATGTCTTCCTGAAAGCTGGGACAGTTATTCAATATGTCTTAAGCTGACAAAAGACTTAAATTCTCTTTCTCTTAGCACTTTGTATGGAATATTGCTCAACTATGAGCAATCGAATCTCTTGAAGAAGAATCTTGTAAAAGATTCTAAAGACTCCAAAAGCACTCCTGTTGCTTTAGTCTCTTCAGAGATAATTCCATCTCAGCGATCTACTCTCACCATCACTGAGTTAGATTCTGAATCTGAGGATCCATCAGACCCTGATCTTTCAGAGTTTGATGAGCCCTTAGCACTCTTGACAAACTCTTTTAAGAGATTTGCAAGAAAGAGCAATTTCCGAAGAAATAAGCCTCTCTCTCTTACTGAAAAGCCAAAATCAACTCCTGTTGATAAGGCTACTGCCACTTGCTATAACTGTGAAAAGATTGGACACTTTGCTTAGTGAGTGCAGGTCGAAAAAGGTCTTCAAACCTTCTACCTCAAGAAGATCCAGTGATGATAAATACCTAAATCTGAAGAACAAATATCAAAAGTTGAAAAGCTATATGCAAAAAGGTAAAGGTCTCATCGCTGAAGAACACGACTGGGCTGAATCAGAAGAATCAAGTTATGATGAAGAAGAAGTCGCTAATCTCTGTCTCATGGCTGAGATTAAAGAAGAAGTGGAAGAACCATCTGAACCTTCTATGAGCTACATATCATCTCAGGTATCTATCTCTACAAATCCCTCTCTGCCTGAAGCTGAGAGAAGTCGCACTATTGATGTGCTGACAATTGATCTTTATAATGCTCTAAACGACAAAACTTAAGCTGAGAACAAAAATGTTCATTTAACTCAAGAGCTAGAGAAATGTCATGAAAAGATCAGAGAACTAACTCTTTTAGAAGAAAAGTTGAAAGATCAAGTCATTATAAATGAAATCATCAGCATTGAACGCGAACAATCCATCGCTGCTCTAAAAGCAGAAAAGGCTCATGTTGAAAAATGGTGCAAATCATCAACAAAGATCTCTGAGATAATAAATGTTCAAACTCCTGAAAGTGATAGAACTGGTCTTGGTTTTTGGACACCACAGGATGAGCCTAAAGAAGAAAGTTCCATGCTTAAGTTTGGAACGTTTGTCACTCCTATCTCTGACACTTCTTATAATCAGTTTTATCCTTCTTCAAATTCTATCCCTGAGGAAAAATCCAAAGGCTTTAAATCTGCGGATAAAGGAAAATCCATTCTTCGTCCTCAGAAGGCTACCAAGAAAGCAAAGTTGAAAGTTTCTTCTAAACCTTCAGTGAATCAATCCTCTAGCTCTGTGATAGAAATCTTCGATCTCTGTCCTCCAAAGCTAAAGATTGACCTTAAACCCACGAGATCTGAAGAAATGAAAATTCCTCCCAGATCTCATGATGAAGGCATTCTTGGAGTTGGACCTGCTCATCTTAAACTTGCAAAACCTTCTACTTCTGGTTCTAAAAACACTTTCAAATATAGAAAATGTTATCACTGTGGTTTTACTGACCATATTGCAAGCAAATGTCCAACTGCCACTAAAGCTGATAAATCAGCTAAAGTGAAGATGAATGCCTCCAAGGCTGAAAAGGTCACTAAAGCTGAAAAATCGACTAAGGTGAAGAATACCACTAAGGTTAAGAAATTAACCAAGGTGAAGGTTATCACTGAAGTTGAATCTTCATCTGCTGTGAAGATTACTGAACTTTCCATCTCCACTGACCCAAAAGGACCCATTGAAAAGTGGGTACCAAACAACGCTTAATCTTCCTTATGTATGCAGGGATCAAAGGGCATCTGGTATCTCGATAGTGGATGTTCTCGACATATGACTGGACAAAAAGACCTGCTCACTGAATACAAGGAAGAGAAAGGTCCCTCTGTGACTTTTGGTGGAAATGGAAAAGGCTATACCCGAGGGTTTGGTGTCCTCAGCAATGGGACAACTACCTTCATAAGAGTCGCTTATGTAGATGGACTGAAGCATAACCTTCTGAGCATCAGTCAGCTATGTGACAAAGACTACGAAGTTCGCTTTTCTAAGAAAGCATGTTCAGTGGTGAATGAGAAAGGAAAACTTGCTCTCAATGGTTATCGCAGAGAAAATGTCTATGTAATAGATATGGACTCTACTACCACTGAAAACTTATGTTTTCTCTCTAAAGCCTCTTCTGATGTAAACTGGCTATGGCACAAAAGGCTTTCTCATCTAAATTTCAAAACACTGAATTCTCTCTCTTCTAAGGAACTGGTTTCTGGACTTCCTCAGCAGTCATGTGCTAAAGAATCTCTCTGCTCAGCATGTGAAAAAGGAAAACAAACAAAAGCTAGTTTCAAATCAAAACAAGTCTCCTCAGTGACAAGTCCTCTTCAGCTCTTGCATATGGATCTGTTTGGCCCTGTAAACATCCAATCAATAGCTGGAAAGAAATATACACTTGTCATTATAGATGAATACTCTCGCTATACCTGGGTTATCTTTCTTCGCTACAAGAGTGATACTCCAAAAGAACTAATATCTTTTGTTAAAAAGATGGAAGTGTTGAATAATCTTATTGTTCGCTCTATAAGAAGTGATCATGGAACTGAATTCAAAAACAGTTCTCTGAACAATTTCTTTGAGAATAAGGAAATTTGTCATAATTTCTCCTCAGTAAGAACACCTCAGCAAAATGGAGTCGTTGAAAGAAGAAACAGAACGATCATTGAAGCTGCTAGATCAATGCTCAACGATTCTCACCTCCCTACTCAATTTTGGGCGGAAGTTGTAAACACTGCATGTTTTACTCAAAACAGATCGCTGATAGTAAATCGATTTGGAAAGACAACTTATGAACTCTTTCATGGAAGAAAACCATCTATCTGTTTTCTTCATATCTTTGGTTGTCAGTGCTTTATCTTAAACAACAAAGATCATCTTGGAAAGTTCGACCCAAAAGCTGATGATGGAATATTTCTAGGATATTCCTCCATCTCCAAAACCTACAGAGTTTTCAACAAGAGAAGACAATATGTGGAAGAAACAATTCATGTCACTTTTGATGAAACTCGCTCAGCGAACTCTAAACCAATCGCTGACAATGAAGAGTTAAATGCTTGGATGTTCTCTCACTACAAAGAAACTGAACCCTTTTTTTCAAACCATCAGCACACAGATCCACCTACTGTTGATGATGATCCAAACATCATACATCCTAACGTTGAATCCAACTCATGGGTTTCAGCTGAACCTCTTAACACACTGCTACCATCAGATCTACCTTCGTCTGAAAACCTCTCTGATAACAATAATCTGTCCACTACTCAACAGTTAATTGCTAATGAACCTCAAACATCCTCATCAGTAAACATCCCAATTTTTGATCCAACCTCTGAGTTAAGCGATCATGCTCCTGCTCAGCGATGGACCAGAGATCACCCAATAGATCAAATTCTTGGTGATCCCGATGCAGGTATTCAGACACGACAAAGTTCCGGTAATATCTGTCTCTTTGTCAACTTTATCTCTTTAATAGAACCAAAGAAAGTTGATGATGCCCTCGGAGATCCAAACTGGGTCAGCGCTATGCAAGAAGAGCTGACTGAGTTTACTCGTAACAAAGTTTGGAATCTTGTTCCTAGACCATCTGACAAAACTGTAATAGGCACCAAATGGGTGTTTAGAAACAAGTTGGATGAATATGGGACTGTAACCCGCAACAAGGCTCGACTTGTTTCTCAGGGATACAGACAAGAGGAAGGCATAGACTATGATGAAACCTTTGCCCCTGTGGCTAGGCTCGAAGCAATTCGACTATTCTTAGCCTATGCAGTCTATAAAGACTTCATTGTTTATCAAATGAATGTAAAATCAGCGTTCCTAAACGGAAAACTGAATGAAGAAGTCTATGTAGAACAACCTCCAGGGTTCTATGACCCTAAGCATCCAAATTATGTTTATAAATTGGATAAGGCTCTCTATGGTCTCAAACAAGCCCCTCGTGCTTGGTATGACACTCTCTCATCTTTTCTTATCTCTGAAAAATTTGAACGTGGCAAAATTGATAATACATTGTTTTTCATAAAGATAAAAGGTCATATTATTCTTATACAAATATATGTCGATGATATCATATTTGGTTCTACTAACTCATCTCTGTGTACTCGCTTCGCTGAAAGAATGAAGAAAGAATACAAAATGAGTATGATGGGTGAGCTGACATATTTTCTTGGTCTTCAGATTAAACAATCTGACAAAGGTACTTTTATCAGTCAAGGTAAGTATGTTAAAGATATGCTGAAGAAGTTTGAACTTACACAAACTTCAGCGATGAAAACTCCTATGGCACCTCCCCTGACACTTAACAAAGATCCATTTGGAAAACCTGTTAATGTCACTGCCTATAGAGGAATGATAGGCTCCCTGCTGTATCTAACAGCGAGCCGACCTGACATTATGTACTCTACTTGTTTATGTGCACGCTATCAATCTGAACCCAAGGAATCCCATCTGATCGTTGTTAAGCGAATTTTCAGATATCTGAAAGGAACTCCTAACCTCGGTCTTTGGTATCCCAAAGACTCAGGGTTCGATCTTACAGGATATTCTGATAGTGATTTTGCAGGTTGTAAACTTGACAGAAAGAGTACCACTGGTGGATGTCAACTCCTAGGAGGAAAGCTGGTAAGTTGGACAAGCAAGAAGCAAAATTCAGTGTCCACTTCCACAGCTGAAGCTGAATACGTAGCCGCTGGAAGTTTTTGTTCTCAGATCTTATGGATGAGAAATCAACTATTAGACTATGACCTTCAGCTATCAAAGATTCCTATCTATTGCGACAGCACTAGTGCTATCGCTATAGCAAATAATCCAGTGCTACATTCAAAGACGAAACGCATAGAGATCAGATATCATTTTTATCAGAGATCATGTGATGAACGGTGATATTGAACTTCATTTCATCCCTATTGACTATCAGCTTCTTGAATTATTCACCAAACCTCTTGATGAGATAAGGTTCAACTTTCTCATCAGTGAGCTTGGAATGTTGAATCTCGAAATATAATTCTTCAGCGTTCATACATTATGTCAGTGATCATAAGTTCCCCTTTATCATTTCATCTCTGATAAACATTATGACTCTCAGGTATGTTTTCTCCATCCCTACAACTGAATCTTCATTCAGTTAAGATGTTTTTCAAAATATAAACTTTAATCACTGAACTTTCTTCAAATGATTAAAAGCGTTTTGAAAAATAAATTTATCACTGAATTCTAGTCAGTAATCCTTCTTAAAAGAAAATCTATCCCTAACTTTACCATCAGGGATACTTTCAAAAAGAAAATCTATCGCTGACTTTTCTTCAGCGATAATTTCAAAACGGACAAATGAACAGTCTCTCTCTCTCTCTCCTATGACGTCATTTGAACCGACAATCCACGACATGCCTTTTTCTGACACGTTCGTCCGTTGCCCTTCTATCCAATCAACTTCGTGGGACGTGTCCATGTCATGATGAACATTTGTTTTCCCGCCTATCACTCTCTCTCTCCTACTCTCAAACATATAAAAAGAATGTTTTTCCATTCTTATCGTTTTACGCTTTCTAGAAATACTTTCAAAGCAAGAAACTCTCTCACAGCATTCTAGCATTCTCAAGCATTTGCATCGTCTTCTTCAAAGATCAACAGGTTATTCTTGATCTTCTTCTTATTCTTGTTCTAAATCTTTTTACATAATACTCCATTTATGGACTGCCATTATGGGTATAAGATTTTCTCATATAAAATCATTTTTATTTTGATTTTATTCATTCAAAACCATTTTATTTTGATTATCTTTATTCAAAATCTTTGGTTTTTCTTCTTGTTCCTATATCTTTTACTAAGATAAACTTTTTAATCGTTAAATATGTTGGTTTTTCTATGTTTCTTTCCTCAAATAGAAACTGGTAAAACCTTCTTTATTTTTAGACTAAAACCTTTCTTCTACTCTTCTATTTTATTCATATTCAGAATGGCTCAATCTGCACTTGTCGCCTCTATAAATGTCAAGTTCGCAATCACTGACTCTGAGCTTCCGAAAAACAATCATCTTATTCGACTTGAATTTGATGGTGTCAAATACCCACATCTGGTGGATGCTGCAAAGTTTCTAAAGCAATCCTGCATTGCCTAAGCCATCACTGTGGATCCCACGCCTTCAAAAGCTCTTCTCCAACAATTCTGGTTTACCGCTGAAGAGACCTCCATCACAAACAAAAAGGGTGAGTTGGTTCCTGCTATTTCCTTCAGCACTGACCTTGGATCGGGGATGATGACTGCCTTAGGGATAAGAAAAGCTCTGCGATTTCCTGACAAACCCAGGAATGGATTCGATGCCTTGCCCACTGATGCTGAACTCATCCAATTCCTGGATGCTATGGAATACTGTTGGAAGCCCAAGCCGAGGACGACAATTCCCAACAAGAAGCTGACTCTTGTCAAGAAGGTGAACATGCCTTCTCAGCTTAACTACATCTTCTCTCACTTTATTCAGTGTATGAGTGGGAAGAGTGGGTCACTGGACCAGGCCACCAAGATTCAGGTCCAAATGGCCTACTCCGTGATAGCTAGAAGAAATTTTGACTTCGCCACAGCTATCTTTGACGATCTGCGGTCAAAGATAGAGAAGACAGAGAGGGATTCCAAGATCCCCTATGTACGCTTCATTTGTGCGTACCTGAAGTTCTTCTACCCTGCTACTTACCCCACTAATTCTGATGCAACTTTTCCCATAGTGGGCCAGCGCTCCTTGGAGGTCAAGCCGCTCCCCAACGAGGTAAGTATTTCTGAACTCCGCTCCCGACTCTCTCTCCACACTTCTTCGTCTTCAGCGGCCACGCAGGGGGTTCCTTCTTCTGCTATCCCTGCCGCTACCCCTTCCAAACAACCGTCAACTGGCTCCTTTGGTCTTTCGAAAAAGGCCAAGGTGACCAAGGAGAAAGGTACCTCTAGCTCAAGACCTAAGGATGTTTCTCAACAAACCTCCTTGGATGCCTTCGTGAGTCTCTCCTCCACATCCTCAGCGATACCCACATCAACCATGCCAGTGACTATGGTCGTTGTCACATCAACAGTGACACCACCCATCATCTCAGCTCCTCAACATCCTGAGGTAACCACTGAGGTAACTACCCCTATCCCTACTTCTATCCCCATCTCTCATCCTTCTATTCCTTTGGTCTCTGACCCATCATCTACTTTTTCACAGCTACAGCTTGGACCCATAGGACCTGAACATCAAACTTTTGAGGAATCTATGCAATTCTACAAATTGTTTGATAATTCAGGTACTCCTATAACCTTAAACACTACTCCCAACTCACCATCTAAGCCTGTTTCTCAAAAACTAACTTTTATTTCAGGTCCTAGTTTGGCGACTGTTGACACCAATGTCAACAGTTTGAGTGCAAAGGTGGAGTCTCTCACTGCCTCTCTCAACAACACCACCAGCGTTGTCCATACCGTTGGTGACGCACTAAAGACGCTGACAGCTCAATGCGCCTCCAAAGCTGACGCCTCTTAACTCGCTACTCTCCAAGAAGCGATTGTCAAAGTCAGGGAGGACTCAAAGCAACAGTTTGATGCCCTGTCTACAAAGGTTGATTCCAGTGAAGTTCTTCTTCAGCAAATCCTGACTCACCTGAAGTCACCAGCTCCAATTCCTGCTCCTTCATTTACAGAGAGCGATCGCACCTCTCTGAACATAGCTGTGGAGTTTATTCATCAAGCTACGTCAGATATCCCTGTACTTGAAGACCGTCTCACAGGACTGGAGGCTGAAGTCCAAAAGTTGGCCACTGCAAACACTTCTACTCCTTCCAACGATCTCTCCCTCCGTGATAATGACAAAGAGGGGGAGAAAGAAGCTGAACAAAATAAGGAGACTGAAGCTGCTGCTGATGAACAACAGAAGGAAACTCCCTCTCATGTTGAGGGGGAGATAGCTGCTGAGAAAGTCCCTCCTACCATCGATGAGTTAATCGATGAAGAGGAAGAGGAGGACGATGAAGATGAAGCCCTTGATCTTGAAGATCAAGAGGAAAATCCTCATCAAGATGATGATGATGACGATGAAGAAAATCAATCTCTATGGTGTTCTTCAGCCGTCACGTCATCAGCGATAGCTTCGAAAGAAGTTATCAAAGCAGGGGGGAGTCATGAGACATCTTCAGGAACCCCTTCCCAAAGCAAAGGTGCAACTGCTGAGGGAAGCCTGAAAATGACCTCACTATCTGAGGAGAATCCTTCTCAGGTATGCCTTACCCTCGTTCCCTTATCCTTCTATAAAAATCTCACCCCTGTTTCTTTCTAGCCTTTATCTCTCTACTTCCCTGAAAATAAACTAATCTTCTTTTTCATTTTCTGACCAGACAGTTCTCTCCCCTGCTTAAGGGAAAAGAGCTACAAATAATCCCAACCTCTGAAGTTGATGACTAAATAATCCCAATCTCTAAAGAGATTGATGAAGAGGATGAAGAAGAAGAGTCCCTGCAACATCCACGGAGGCCCTCTAGACCACTTCATTGGTCAGAGGAAGAGATGAAGAAAATAACAGAGATGATCTCTCATTTGGAGAGTCAACGGCTGAAGATCCCCTCTCAATCAACAGATCTAGAGTTCCTGACTGAAGCTGAAATTGAAGAATCCGTCAGGGCTGAGAAGCTGATTGCTGGTTGTCAAAAAGATGCCTCTCTGGCTCTCAAAATTTAGTCTTCTCAAGTCAAAGACTTAAAGCTGAAAAGGAAAACAGTGGAAGTCCAGGTTGCTCTTTTAAAGGAGATTGAAGAGGAGCGCTCAAAAGAAAAAGCGGTCAACGATAGCTCAGTCGATTGGTGCAAACATAAACTCGACTATCACTCTGACCCAATGAAGATTGTTTCAGTCGCTATCTCTGGAAGAAAGAAGAAGGATAATGTTTCTGTCACTATGGAGATTACCAGAGAGGATGGAAGCTGCAAGGCTATGTTCGTTTCAAAGCTGGAAAGCTTCGGCTATATGGAATGACTTGAGTTCAAATATGCACTGAGAAAATCAAAGTCAATCTACAGAGGCTATGTTGAAGGGATAAATGATGCTCTCATCAATAGAGTCGCTGCAATATTAAAGGTGTCGTCTGCTCTTTCTTCTAAGTCAAAGCAATTCAAAAGGAAGCATGTCTCCTCCTCCTCTGAAAATGTCGCAGTGATAAGGAATGAAACCTCCATCAAGTTCTCAAGAGAAGCTCTGTTCGGCCCTCCTCCTGATCTTTCAGTTCTGGATCTATCTCTGCCTCCTGGTGGACCATATGTTGCGGGACAAGTACTTGAAGAACCTTTTGGAATCTTCTTCAGAGATAACGAGGAACAGCTCAGATTTCAAAGAGTTTATGAAATACCTATCTGTCCCCGCGGTCTTCTTAAGGATCTCATGTGCTTATGGTGTGATCTCTCTCCTGCTGCTGAGCAATTCAAAGCGATCATTAGCCAATAATCTTTAGAGCGAAGGCAAAAAGGAGAAGAAATACCTGAGTATTTGATCAATCCTCCTAAACCCTCTTTAGATAGCTGATACATTAGCTTTCTTTCTTGTAATCTATTAGTAAATCTTACAATAGTTAGTACACCACTTGTACTTGTAATTTTCATACCTTGTAATTCTTTTCTTGGATTAATGAAAATTTCAGTGATGTACTTAACTCCATCAGTACTGTAAAAGATCCCTCAAAATAGTAATTGGGACGTGTATGTTATGAGTCCTGATTATTCCTTATTTTGAACTTTAAAAGTAATTTTCTTCAGTTACTTTGTCATTATCAAATAGGGGGAGATTGTTGATCCAAGCTCTCTCAGTGATTTGATAACGACCCTCTTTTATACTTAGTGAAAATTACGTTTTAATATGTATTAGTGTTCCACCATCAGCGATCAAACTGAGTCTGTTCAGTTATCACTGATAGTCTTTCTTGTAAACATTTCTATGTATTAGTGTTTCACTATCAGCGATCAGACTGAGTCTGTTCAGTTATCGCTGATAGTTTCTGATGTAAACAGCTAACGTAATCCCTGAAGACAAGCCTCGCGTCAACAGATGTTCATAGCTGAATCGAAGATAAAGCTACTGAACAAAGACAAGTCTACTAGTGACCTGATGCGGATATCAGTGAAGCAAAGACGAATCTACTTATACGCGAAGGAACATGAGGAAAAGCTTCAGCGATCGTTGAACTCTTGATGTCTCTGAAGAAAGAGATATTCAGCGATCAAATGATCACTTAGCTTATGCCTCAAGTTTCCTTTTGTCTTACCTTGCACAAACCAGTACGATGTGTCAGAACGGACATATCTCTGCCACAAATCGTACAACAACTCTGTCAACTACAGTGTTCATGATACGGCCGAAAGCATGTCTCCCAAAAGTCAGACTACCAAAGCCAATCACTGAATGACACGTGTAAAGTACCCTGCCATGCATTTAATGCATAGGGTATAAATAGAAAGATCACCTCTCTATTCGAGGGTGTGCTCAATTCTTGAACCAATATAGAAACCTTTGTTTTCTATACTTCTAAAACCCCCATTTTCTGAAATTCTTGTGCAACCATCTTAGTGTTTCTTAAGTTTGTTTAGATTGAGTCTGTCTTAATCTTATTCCGCAACGAACTTGTAAATTGTGTTTGATTTATCAATAAACAATTTATTAAACTTTAAATTTTTGTGTTTGTATTCAAACCCCCCCCCCCCCCTCTTCTACAACCTTGTTAAGCACCTCCGGGACCAACATTATCAGATCCCTTTAGCATTCTCCCTCTTATTTTAGCCAGTTTGAGAAATTATAATATTTTTGCAATTTAGCCCAATTCCAGTCCCTTCCCTCTTCTACTAGATTTGCCGATTCGTAGATTTTCGATTACGATTGCAAATCTCCAGTCCCTTCTCCTTAGTTCTCTAGTTTGAAGATCTTTGTTTTTGTATTCCCGATGACTAATTTTATGATTAAACACCAAAACTTTATTTAATAACCTTTGTCTTTCTTGTTCTTTGTTTTCTCTTTCTTGTTCGACGAGCAACTTCACCAGTAATTTTGTTGAATTTCTTCATCATAATGCTAGTTCTCATCGTTTAGAGTGCTATATCCCTTTTATAACACATAAAAAGATGTTCTGCATGCTGACCTTTCTTGAGAACTTGAGGTGAACTTGAGCTAGGATTTTTTAAGAACTTGAGGTGAACAACAGTCGGTAAACTTCTATATGCTAATATTTCAATTTAACGACTTATTGGAGATATGACAAACTGATTAGAAATTTTGTTTTTGAACTATGTTAGAAGAATGATTCTGGTTAAATGAGTTTTATATGTTAAAAGTTTTTGTTGTTTTAGGTGTCGTTTGTCTTTTAAGAGGTTTAAAGTCTGAAGTCTTAATTTAGTTATGATTAATAAGAGGTGGTGTGTAAAAATGTCTGAACGATTTAGACTTAAGAGTTATCAAGAGGTTTAAAAAAAAAACCCTTACTTTGTAAGACGTGTGGACTTTTATATTTTGTCTTAATACAAGTGTAATAGAATCTCACAAAGCTTGAAACAACTTTGTCCAAAATAATTAATCTTTGATATTTACTAAACAAGAGACGAAGGTGTTGTTTGTTTTCTTAAAAATACCTCTTAATGACTCTTAAGTTTGAATCGTTCAGACCTTTTGACATTCAGACTGTTTTTTTTTTTTACAATTTTCATAACCTCTTAATGGCTCTTAAATACATATGGAATAAGAAGTGGTGATCTAACTTCTTAGAATATCTTATTGCCGCTTCATTTCATATGCTCTCATTTTTCTCAAGACGCTTCTAGACGTTACAAAAACAAACAGCCTTATTGATTCGGATTTTAGACTTCAGCACCACCTCTAATTAATCAAAAGTGAAATAAGACTTCAGACCTCTTATAAAACAAATGCGACCTTAACGAAGCATTTCAAACTCAATGTGTTGTAGAAGGTGTTTCCATTTTCAATCAATAATCGCTTGTTAGTAGGGGAGCTCAAAAAACCGACCAACCCGATCAACCCAACCCGGGAAAAAATCAACCCGAGGTAACCCGACATATAATCGATACAACATTATGATAACCCGAAGCTATTGGGTTGATATTGGGTTAGGCTCAAAGTAACCCAACCAACCCGATAACCCGATAAACGTTTTAACGACTTCTCTAAAATTATTTATATTTCTCTTTAATATGTATAAGTTACCAAAAACAACTCGGCAATAATGAGAAATGGAACTCATAAGAGGACATTATTGGAAAGTTATAGGTAATACCTAAATATTTGACGAACTCGTATATTCTTTTGAATGATAGATCGTATTTCAAAGAATTTTTTTTATTTTTATGTTTTCAATATTGTTTTTACTTTGTTTAAACACAACCCGATCAACCCGACCGGGTTGGGTTGGGTTGGGTTGCACTTTTGTTTAGGTTGGTTTGGGTTGAAAATTCTCAAACCGCCAACATTGGATTAGATTGTTGAAACTCCTTCAACCCGATCAACCCAACCCGTGAGCACCCCTACTTGTTAGTGGACTAGTAGAGTTTGATTTTAAAAAAATAAAATATATTCTATAATGCTCCAAAACCTCTATCTAGGCCAACATTCATTTCAACACTATCACCAACAATGGTTGATATAAGAAATTTAAAGGAAGCCCAGACCTTTTTTGGTCTGGCCAAACCGCTCCAAAAACTCCAGTTCGGTCCAAATTTAGACCCAGGGGCAGACCTAGTAAGACGGGAACAGGGTCCCGTGCACCTGCTCACTTGATTTTTACAAGAGAAAAAAAATATACGTTTGAAAGGTGCACCCGCTTGATTTTGATGGGTGCTCTTAAAATTATACTTTTTAATCTTTTAATTTTAGCCTTCAAGGCCGGCTCAAAAGCATTAACTCATGCCCTAAACTTTTTGTTAATTTTCTACCATTTTGATTCTATAATTTATTTTTTTCATATTTATTTTTCTTCTCAATGCCAATTCATCTTAAAATCACTTTTTATCTCATTTTCAAACAACCCTATATTTATCCTAAAGATCAAGATCGATTTCATTTGAAAAAATGCTCTTTATTCCTAAAATCGACACAATTGACTCTTCTATGGTCAAACTATATCGATTTGACCACTTTAAGGATGCACCCGCTCTGAGAAATTCCTAGATCCACCACTGTCTGGACCAATGGTCTGGACTGGTCCAGCCTGATGACATCATGGTCTAGACCAGGACCAAATGATCTGGTCCTTTTCCTGTATCAGAATCTCCAACATTCCATGGAATAGAAACCAATAAATAAGGTAACTAAATGCATTACATTGACACAGAAAACTCTTGTCTAAATATCATCATTCAAACATCATGGCTATATAAGGAAGATGGCATAGATGCCAGAAAGACAAAAAAATAATGCAAGGTAACAACATCAAAAACACCCTCTTGAAATAAGAAACTACTCTTCTTCCAGCTTGGTACAAAAATAGATCTTTTCTATGCAACAAGAGTGCTGGCGGTGGTCGACTCGCTGCAAGAATAGGGTAACGTTGTATGATTACGTGTGTAAAATATATAATCAAGAAAACGAGCTAATTGTCAACCCAGCCAAAAGTAACTATGTTTCACAAGATTGCAGAAAAGTTAGTTGTTAGCTGAAAAACTAACTGATAATTTGAATAACAATGTAAAATGACCTTATAACGCAAGCCAAAAAAATTAATTGAAATAAATATAAGGGGCATAACAGGGAAAAAGTGAAAAAAAAAAACTAGAGGTCATCAAATCACACTACTTGAAGTAACTTTTCGAAAAGCTAGCTTTATAAGTTGATAGGGTTTTTCCAATAGGCTTAAAAAAATCCTAGCTTATGCGTGTCAAACATGGCCTAAAATTCCTATAAAGGCTATTTCAGACAACGAAACAAAACGAATTGAAAATGCCATTGACCTTCAAAAAAGGGTGTTGACGGAAGGTCAAAGAAAATAAGACAATTAAAGAGTGTACATTAATGTGATCAGACACTTAAAAGTACTTGCAATTATATACAAATGTATAACAAACAAAATTCCACTCCCCTCCTTTTTTCTCCCTCCCCCTTTCTTGAAATAAGAAAAAAAAAAGTGCAATAATCAGCTGCTGCTAGATTGGGGTCAGATTGGATGTAAATTAATATGAAACTTATATCAAAAATTGAGTGCAATCAACAACATTACATGAATTTATGTTGCAATGAAATAGAAAAGAACGACAAATCATCAAATCCATCTTCAAGGCAAACATGCTCAAGTCAAATATTAGCTTCACATTTGTGTGTGTAATAAAACAGAAGTAGAAAAGATAGCAATGGTGGTAGAAATCTTCTAAAACCACCAATGCAAACAAGTACCGAAGTCACTATTCAATGTCACTTTATACACAAGGGGCGTCCAATAGCTAACTCAGATTTGTTGTGTGCCACTATTACAGAAAGATACTAAAAGGACGCAAGCATTTGAGCACAATATATCATAAAAGCTTCGCAATAACTAGTTCCCGTAATTGTAGTAGAGTATCTTTAGTTTTATTTTTATTGTAACCCCAAGTACAATTCTACATCAGTTTCTTCACTTTTCATATTGAACAACTTTTCAGCTATAAATAGTCTTTACAGTTCTACAGCCAAGTGGTCGTTATTGGTAGAATGAAAAAGGTTTTAGTGAAAAAGGGCAGGCTCTTGCATTCCTTATGCATAAGGTAATTGACAGACTCAATCTAAGTTGGATAGGATAAATATGTATGAAAGTTGACAACAATAGAACATTTAAAAGCCAAGAAACATACTATTTCCAGACAGGTGGCAGCTTCTTGGTCTTCTTGTAGTAGCGAGCGAGACGGTGGATCCTGCTCTCAACAAGAATCAACCTGAATTTGGAATCTTTGTCTTTCCTGTTCCTCTCCAAATGCTTACGGATGGCAACTGCTTTCTTGATAAGGTGATACAAATCCTCGGGGATATCAGGAGCAAGCCCTGTCAAAAAAGTAACCATGACAAGTTAACCTACAGCCTTCTTAGCATAAGTAATATCTATAAGAAAAGAACCAAAAAGATTGAAATGCATACCGTGTGCCTTCAATATTCGCAGAATCTTACTTCCGGTTACACTATTCACCTGAGCAATACCATGAGAATCCCTAAGGATAACACCAATCTGGGATGGTGTTAATCCTTTCTTTGCAATTTTACATATATTTTCCTCAACCTGAATAAGCAAATAAATTAAAATCAATCAACATATAACTATTAAGCATACTTTCTAATACATATCACCAATACCAATCTATGAATGTGGACAATGATATAAAGATTAAAATTTCCATTTGGAAATAAGAAAGCAACTTAGAATCCATTTTAAAAATTAAAAATTCAGCAATAAGTGAACCAGCGGTTGAAGTTAATTGAACATCCAATATGGTAAACACCATAAAAACAGCAATTTACATAAGCTGGAAAGCAAATGACAGGCAGCCTGAAAGTTCTAATGACAACAGATAGAAACAAACAATAAAATCAACCTCTTAAGGTTTGACTTATTTATAGTCAACAATGGTTTCTGTGTAATTTAATTTAAGTGGGTATTCCAAACCATACAACAGAACTTACAGTTATAAATACACAACAAAGTCCGAATACAATATTAATGGCATAGCATACTGTCTACTATAATTATAGCCCCTCTCTTTTTTAAAATTCAAACTTGATACTCATAAATTCAAATTTAAATTTGACACTGATTTCAGCTTTTTTTTAGATCTACACCAATCCATATCCAAGTTGATACTATTTCAATAATTAATGTGAATATATCAATTTCTTAAGAACCAAAACAATTCTCATCAATTTTACAAAATTCACAAACAACCTATCAAACACTTGAAAATCGAACAGAAAATCTAACCAAACATTCAAAAATGCATATACTTTCAAGTTTTATCGCTTTACAAGCTAAATGAATGTGAAGTCCCAATTAACCTACATGAGTTATTAACATCCAGAACATCACAGCTTTCTCATCACAAACTATCAATTTGACTCCACAGTGTTGGTTCAAAATCGCCATTTTTTGCAAAATTTTGTGCTGTTTTTTTCTTCTACATTATAACAAAAACCAATATTTATGTTAATTAATTCAAAAGTCAATAACACTATCCTAAATCAACAGACATCAGATATAAGTGATTTAACACTATGATAAATAAAAGATAACTGCTAATGTTTTCTTACATCCTGAGATGAAATCTTCAACCAGCTCGGGGGACTCCTCTTGTAAGGCTTAGCTGATGCCGAAATACCCTTACTGTTCGCCAAAATCACAAAAGAAACAAAACAAATAATAAAGTGAAATCAGTAAAAACACACATTCATACACAAATCTGTATGCAGATAGATAGGACGTACCCTCCGCTGTGCATACGACCCATGGCGACGACGAAGATGGAGAGTTAGCCCTGCTGCTCTAACTACGGCTTTAAAACCCTAATAATGCAAACGAGAGATGAATGACTGGGCTAAGTTGCTATTTATACTTTCTTTTATTTGGTAGCGGCCCAATTTCAGTCAAAAACTATTGGGCTCGTGAATATTATAACCCAGTAACAAAATACGTGTTTGGGTTAAGTCAATCTTTTTAGAGGGAGTTTGGTTCATTTTAAGGAATGAGAATGAGAATGAAAATGAAAATAGGAATGAAGTAGAATGGGAATAGAAATGGACATTGCATTGATGCTGTTTGGTTAAACCAATATAATCAATAAAAAATTATTTTATATAATATTTTTAATATAAATATATGTCGTCCACCATGAAAATAAAAAAATATGTTTCATTCAACATTGAGAGATGAAGGGCGTATGGGAAAAGGTGACTGAGCGAAAATAAAATTTTTATTCCCCCCAATTTAGTCAGGAATGAAAATCAATGGATTTGGGGTAATGGTCCCATTATATTATGTCAAACCAAACAACATTTTTCATTATCATTCTCATTCCTGACTCCTCAATACCTCCAACCAAACACCCCCTTAGTTTTTACACATTCCACTATTAATGTTTGTTTCTTTACTAGGTACGTATATCTTGAATCTAAAGTCGAGAACTTGAAAGAATAATCTTTTTGTTTCATGTTCAGTTTTATTATTCGTTACATGATGATAATTTTATGATTTTATGTGGTTTTAAATCGCTTATGGGGTGTATAAAATTCGAGGTTAATATGGTCGAGTGATCAAAAAACTTTGAAAAATATTCGCTCGATAGCGTGGTCTTCAAAACCTTTAACATTTCATGTTCTAGCAGACCAATCTATGTATTAACGGTTTGTATTTTTTGTAACTTGTTAAAAATAAAATCCAAAATTTATGTTTAACAAACTCAAAAAAACAAATCATATGTAAGAAAAATGGTAAGAATACCCATAACTATGTGTGATATGATGAAAATATTGAGTGACACAAAAAGTCCTATTACATGAGCAATTAATTTATGGAGTTATTTTTTGAACAAAAAAAAAACTACATTTTTTCTCTAAAAAAATAATGAGAAACTATGCATATAAGGCCAATCCAATACGTTTCTTTCATTTCATTCAAAACACAAGATAAATGTCTCTCAATCGATGAAACATCTTGCTGATAAATCCATCTTTGTTAACCATAAGATATTTTTTCTTGCATTTTCCTATTTTTGGTACATAACCCACAAAATATAATTGAGAATTGTTATACAACCATGCTGAAATCAAGAAGATGAAATCATAAATACATGACTTACATCATCGTGAACTCATGTTGAAAACTAACCTCTATCCACATCGTGACATTTTCCAGCACCATGTTGCAACATCCGTTAAATGCTCTAAAACGTTGTAGAAGCTCTTTGTTATTTTACAATTGATGAGTACCTAGATGTTCAATAACAGTGTATGTGTATGTCCTGGTGGCGAGTCTAAACGATTTACTCTTCTAGAAGTCATGGACAAAGAGACTGCCAAGTATCTGTCATACATGATAATTTTTTCTTTCGGAAGAAAGGACAAAACCCCCAAGAAAAAATTATTCAACACGAAAATAAAAATTAAAAAATACGAAGGGCATAGCCTTTAGATACAAAATGTCTACCCAAAAAATGCTTAGGAAAAACAAAAAAAAAAACATAAAATAATAATTAACATACATCATGCATAAGCTAAAAGCATAATGTTTAAAACTTGAAGGAGATACCCAAACATGTGGATCCATGAAAAAGCTCACGTAATAATCTTGGAGTTGGACTATTGGAGATATAAACTCATCATTCAAGATCCATTAAGAACGAAGCCCAATTCATATAATAATCACAAGCCCAAGTATCACAACAAATAAAAATCAGTCCAAGTAAAAGACGGGCGACTCTGGTGGATTAAACTGCAAGGTAATTGATAAAAGATCAACAAAGATAAGAGTAGTTTTTTGTGTGCTTACTGTAAATGCAAGAAGCTGATCTTTTGGATTCTTGCTTCCAATATGCTTTTTAATTAATGTCTTTAACAATATCCTTGGCTTGCCAGAATAATAATCATGTCAATATTAATACCAAATGCATGAATATACACGCGAGCAAAAAAAGTAGATTGTATTGCAGCTAACAAATAAAAATACACACAAATGTTTTATCTTTAATTGCCAACATGTTATCACATAAAGTCCTTGAATCCACGTAGGTTTTAGCTATCTTTTAGTAGATGCAATGGTTGTATTGTCCAATGATGTAACAGCCGTAAATTCTCAAGGTAAGTGTTTATTTCATTTAAATGCATTAAATGTGCCTATGTGAGTATATGAGCCTTTGTATGCGTTCTATGGTAGTTGAAATGATTGAAATGTCACATGATCTGATTTACCATCTTTAATTATTCAAACCTCGCGTTAATTATCGAAACTGGTCGAATTTCGGGACGTCTGAGGTGTGGCGCGACAATGACAGGCGACTATGACATGGTCACTGTCGACGTGTCAAAGTTGCGGAGAGTGTACCGTAGGGGGTGTGCCTGCAGCGACTATGACACGCGACTATGACACGGTCATTGTCGTCGTGTCAATGTCGCCGAAGGCGTACCGTAGCTTCGGGGGAGGGTGCGACTATGACACGCGACAATGCCCTGGGCATTATCGCCGGGCAATGTCGCCCACGTCGTCCAACCTTCTGTTTTTAATCCAAATATGATATCTCATTCCTCACTTCTTCATTCTAAAACGGGAGCACTCTCTTTTGGGCGATTTTTGGGTATTCCAAACACACACACATTTATTACTAGGGTTTGGGGTTGTTGGGGTGATTCTTGGCTCATCAAGTCTCATCCAAGTGTATTTATTGAAGATCCTCATCAAAGTCATCCCTCTCCTACATCAAGTCTCATCTTCATCATCTAGGGTTTTCATCTTTTCTAGGTTTTGGAACAAAACCTAGATTGTGAGTTTACTAAACCTTTGTTAAAACTAGATACACATCATAATCTTCTATTTGTTATTTTATCTCTATGTGTTCAAGTATTTGGGATTTCTTGATGAAATTAGTTGGAAATATTGATATTGGTGATATGCTATGTTTTATGTTATGAGTGCCATTATTTGGGGCTTTTCGCATGGATACATAATATGGATACCTTGCTATGCTAAAAATATGTATGTATGGGTACTATGATGATTCTAGTTGGAACACCATTTTTGGTGACACATTTATATGCATGATGAACTTAATTGTCATTTGGGTATTTTGTTGGACTTCATGAGGACAGGATGGTAATATTATACCCGTAGGCGGTATGGAAATATGTTGGGGTTGAAATATACCTAAAGGACCTCCTATATGCATTATGTTGGATGAACCAAGTCAGTTTACAAGGAGGATGTAGTCTTGGGCGCCACTATGATGGTATGTGCCTAGACCTCCGCCACTCGGGGAATTTTCCTTTGGAGTAGTCTTCGGGTGTGTCGGGCCTTGGGGTGTTCTTTGTTAAGGGCATCAAGGTATATCGACTCTTGGGGTGGGCTTGATTGGTGCTTTGGGTCTCCCCTAATGACTCCTCATATATTGGACACTGGTTAACTGTTGATAAGAAATTTATGACTGATCATGCATGTTTATTATTGTTCAACTCACTAGGCTTTTTGGCCTAACACTTGTTTGGTGTCGATGTGTATCTCAGGTTCTAGCGGCGCCGGTCCTAAGCAGGTGTAGTTGCTTTGGGGTGAGAGCTTGGGGATTTGCATATGGACGCATTACGCTTTTGAGAATGAATAGTTTGGGTTTATAGATGACAAGCCTTTTGTAATCTATTCTCTAGGTGTAGAATTTAGATTAGTTGGTTGTTATTTATTATCCGTTAAATTACATTTGTGATTAAACAGGTTGTTTATACATTTCCCCATTTTTGGGAGGCTATTGCTATGGCAATTTTAGTATACCTCGTGTCCGTTTTTCGGATTTTTGTTATCCCTATTTTTAGGGTGTTACAAGTTGGTATCAGAGCTTTATTTTAAGTGAACTAGGTATCGTTTTGCATATCTAGACTTAAGCTTTAGACTTTTGACTTCACTGTCCACTTGGGGTAGAAATCCTAGGTGGGGAGAGCGTTAGGATTACGGAATTACTTTAATTGAAAGTTGTGATGATGGTGACAAGAATTCTTATGTATGGTTCGTTCATAATTTCAATTAGCTACTGCTATTATGAATGCATTGTTACGTGAGCATACTTGGTTATTATTGTTATAATGATTAATGAAGGTATTAGTACGTACAATGAGTTCAACTCGTTTAGTCTCTTCTCAATCTATTTCTCGTACTTGGGTGACAGATTAAAATGGTAAACACTCGAAGTAGATTAACGGACACACAAGAGGGTCAACCAGAGGTGGAATCTGCAGCCGTACGACCTCCAGTGGGTGTAACCACCGATGACATTCCTATACCCAGAATCTTGGGAGGCGGGCCTGAACATGTTCCTCGCCGAAACCTCATCACGAGTGATCCTTTCATGGAAGAGGTGACCATGGAGACCCGACTTCGGGATAGCATGATGTTAGCCATGAATGCGGCCATGGCTCAACAACAATTGGCCATGACTTCGGCCATGGCTCAACAGCAAGAGTTTTTCATGAAGCTCTTAGAGGATCGAGACGCCAGCAACCGTCAACCGGAGACTATGGTTGAGAACGTTATTGTGGGATCGGGTGGACCGAATATGGTAACGGTAGAAGAACCGTCTGATAATGGGAACAAGTCAAAGACTAAGGGGTGCACCTACAAGACGTTTCTGGGGTGCCATCCTAAAGAGTTTGTGGGTTCAGATAACCCGGTTGCTTGTATGTATTGGCTCAAGGAGATAGAGATGGCCTTTGAGTCAAGTGAGTGTGATCCCTCTCAACGGATGAAGTTTGCTTCTCAACTACTTCGGGGAGAGGCTTTGATTTGGTGGAATCTCACTCGATCAATCCTTACTCCTGAAGTTCTGGCTAAGCTAACTTGGTCGGTGTTCAAAGAGAAGATCATGGACAAGTATTGTAGCGAGCGTTCGATGGACAAGTTGGAGCGGGAGTTCCGAGATCTGAAGAAGGGGACTCTGTCTATTGCCGAATACTCAAAACTACTTTTGGAGAAACTAAACTTGGTGGGACACCTGGTTCCCGATGATAAAGCGAAGATGAAAGCATACCAGCAGGGTTTACCGGCCGGGATGCGAACGGACGTAAGAAATGCTAAATGCTCGACCTTGCAAGAGGTCATTGAAGAGTCTCTACTCACCGAGGACGACATTAATGCTGAGAAGGAAGAAAGAAGACAGGCTGGTGAGAAGCGGAAGTGGGAAGGGTCGTCTAGGCCCGTACGTCAATCAAGACCGTTTATAAGTGGAAGAACGGGTAATCAACGTCGTGAGGATCAGTGGTGCCACAAGTGCGGGTCAAAGCATTCGGGACCATGCCCTACCAGAACTCACTCCAGGCCAGCCGGGTGTACCAGGTGTGGTAAGAAGAACCACACAACTCGAGAGTGTTCCCTCCGTGGATCGGTATGTTATGAGTGCGGAGAACCGGGACATCTGAAGAGGATTTGCCCAAAGCTAGTGGGAGGAAACGGTGGAAATTCCGTAGGTTCGACGGCTAGAGTCGAGCAACCACCAAGGGCACCGAGTTGAGCTTTCCGAATGACTACCGAGGAAGCCAAGGAGACCGTCGATGTCGTTTCGGGTACGTTCCTAGTAAACTCCTTGCCATCTCGTGTTTTGTTTGATTTGGGTGCTACATGTTCTTTTGTGTCGAATATCTTCTGTAAGCAATTCACTACTCCTATTAGTGTTCTTCCTGATGCGTTAGTGGTAGAAGTAGCAAACGGGGATCAAGTAATCATTCGAGACCATTTCCGTGATTGCACTTTAGAGATCAATGGGAATCCTTTTGGAGTAGACTTACTACCTATAACTATAGGTGGGTTTGACGTGGTTATAGGTATGGACTGGTTAGTGAAACATAAAGCGGACATCTTTTGCTCTAAAAAGATAATCCAAGTGCCATTGCCGGAAAATGGTATGGTCACCATTTATGGAGAAAAAGAAAAGAGGAACAATCCCATTATTTCATCTCTCAAGGCTCGCAAGTTTCTAGCGAAGGGTTACCCTTCGTACTTGGCCTATGTGGTGGACGCGAAGAAAGAAAAGAAGTCGGTGGAAGATATGGATGTAGTGCAAGATTTTTCGGACGTCTTCCCGGAAGACTTACCCGGGTTGCCACCGGAACGACAAGTAGAATTTCAGATTGACCTCGCTTCGGGAGCGGCTCCGATAGCTCGTGCTCCATATCGTTTGGCCCCGACAGAAATGAAAGAGATGATGACGCAACTTCAAGAGTTGTTGGAAAAGGGCTTCATTCGGCCGATTTCATCACCATGGGGAGCACCGGTGTTGTTCGTGAAGAAGAAGGATGGGTCCATGAGGATATGCATAAATTACCGGGAGTTAAATAAAGTCACGGTGAAGAACAAGTATCCCTTACCTCGTATTGACGATCTTTTTGATCAACTTCAAGGCGCGGGATGCTTCTCTAAGATCGATCTTCGATCCGGTTATCATCAGGTGAGAGTGAAGAAAGAGGACATTCCGAAGACGGCTTTCCGAATACGATACGGTCATTACGAGTTTTTGGTGATGCCTTTTGGCTTAACCAACGCTCCGGCCGTGTTCATGGATTTGATGAACCGCGTGTGTCGCCCATTCTTGGATAAATCTGTGATCGTCTTCATCGACGATATTCTAATATATTCAAAGGATGAGTTCGATCATGGAAAACACTTGCGGGAAGTATTGGAGGTTCTAAGAAGGGAGAAGTTGTTCGCGAAATTCTCTGAGTGCGAATTCTGGCTTCAAGAGGTACAATTCTTGGGGCATGTGGTATCAAAGGACGGCGTAAAGGTAGATCCGACAAAGATCGAGGCAATGATGAGTTGGGAGCCTCCAACCAGTCCGACAGAGATTCGAAGCTTTTTGGGTTTAGCGGGCTACTATCGACGTTTCATTCAAAACTTTTCCAAGATAGCTACACCGCTCACTTCTCTTACAAGGAAGAACGTCAAGTTTCTTTGGACCGATGCACAAGAGCAAGCCTTTCAGACGCTCAAGAGGAAGTTGTGCAAAGCTCCGATCTTATCTTTACCCGAAGGATCGGAAGATTTTGTTGTGTTTAGTGACGCTTCCAAGATGGGGCTTGGGTGTGTCCTAATGCAAAGGGGAAAAGTAATAGCCTACGCGTCGCGACAATTAAAGGATCATGAGAAGAATTATCCGACTCATGATTTGGAGTTGGCGGCGGTAGTTTTTGCAATAAAGTTGTGGCGACACTACTTGTATGGGACGAAGTGTACTCTTTTCACCGATCACAAGAGTCTCAAATACATCTTCGATCAAAAGGAACTTAACATGCGACAAAGGAGGTGGCTTGAGCTCTTGAAAGATTATGATTGTGATTTGCTCTATCATCCCGGTAAGGCCAACTTGGTGGCAGATGCGTTGAGTCGAAGGAGTCATGATGGAGGTGTCAAAATGTCCCTTACAAGAATCGATGTGGTGTCGAGTTTGTTGGAGAGTATAAGAACGAGCCAAGTGGAAGCACTTAAAGAAGAGAACCTCAAGGCCGAGGTTATGACTAAACAAAAGGAACTCTTAACGGAAGATGGTCGTGGACTCAAACTCTTCCAAGGGAGAATTTGGGTGCCAAAGATTGGGGGAAATCGTGACTTAATCCTCAAGGAAACACATAAGTCGAAATATTCTATACATCCCGGTAGCACTAAGATGTATAGGGACTTAAAGTTGAATTATTGGTGGTCGGTAATGAAGCTAGATGTGGCTAGCTATGTGGAAAGGTGCGTCACATGCCTTCAAGTCAAAGCGGAGCATCAAAGACCGTACGGAAGTTTGCAACCGTTGTCCATTCCTGAGTGGAAGTGGGACAACATCACCATGGATTTTGTGACAAAGTTACCGAAGACCTTACGGGGTCACGACACCATTTGGGTGATCGTGGATCAGTTGACCAAGAGTGCGCATTTTCTTGCGATGCGGGAGACTTTGCCAATAGATAAGTTGGCTAAATTGTACATCGACGAGGTGGTGTCAAGGCACGGGGTTTCTCACTCAGTAGTATCGGATCGGGATAGTCGTTTCACTTCGAATTTTTGGACTAGCTTGCAAAAGGAGTTGGGCACTAGACTGAATCTGAGTACGGCATATCATCCTCAAACGGATGGTCAAAGCGAGAGGACGATTCAGACACTAGAAGATATGTTGAGATCTTGTGTAATAGACTTCGGGGGAAGTTGGGACTCACATCTACCTTTGGTAGAGTTCGCGTACAACAACAATTATCATTCTAGTATCGGAATGGCACCGTTCGAGGTACTATATGGACGAAAGTGCAGAACCCCAGTCTGTTGGTTAGAAGCGGGCGAGAAGCAATTCGCCGGGGCGGAAATTGTTCAAGAGACGGCCAACAAAGTAAGAGAGATTCGCGAGAGATTGAAGGTGGCACAAGACCGACAAAAGAGCTATGCGGATAAGAAGAGAAGACCGGTTGAGTTTCAAGTGGGCGACCGGATCATGTTGAAAGTATCTCCGTGGAAGGGGATAATACGTTTTGGGAAGCGTGGGAAGCTTAGTCCTCGTTTCCTTGGACCATTCGTCATTTTGGAAAAGGTTGGGTTACAAGCCTACCGGTTGGATTTACCACCGGAAATGGATGGGATACATCCTACCTTTCACGTATGTTACCTTCGAAAGTGTCTAGCCGAGGAGGAAAGCGTGATTCCTTTGACGGAAATTCGGGTGGACAACGGGAATCGTTGCGTTGAGGAACCGGAGGCAATCTTGGAGTCAAAGGTGAAGAAGTTGCGGCATAAAGAAGTAGTCATGGTTAAAGTCCAATGGAAGCACCATCGGGGTGCTAGCATTACTTGGGAGTCCGAAGATGATATGAAGAAGCGTTACCCTCACTTGTTTTATCTAGTGTAAGATTTCGGGGACGAAATCCCAATTAGGTGGGGAGGATTGTAACACCCGGAAATTCTCAAGGTAAGTGTTTATTTCCTTTAAATGCATCAAATGTGCCTATGTGAGTATATGAGCCTTTGTATGCGTTCTATAGTAGTTGAAATGATTGAAATGTCACATGATTTAATTTACCATCTTTAATTATTCAAACCTCGCGTTAATTATCGAAACTGGTCGAATTTCGGGACGTCTGAGGTGTGGCGCGACAATGACAGGCGACTATGACATGGTCACTATCGCCGTGTCAAAGTCGTGGAGAGTGTACCGTAGGGGGTGTGCGTTCAGCAACTATGACACGCGACTATGACACGGTCATTGTCGCCATGTCAATGTCGCTGAAGGCGTACCGTAGCTTCGGGGGAGGGTGCGACTATGACACGCGACAATGCCCTGGGCATTGTCGCCGGGCAATGTCGCCCACGTCGTCCAGCCTTCTGTTTTTAATCCAAATCTGATATCTCATTCCTCACTTCTTCATTCTAAAACGGGAGCTCTCTCTTTTGGGCGATTTTTGGGTATTCCAAACACACACACACATTTATTACTAGGGTTTGGGGTTGTTGGGGTGATTCTTGGCTCATCAAGTCTCATCCAAGTGTATTTATTGAAGATCCTCATCAAAGTCATCCCTCTCCTACATCAAGTCTCATCTTCATCATCTAGGGTTTTCATCTTTTCTAGGTTTTGGAACAAAACCTAGATTGTGAGTTTACTAAACCTTTGTTAAAACTAGATACACATCATAATCTTCTATTTGTTATTTTATCTCTATCTGTTCAAGTATTTGGGATTTCTTGATGAAATTAGTTGGAAACATTGATATTGGTGATATGCTATGTTTTATGTTATGAGTGCCATTATTTGGGGCTTTTCGCATGGATACATAATATGGATACCTTGCTATGCTAAAAATATGTATGTATGGGTACTATGATGATTCTAGTTGGAACACCATTTTTGGTGACACATTTATATGCATGATGAACTTAATTGTCATTTGGGTATTTTGTTGGATTTCATGAGGATAGGATGGTAATATTATACCCGTAGGCGGTATGGAAATATGTTGGGGTTGAAATACACCTAAAGGACCTCCTATATGCATTATGTTGGATGAACCAAGTCAGTTCACAAGGAGGATGTAGTCTTGGGCGCCATTGTGATGGTATATGCCTAGACCTCCGCCACTCGGGGAATTTTCCTTTGGAGTAGTCTTCGGGTGTGTCGGGCCTTGGGTTGTTCTTTGTTAAGGGCATCAAGGTATATCGACTCTTGGGGTGGGCTTGATTGGTGCTTTGGGTCTCCCCTAATGACTCCTCATATATTGGACACTGGTTAACTGCTGATAAGAAATTTATGACTGATCATGCATGTTTATTATTGTTCAACTCACTAGGCTTTTTGGCCTAACACTTGTTTGGTGTCTATGTGTATCTCAGGTTCTAGCGGCGCCGGTCCTAAGCAGGTGTAGTTGCTTTGGGGTGAGAGCTTGGGGATTTGCATATGGACGCATTACGCTTTTGAGAATGAATAGTTTGGGTTTATAGATGACAAGCCTTTTGTAATCTATTCTCTAGGTGTAGAATTTAGATTAGTTGGTTGTTATTTATTATCCGTTAAATTACATTTGTGATTAAACAGGTTGTTTATACATTTCCCCATTTTTTGGAGGCTCTTGCTATGGCAATTTTAGTATACCTCGTGTCCGTTTTTCGGATTTTTGTTATCCCTATTTTTAGGGTGTTACAAATGATGTTCTATATTCACATTTAATAAAGACAAAGAAAAAGGAACTATTGCAAAAATTCCTTGTCAAGAGAGATATACAAACATGAAAACCTAAAATAATGTCATGCTCTAAAAGGCAAATGTTTGCATATAAATCATCGAGTAAATTACAAGAATGGTCTATTGACTGAAAATTAACCATCACTTTTCCTTTTGGGTAGCAAAGCCAATAGGTCATGAACTACCTAGCATATAAGCTTCACACTCTTTCTAAAAAGGGCGCTGCCCTTTTGACATGTACTTCTTAACCAAATATGTAAGGGGACGTTTGAGATTATCGGAGAGCAAGCATAACACCTATTAATAGGATGCAAAGATGAGTATCATAGAACTTCCTCAACACTTTGAATTGTCATTAACATGTTGTTTCTCTCTGCATGAGGCTTGCTTTCCTCCAATATGTGTGAACTCCCACATCAGCAACAACAGGAGGCCAAAACCCCATATTCACTTAGTTGATCTAAGATCAAACAAGGATCCAATGAGTTATTGGCTTATGGCATCGTTAATAACTGAAGCAATATATATATATATATAGATACACACACCTCATTTTACAAAATAATGGACACAAGCAACATGAGAAGGGCATTTGTAAGGACAGTTTCTGGATAAAGTTGGTATGTTTGTGAAAATGGAGGGCCTATAATTAGGTTCTATTTCGCATGAGAGATAGATAGAGGAAGAGTGATATTTGAGGTTAACAGTTAGAAAAAAGTAAGGCTAAGCAATGGGTTAGGGGACAGTTTGGAAATACTAACAAAAACATGAGGAAAACAATAACAATAATACAAGTATTAAAAACTGATATATTTCAAATAGTCATAACCCACTTATTGTATTATTTAGTAACCAATAAGCCAATAAACCTACAACAAAAAGAGAAGAAGAGGAAAAGGAAAAGAGAAGGAAGCTGAGAGAACAATAATGAGAAACTGGGTACTAGATCAAGTTAAGCAATCATAAAGAAGTTATATAATGAAAGAAGTAATGAAGAGAAATATGAATACCAAACAGTGTAATTATATTTATTAGAGTGAAGAGGATGAAGAAAACAATATTATATGTTTAACGGATGCTTACCAGCGCACCTCGAAAAACTGCCTCTGCACACTTACGACTGGCAATTACCTATTTCGGAGGCCTGTCTTGCTGATAATCATACTGAATATCATGTGGACCTGAACCTTTCACAAATACAACATAGTCTTGCCCAGGTATCTGCCATTTATATAAAAAAAAATATAAGCGAGTAAAAAAAGGAGTAGATTGTATTGCAGCTAACAAATAAAAATACACATAAATAATTTATCTTTAATTGCCAACATGTTATCACACAAGAAACAGAACAAAATTTATTTCAAAGAGCTGGCTCAATTAAGCTCATAGTCCTTAGTTAATTAATTACATTCCTACTTTCATGCATCCTATAGAAAAGCTTAGAAAAAAAGGCATTCTAGGTAGAAATGTTGAGAGCATTGTTGATCATTGACAAACCAGCTTTTCATTAATCTTAGGATCTCATCTGAAAATAACAAAAAATAAATTCAACCATATTCCCATTTCCCACAAAACATTTCTCTAAGAAGTCATGTATACAATAGACATGGATATCTATATCGTCCTTTTCGCAATCGGAATGATCAACCAAAACAAGGTTGATCATGGAAACAATCACTCAACCCCGATTCGAATCATCATGCTCGATAAAAAGAAAAAGGGAAGTTCAAATAAAAAACACTACTGCTAGTAAAATAGCGCTCCAAGCAAGCGTCAAAGAGAGAAGGAACCTGTGATACATAAACCAAAATAAGACACATATCACAATTCTGACCCCCTCAGCATACTCCCCTAGAGGCCTAGACAAAGACAAGTAGATCTATCAAAGACAATACACACACATGCATAATCAAAGAGGTTCTAGCCTAGTGGTAAGGCCCTGGGGGATAGTGCATGGTATGCCTATCTACCAGGGTTCGAATCCTGGGGGATGCACTTCGGCGATACCCAGACCTTGGGTCGGCCTTCGGGTCGGTTCGGGTCTAGGTTTACGGGCATACCAGTCTATGGGTATGCGGGTTCGGTCTTGACCGGGCTTAGTCGTACCTGGGCGGGTCCAGTCGATTTGGGCTGGGCCAGTCGATTTGGGCTGGGCCGGGTCACCGCGGATTAGTCGGTGTTGCCCAACTGGATGCCCGGATACCGCGGGTGCGTGTGTGTGTGGGCATAGCCCAAGTTGCCGTACAAAAAAAAATACACACATATGCATATATACACTTTGTATCTGTATTGCACAATTTTTATCACGTTTCAACCGAAACATTATATATTCATCCATTCTTGTGAGTGTTCAACATCAGATCATACTAAGACTAAAAAAGGTATAAATAAGGGGTCGTTTACCCAAATGCTTACTTGCCTTCTTGCGTAAGATTCTAGTTCATTTAAATGGCATCGTATGCAACAATATACCTTGTAAGTTCTTACCCGGTAAGACTTGTCGCCCACACTTACTGGGTAAGACTTTCGTTCCTTACCATCGTTCTTACCGGGTAAGATTCTCGGTACTTGTAATGTTCATCCGGTAAGGTAAGTGACTTGGTAAGAGGTTACCGGGTAAGCGTTTGTTAAACGACCCCTAAATAAAACGACACCTAAATTACAGTAAGGTTTAAAGCAACCCCCAAAGCGTCCAACATGAGCCTACCTTCTAGTCTATCATGCTAGTTTCTTAAACTTGACACCAAATTATGTAATTTCCGAAGCAAAAAAGTAGGACACTTCAACTCAAATCATTATAGGGATGTATCAAAAACAAACCCAAACATATCTCAAATTTCATGTCAACTTATAGTTCACTTAACCCAATTCCTACAGTTTAGAATTATACTTAACATTGCTGGAAAGGAAAAACAAACTTAGAATTCCTGACTCCACTTCAATCTAGTTTCAATAAGTTTACTCATATCATTGAGCTTTTAACAAATTACAACCAATTACACCCTAAATATTATTGGAAATTGAGTGTGAGGTTGGAAAATTTTCCATCCCACATTGGTAGAGATACAAAATAAATTCAAGTTTATAAGCTTATTATCTCAAGTGGGCTTTGAGTAAAATGATGGGCTTATGGTGGGGGTCTCAAAGAAGTGCAACGCGCACACGTGGCTGAGGAAGAGGTCGAGGGCGCGGTTCTCGCGAAGAAACGCGCACTTTGCACTCTCGCATCGGAGGTGAGGAGCCTCGCCCCGAGTTCCAATTTTCTTTTTATAGCACGAGTTGTAGAGTTAATTGATTAATGAAATTGTGTTAATTAATTAATTAATTTGAGCAGATAAGTTTTTGATTTTAATTAATTTGAGCAGATAAGTTTCGATTTTTAGCATATAAAAAACGTGTTTTATTATCTCTAAATCAGTTGGAGACTTAGTCTCCAACTCCATCCATAATTTCGAAACTTGGGGAGAAAGTCGTGGGGAGAGATCAGGTTGTTATCTGATCTCTTCTACTATAACTTAATGCTTCCTCCTCCTATTGAAAACACACTGAAAAACGTATCTGCTCTCTCTCTCTCGATCTGCCTCTACGTTTTCTCTACTGTTTTTCTGTCAAAGCTTTGCATTGAAACGATTAAACACTATCGATGTTAGTGTTTAATTATACTGCATCAAATCCTAGGGTTAAGAGATAGTTAGACTCACAGTATTCGAGAGTTTCGCCAAAAACTTTAAGGACGGGAAACTGATCCGTACAGTTTGCGCCGAAAATAGTTAATTAATTATAATTAATAAGAAAAAATTAAAAAAAATTATATTCCGTCGGAAATCCTCTACTTCCAGGTTGATTTTACATTTATTGCCGTGTAATTTAATTTCGTTCACTGAGTGAACTTTCTGTCTTCTACTCCTTTCTTAAAACGATTCTATCGCGAAGGATAGAATCAATTGGGTTATTTGGTTCGGGACCTCAATTAACTAATAAGCA
Source organism: Arctium minus (assembly GCA_954870635.1). Lineage (NCBI taxonomy): Eukaryota > Viridiplantae > Streptophyta > Magnoliopsida > Asterales > Asteraceae > Arctium > Arctium minus. Next base: position 9,569,328 of record OX941094.1, on the reverse strand, counting down.
ATTATTGTTTAACGATCTCCATTAATAAAGTCTTCATTGATAAAGTTGTAATCTTTATTAAAAAAAAGTGACATTTATTAATAAAAAGAGCATTCTTGAATTCTGAGTTTTTGCTATTAACAAATTTTCAACATTCTTAAAGGTTTTAATATGGATTTCGGAAGCTCTTCCAACATTCGTGTCATAAATCAAGAGATCATGAAACTTGACCGGTTTGACGGGTGCAACTACACTTGTTGGGCTAAAAAAGTCAAGTTCATGCTAATGGTAATAAAAATCTATCATGTAATGGACCCAAACCTATCCCTGATGATCCAATTCCTGAAAAAGGAAAAGAGCCGGATAAGGCAAAAATAGCCGAACTGAACAAGTTAAGGCTAATCAGCAAGGAGGAGATATCCTTGGCCTGCGGACACATTAAAAATGCCCTATCCGATAGACTCTATGACTTGTACTCTCCGATTACCGATCCAATAGAGTTATGGAATGTACTTGAATTCAAATATAAGACACAAGAAGAGGGCACCAATGAGTACCTCGTGTCTAAATTTTTACGTTTTCAAATGATTGATGAAAAACCAATCCTGGAGCAGATTCACGAGCTCCAGGTTATTACAAACAAATTAAAATCACTTTCCATAACTCTCCCAGAAATTTTCCAAGTGGGGGCGGTGATTGATAAATTGCCCCCATCTTGGAAAGATTTCTAAAAAAGAATGATGCACAAATCTGAAGACTGTTCTTTGGATTACCTGCTCAAACATATAAGGATCAAATAAGAGACTCATAATCAAGAAAAAAGAGGCAAGTATATGATGGGTGCAAACAGCGTGCAGGCTGGCAACATCAAAGGTAAGAAAAAGGCTGGAGGTCCTAGTAAGAAGTGGAATCTGGGTCCACAAAAGAAGAGTTTTAAGAGATCTGGGCAGCAATCTAAACCTGTGCAACACTTCAATAGAACTGGGAAATGTCACGTCATGCAAGGAAAGGAAATCCGGACCGCCAACAACAAACACTGTTGAAGGAATCCAACATCTTATTGCAAACTTGCAGCTGGAAGAGATTGATATGATCTCGGAGGCAGACACCAGAATCACAGCTAGTAGAGGAGGTTGGTACTTGGACACGGGAGCTACAGTTCATGTGTGTAACTCCCGGTCCAAGTTTGCTGAATATGGTCCTGTTCGAGAAGGAAAACAAGTGATCGTGGCAAACAACGGAAAGGCCGTTGTTGTGGGTATGGGTACGATGCTACTCAAGTTCACTTTCGGAAAAACCATCACTTTGAGGAATGTACTTCACGTTTCTTACTTTAATAAGTGCCCCGTTTCTGGAAACAAACTCGATGAAAATGGGTTTGGACTCAACATCGAGGCAAGGAAGCTCATGATCTACAAACGGAAGACTTTCATTGGAAAGGGATACAACCAGTTGGGTATGTATCGGTTGAATTTGAGTGATGATGTAAATGAGGTCGGGCGGAGTGAATCTGGGGGTAGTAATGTGTTAGCTATTTCTGATGATGTTTTTAATATTTCTGCTATTGATGTAGTTCCCTCTGATTTTAATAAAGTTAATTCTTTTGAGTATTTTGCTTGTTTAATATCTTTATAGCATAATCGTTTAGCACACACCAATGTAAAGAATATTGAAAAAAATGCAAAATAAAGGATTAATCAAAATTGACAATAAAGATTTTGGAAAATGTGAAACCTGTGTAAAATCAAAATTTACAAAGAAACCATTTCCATGAGTTAAAAGGGATACTGCTATTTTAGAGTTGATTCATTTCGACATCTGTGAATTAAATGGAATACTTACCCATGGTGGTAAACGGTATTTCATTACATTATGTGATGACTTCCGTCGTTTTTTACACGTTTACTTGCTGCATTCAAAAGACGAAGCTTTTTATGCTTTTAAACTTTATAAAGCTGAAGTGGAAAATCAACTTGAAAAACGAATCAAAATAATTCAATCAGATAGAGGTGGGTAATACTTTAATAGAGAATTTGATACTTTCTGCGAAGAGAATGGTATCAAACATGAACGCACCTCGTCGTTCACCCCTCAACAGAATGGTTTGGCGGAATGAAAGAATCGTACTCTTATTGAAATGGTCAACTCTATGTTGAACCAATCGGGTCTTCCAAACAACCTGTGGGGAGAAGCCTTACTGACTGTTTGTCATATTCACAACTGGATCACTAGTCGTGTGATCCCAACTATACCATACGAGTTATAGAAAGGAAGAAAACCCAACCTGAACTACTTTAGAGTCTGGGGTTGTGTTGCCTACTATCGAACTCCTGATCCGAAAAGATCCAAATTGGGAGCTCATGCCATTAAAAGCATATTTGTAGGATATGCTAGAAATAGAAAGGCTTATAGGTTATTGGATAAAGAATTAGGAGTTATAGTAGAATCCAGGGATGTGGAATTTTTTGAAGACAAGTTTTCAGAAGATGCTGAAAACTCTGAAAGAACATTGGCTTCAAATCTTCCTAGTACATCTCGTGATAGTTTGAAAACCTCAAACAAGGTTGACGAACCACGTAGAAGTACTAGAGTAAGAAAAGTGAAAAGTCTAGGAGATGATTTCTTCTCCTACCTAGTAGAAGGAACACAAAAGAAAGTGACTAGATAAGTCATTTTATCGATTAACATCGAAGATGATCCTAAGACTTTTAAAGAGTCCATGTCTTCAAGGGACGGTCCACTATGGAAGAGGCAATAAATGATGAAATTGACTCTATTATAGAGAATGGGGGTGCTCACGGGTTGAGTTGATCGGGTTGAAGGCATTTCAACAACCCAACCCAATGTTGGCGATTTGAGAATTTTCAACCCAACCCAACCCAAACACAAATGCAACCCAACTCGTTCGGGTTGGTCGGGTTGTGCTTAAACAAAGTAAAAACAATATTGAAAACATAAAAATAGGAAATTTTTTCTTTGAAATACGATTCGTCATTCAGAAGAATATACGAGTTCATCAGATATTTAGGTATTACATGTAACTTTCCAATAATGTCCTCTTATGAGTTCCATTACTCGTTATTGTCGAGTTGTTTTTGGTAACTTATACATATTAAAGGGAAATATAGATAATTTTAGAGAAGTCGCTACTACGTTTATCGAGTTATCGGGTTACTTTGAGCCTAACCCAATATCAACCCAATAGATTCAGGTTGTCCTAATTTTGTATCGATTATATGTCGGGTTACCTCGGGTTGATATTTTTCCGGGTTGGTCGGGTTGGGTTGATCTGGTTGGTCGGATTTTTGATCACCCTATGGAACTTGGGAATTGGCTGATTTGCCCAAGGGAGTGAAACCCATAGGTTCTAAATGGGTATTCAAAAGGAAGCTGCATCCAGATGGACCAATATCAGCATTTAAGACAAGATTAGTGGCTAAAGGATATAGATAGAAAGAGGGAGTCGATTACTTCGACACCTAAGCTCCGATTGCTAGAATTAGTTCTATTCGAACTCTTATAGCAATCTTAGACATAAAAGGATTGTACATTCATCAAATGAATGTGAAGACAACCTTTTTGAATGGTTATCTAAACGAAGAAGTTTATATGGAGCAACCTGAAGGGTTTATGATACCCGGACAAGAGAACAAAGTATGTAGACTTGTTAAATCTTTGTATGGGTTAAAACAAGCGCCTAAACAGTGGCATAAAAGATTTGATACAACTATCACTTCTTTTAGGTTCAGATATAATGGGGCTGATTGGTGCATTTACTCAAAATGCACAAAAGAATCCACTATAGTAATCTGTCTCTATGTAGATGATATGTTGATCATCGGGACTAACCTTGAGGGTATTCTTGAAACAAAGGACTATCTATCCTCGATCTTTAAGATGAAAGATCTTGGAGAAGTAGACACTATTCTTGGAATAAAAGTAAAGAGGTCAGAATTGCAAATCTTTCTAAGTCAATCACACTACATAGAAAAGATACTGACAAAGTTTCAACACTTGAATATAAAGGAGTTTAACACACCTTTTTATTCAAGTGTGAAACTTGATAAAAACTCTGGAAGAGCAGTGGCTCAACTAGAGTATGCCAGTGCAATAAGATGCATGATGTATGCAATGCATTGCACTAGACCGGATATTGCTTTTGCTGTGAGTAAACTGAGTCAATATACTAGCAATCCGGGTCCAGATCACTGGAAGGCAATCCGTAGAGTATTACGTTACTTGAAAAGAACAAGTAATCTAGAATTGACATACTCTACACATCCAGGAATATTGGAGGGATATTCTAATGCCAGTTGGATAGATCACTCAAGTGATTCCAAATCCACGAGTGGGTGGATTTATACTCTAGTTGGGGGGCGGTTTCCTGGGCAAGCAAGAAACAAACTTTTATCGCTCATTCGACTATGGAAGCTGATTTATTGCCTTAGTAGCTGCAGGAAAAGAGGCTGAATGGATTAGAGATCTGTTGATAGATATACATCTATGGCCTCGACCAACTCCCTGGATTCCCATGTATTGTGACAGTGAGGCCACACTGTCAAAAGTGTACAATGTTGTGTATAATGGGAAGTCATGACATATAGGTCTTCGTCATAATTATGTGCGAGAACTGATCGAAAATGGTACCATTAGTATTGTGTATGTCAAGTCGTGTGGAAACTTGGCAGATCCGTTGACTAAACCTTTGACGAGAGACTTAGTAGGATCAACTACCATAGACATGGGTCTGAAACCACACATAAACGGTTAGTGATGGGAACCCAACTTGAATTTAGTGCTCCTATCTATCAAGTTTAATGGGTAATAACAAGTCACTTGACCGATAGAAGGTACTATCAACTAATAGACCCATGTAAGCTACATGATAATACGTCGTTGCCGAGAACAAGGATGAGACCAATCTCTTAACAAAAATTAGAGGCATCTTAGCAACGAAGATGTTATAGAATTTTGCCTATATGTAACGCCCGGAAAATCAAGGTAAGTATTTATTACTCGTGAATTATTCCTTACTCTAAAAGTCTAGCTTTGAGACCTATGTGTGTGTTTAGAATCCTTGGATTTATTTGTTTATAGCAAACCTGGTGGGAAACCGAGACCAAGCGACCATTTGCGAAATTGTTGGAAAAATTCAGGCCTCGGGAGTGTGGGGCGACTGTGACTCGCGATAGTGCCCTTGGGAACAGTCGCTTGTCACAATTGCCGAGGGTGTACCCTAACTCACATGACCCGCGCGACCTTTACATTGCGATAGTGACAAGGGCATTATCGTCGGTCACTATCGCATGAATTGTACCGCAAGTGGGTGAGGGTCTACGACTATGCCTCGCGACAGTGCCCATGGCAAGGTCGCCGGGCACTGTCGCCGTCGAGTACTGAGATTATAAAAAAACCATTAAACCGATTTTTACTTCCATTTTCTCCCAAATCAGATTCTAGGTCGTTTTGAAAGAGAGAGGGAGGCGATTTTCTGTATTTATTTCACCTTCTTCATTTACTTCAAGAGAGTGATTGAGTGTGAGAATTTATTAAAGAATTAAGAGTGGGTGTAGGACATTTATGTTGGAGCACTAGCAAGAGTCTAAGCCTTTAAGAACCTCAAGCATTCACCTACCACATCTTCTAGGGTTTTCAAGTTTCTAGGGTTTTTGACAAAACCTAGATAGTGAGTTTCTATGAACTATTTTCAAATGAGATACATATCTAGAAATGCTACTTGTCTTTATTTCATATTTATGCATATATCTGATCACCTGATAAGTTTGACCTAAATTCTATTTTTGGGTATTTATTGGAATCTTGGTTATTATTCTTCATGTGGGTTTTGATGAGGTTATTATTGGCAATATTTTGGTCATGAATGTGTATTATCAAAGGATTGATGGTTATTGTTGGTGAACTTGCATGTTTTAGGGTTTTTGACCTAAAATGGGGTTGAAACTATGTGAGGTCTTATACATGTATCTTGTTGATATGAATTATGTACAAAGATGGATATTGTATGTTTAATTGATGAACTATGAGTAAGCACTAGAAAGATGTAGTCTTAGAGTGCCACCATGACGGTATGCACCTAGACCTCCGCCATTTGGAGTAATACCTGAGAGGTAGCCTTCAAATGTGTCGGGCCTTCGGGATGTTGCTTATGCGAGTGAACATCAAGGTACATTGACTTGAGGTGAAATTCATTAGTGTGATGGGTCTCCCCCATTGATTCCTTTATGGCTCAAGTGTTATAATTGTTTAAATGATTGTGCCATGTTATTGTTGAACTCACTAGGCTCGTTTGGCCTAACACTTGTTTGGTTTGATGTGTATCTCAGGTTCTAGTGGCGTGACCACCAAGATGGTTTAGTTGACCTTAGATGCAAGCTTGGGAACATTTTGGCACGCCAATTATAGAAGACACGTTTTGGAGTTTGGATGACAACTTGAGTTAATCTTTTTCCTAGATAGGATTTAGATTAGAGGGTTATTTTCCATCATTGCTTATTTATTACAAACTTGTAATTATAACAGGCGTATATTGTTTCCCTTTTTGGGATGAGCTTGTGCTTTGGAATCTTTTTATATATCACATTTCCAATTCCAGAATTTTTTTTTCAATCCCAATTTTGGGGTGTTACAAGTTGGTATCAGAGCTCTAGTTTAAGTAAACTAGGTGTCAACTCTAGTATGCCTAGACTTAGACTGTAGGTGCCTATGATATCACTGTCCATTTGGGTAGAATGTTCCTAGGTGGGGAGAGTATTAGGATTATGGAATTGCAATTATTGAAAATTGTGATGATGACAACGAGAATTCTTATGTAATATACGTTCACGATTTCACTTGGCCGGTGCTATTATGAATTTATAAATACGTGAGTATGCTTGAAATTTTTATTATAATGATTGATCTTTTTAGTAGTACGTGTTAAACCGTTAATCATCGAAGGAATTAACCGGTATGATCTTTATCATGTGTGACAATTCACTATGGTAAACACGAGGAGTCGGGTGGCGGTGCCCGAGGAGGGTAATGAAACAAGTGTCACGGCTCCAGAGACTTCAAGCAACATTTGCTAAAGGACCACTCTGTTGGAGGGAATTGTGGACCAAGTTCCCCAAGTGAATCTAGAGACCGAGAACCCGGTCGTTCAGGAAGCGGGCCCCCAGTCAGTCTTATTGACAAGCATAAAACTCGGCGATGGACAAGCGGGATGAAAGATTCATGAAAATGTTAGAAGATCGCGACACAAGCAACCGGAGACATGAAGCGGTAAGAGACAATGCGGTGATTGGGTCGGGTGGTACCAATAATGCAATTGGAACAGAAGAGCAAGCAATAAAAGTGTATAAGAAGAAAGAAGGGGGTTGCTCTTACAAGTCGTTCTTATGTAGTCGACCTCTAGAATTCTCTGAGACAACCAATCCAGTGGCGTGCATGAACTGGATACAAGATGTAGAGATGGCATTCGAGTCAAGTGAATGCGGCAACTCTCAAAAGATCAAATTCACGTCCCAACTGCTTAGAGGGGATGCATTGAGTTGGTGGAACGTTACCCGAAAGGCGCTTACACCGGAGGTTTTGGCCAAGCTCACTTGGTCAACCTTCAAGAAGAAGATCATGGAGAAATACTGCAATGATAGGGATTTCGACAAGATAGAAGAGGAGTTCTGAAGCCTGAAGAAGGGTAGTATGTCAATCGCCGACTACTCAAAACAATTCATGGAGAATCTCAGTCTGGTTGAGCATTGGCGACTGATGAGAGGTCGAAGATAAAGGCCTATTTGAGAGGTTTACCGGCAGAGATGAAGACGGGTGTTAGGAATGCCCGAGTGAGTACGTTGCAAGAGGTTATCGAGGAGTCCCAATTAATGGAGGACGATATACTCCAAGAGAGAGAAGAGAAGAAACAACAAGGAGAGAAGCGGAAATGGGAAGGGCCAATCGGGCTTGTTCGACCATCCAAACCCTTCAACGGGGGGAGGATCATGGAGCCACGACGGGAGGCGAGGTGGTGCCTCAAGTGTAAAAGCAAGCACTTCGGGCCTTGTAATCCGAAGCCCTTCTCTAATCCGATGGAGTGCTTTAAGTGTGGGCAGTAGGACCACATGAGTAGAGATTGCCCCTCCCGGGGAGTTTGCTATGAGTATCGGGAGCCGAGGCACATCAAGAGAGATTGTCCCAAGTTAGCAAGGGGCAATCAAGGAGCTTCCCGCGGGGTTGTGCCAAAGAATGATATCCCACCGAAGGTTCCATGTCGGGCTTTCCAAATGACAACGGATGAAGCAAGGGCAACGACGGAAGTGGTGTCGGGTACGTTTCTAGTGAACTCTCTACCTACCAGCATTTTGTTTGATTCTGGTGCGAACCGTTCCTTTGTGTCTACCTCTTTTTGCAAGAATTTCACTACTCCTGTTAGCTTGTTGTCTGATGCTCTAGTGGTAGAGGTAGCCAATGGGGAACACTTGTTAGTTCGGGAATGCTTCGTTGGGTGCACCTTAGAATTAGATGGGGAGTCCTTTGTAATAGATTTGCTACCGGATGATATCGGGGGGTTTGATGTAATTGTTGGGATGGATTGGCTAGCTAAGCACGATGCCGGTATATTTTGTTCCAATAAACTAATTAGAGTACCCTTGCCTAAGGGTGGAGAAGTGATAATCTACGGAGAGAATAACCGAAAAGTCAGCATGATTATCTCGTCAATCAAAGCACGAAAGAGCCTAGCCAAGGGGTGCACTTCATACTTGGCCTATGTGATCGACACAAAATTAGAAAAGAAGAAGGTGGAAGATGTGGACGTGTTGCACGACTACCCGGATGTCTTCTCGGAAGATCTACCCGGACTGCCGTCGGAACGACAAGTAGAGTTCCATATCGACCTCACCCCGGGTGCCGCACCAATCGCTCGTGTTCCTTATCGTCTAGCCCCGACGGAAATGCAAGAGATGATGACGCAACTACAAGAACTTATCGAGAAGGGGTTTATACGACCAAGCTCGTCACCATGGGGAGCTCCAGTTTTATTCGTGAAGAAGAAGGATGGGTCCATGCGGATGTGCATTGACTACCGTGAACTCAACAAGGTCACTGTCAAGAACAAGTATCCACTTCCTCGAATCGACGACCTCTTCGATCAATTTCAAGGAGCAGAATGTTTTTCCACGATAGATTTGCAGTACGGTTACCACCAAGTGCGGGTGAAGGAGAGCGATATTCCGAAGACGGCGTTTCGGATGAGATACGGTCATTATGAGTTCCTAGTCATACCATTCGGGTTGACTAATGCTCCAGCCGTATTTATGGATTTGATGAACCAAGTATGTCGACCTTTCTTGGAAAAATCGGTTATAGTCTTCATCGACGATATTCTGATCTATTCGCAGGACGAGGTCGAACACCAGCAACATTTGCGGGAGATTTTGGAGATTCTTCGGAAGGAAAGGTTGTTCGCGAAATTCTCAAAGTATGAGTTTTGGTTACAAGAGGTCCAATTCTTGAGCCATGTAGTATCCAAGTACGGAGTGAAGGTCGACCCGGCGAAGATCGAAACGATGATGAATTGGGAACCACCGACAAGTCCAACGGAGATCATAAGTTTCTTGGGTTTAGCCAGCTACTACCGACGATTTATTCAAGACTATTCGAAGATCGCCTCTCCGCTCACGTAGTTGACAAGGAAGAACGTGAAGTTCTTATGGACCGAGACTCAAGAAAAAGTGTAACACCCTAAAATTTAGATGGAATAAAAACTCAAAATTTCGGCAATATGACGGCTATAAACTGAGTAAACCTGGGTAAACCAAAACCTGTCATAACAATCCCAGAGTATCATCCCGAGAACGAGGAATATAGTTATAACCTTTACAAAAGAATCAAATGTAGAAAAATACTTAACAACCTAATAATCTAACTTAAACAAGAAAGATTAATATCAGGTGTTGCTATTCTTCCAAAATGTGTATCCACTATCACCATCGTATCGGTCAATAAATCAACTCAAAAAGACTGCTCTCGACTCCTAGGTCGTCCGCTCATTCCCGACGAATATTGTCGTTAAATTGACCTGCTATACGTGTCATTTTAAGAAAAAGTGTTAGGCTAAAGCCTAGTGAGATCAAACAGTTGTATTGAAAATAATTAACGATAAGCGTAAATAAAGAAAGTGGAGTTATGATAGGAATAATAGTGCTTTTTACTATAAACAGTTACCTCTTGGTTTAACGGGGGAGACCCACTTACTAATACAAGTGACGGAACACAAAAGTAGGCCACTTGACAGTAAGTAAAGCCAAAACACATAAAAGTACATGCAAGGGATGTTAGGCTCAGTGGCTTTAAACGTACACCCGCGGAATTTCAACTTCAACCACATAGGGCCCTTACGTTGAGATCCTCATCCAATATCGTAATACTTAGCACGTAGGACTTATAACCCAATCCGATACCTAAACGTGCCTCGACGAGAGAAACTAATGTCTCAACGTCAGACTAAATGTAACAACAATTATGGGGTCATGACTCCCAAGTGAAATCAAATATGCCACAAAGAGAAGATCGACCAACTGATAATCCAACGTTGAAATATGTCATCCAATACATTGACAAATGAAAGTTTACATATAATACTCGCATAACTTTACCAAGAGGTTCCAAGTTGACATATGAATCATATCCCTATAATTTAACCGTTTGGTTTACTTTGATGTTTCAAAACCTAGTTTTGGATTCCAAGTATTTAAACCAAGGTATTAGTAAAAGCAAGTTCCCATTGACAACTTATCAGCAGTTCAACATACGATTCATCAACTCAATGTTAATTAAATTTTGAAGCTAGAGAATAGAAAAATATAATTCCAAGCCATATTCTCATATAAATCCAATATATCCTTCTTCTTTTCTTTAAATCTTTTCCAAATACATAAACCCTAGAATCTCCAAAATTAGGGTTTTGGGTGAAATGCACCCTAAATTACATAAGTTACAATGGAGATGTCTAATAGGTTAAAAGCTTGATTTTAACATGTATAAAGTTTATGAAAAAGGATGAACTCACCTTTTAGGGTTTATAGCTTAAAACCCTAAAACTCCAAGTAACTAGGGAAGAGATGAGATATAGCTTAAGATGGCTAGACTTGATTAATAAGCACTTCAAGAACCCTAAAACAACATAATGATTATTGACTTTCGGTAGATGGAAGCATTTATAGCAAGGGAGGGTTGAGAGGAAACTTACCAGCCCTCCTAGAGATAAAAATCGCGACCTAGCTTCAAAGAAATCAGATACAAATGAGGTTCAAATCGTTGAGAGGGGTTTTAACACCCTGGAGGCCGTGTGTAACTTTGACACGACGACTATGCCAGGGTCATAGTCGCCCAACACCTGCCCCAATCTGATTGTTGCTCAGCGAGTTCCACCCCAACCATGACTATGACACCTACGACTATGCCTTGTGGCATAGTCGTCGGGCATAGTTGCCCAATGCCCTTTTGGCACGATTTCGACCCGAAATGATTCGATCCTTCGACAAATAACATATGGTAAGATCCCCATAACAAAACCAAGCAACAAAACATAACGTAAGGTTATCTAAACGCTCTAACGAACACTAGAATGGTGGAAATATACCTGAAATTACGGGTGTTACAATCCTACCCAACTTGGGAACGATTTCGTCCCCGAAATCCCTACTACGCAAACAAATGAGGATATCGATGCTTCATATCCTCTTCCGCCTCCCAAGTTACGTTGGCACCACGATGGTGCTTCTATTGAACCTTCACCATTGCCACTTCTTTATGTCGGAGCTTCTTAATTACCTTTTCCAAAATGGCTTCGGGCTCTTTGACACAACGGTGATCGTCCACTCAAATATCGGATAATGGTATAACGTTCTCTTATTCCGCTAAGCACTTTCACAGATAGCACACATGGAACATAGGGTGGCTTCCGTCCATCTCCGGTGGTAAGTCTAACTTGTAGGCTTGGAGTCCAATACGCTCAAGAATAGTAAACGGTCCAAGGAAACAGGCACTTAGCTTCCCACGCTTTCCAAACCGGATCAATCCTTTCCAAGGAGACACCTTTAACATTACACGATCTCCCACTTGGAACTCCACCGGTTTCCTCTTCTTGTTGGCATAACTTTTCTGACGATTTTGCGCCGCTTTCAATCGCTCTCGGATTGATTTGACCTTGTCGTCCGTCTCTTGCACAATTTCCGGACCGGCAAATTGCTTCTCTCCCGCCTCTAGACAACATACGGGGGTTCTACACTTTCTCCCGTACAAAGCTTCGAATGGCGCCATACCGAGGCTAGTGTGATAACTATTGTTGTATGCAAACTCCACCAAAGGTAGATGGGTATCCCATCTACCGCCAAAATCGATCACACAATACCTAAGCATGTCCTCTAGAGTTTGAATCGTTCTTTCGCTTTGTCCGTCCATTTGTGGGTGGTATGTCGTGCTCAAATTCACCCGCGTTCCCAAATCTTGATGTAAGGCTCTCCAAAATCTTGATGTAAACTGACTATCACGATCAAAGACTATAGACAAGGGTATACCGTGCCTAGATACCACCTTATCTATATACAGTTTCGTCAACTTATCCGTTAGCAATGTTTCGCTCATTGCCAGAAAATGTGCACTCTTCATCAAACGGTCAACGATCACCCAAATTGTGTCACTGACCCTCAAGGTATTTGGTAGCTTGGTTACGAAGTCTATAGTGATCTTGTCCCACTTCCACTCGGGTATTTCTAACGATTGTAGACTCCTATAAGGTCGTTGGTGCTCGGCCTTCACTTGCGAACAAGTCACGCATCGCTCCACATAGCGTGCCACATATAACTTCATACCTGACCACCAATAGTGTAACTTCAAGTCCCTATACATTTTTGTACTTCCTGGGTGGATAGAGTATTTGGACTTGTACGCGTCTTCCAAGAGTAGTTCCCGACTCCTGCCAATCTTTTGCACCCAAACTTGTCCATTGAAGTATTTCATCCCTCGGCTATCTTCGATCAAGAGTAGGCGTTGTTTGGCCATCACTTCATCCTTAAGATTCTCTTCCAACAAGGCCTCGGTTTGCGATGATTTAATCCTTTCCATGAGACTTGACACTAACTCGATTCTCGTAAGCTTAGCTTGTAACCTCCCGCTATACTCTTTCCGACTCAAGGCGTCGGCCACCACATTCGCTTTCCCCGGGTGGTAAAGTAGCTCACAATCGTAATCCTTGAGTAGTTCCAACCATCTTCTTTGTCTCATGTTGAGCTCCTTCTGATCGAAGACGTACTTCAAGCTCTTGTGGTCCGTGTATAGCGTACACTTTGTGCCATAGAGATAGTGTCGCCACAACTTTAGTGCGAACACTACTGCTACTAACTCCAAGTCATGAGTGGGATAATTCTTCTCGTGTACTTTCAGTTGCCTTGACGCATAGGCAATCACCTTTCCCCTTTGCATGAGCACACACCCAAGCCCCATTTTAGATGCATCGCTATAGACCACGAAGTCTTCCGATCCTTCCGACAAGGATAAAATTGGAGCCTCATACAACTTCCTTTGCAATGTCCGAAAAGCCTTTTCTTGTGCTTCGGTCCATACAAATTTCACATTCTTCTTGGTCAATGCTGTCAACGAAGAGGCAATCTTGGAAAAATCCTATATGAATCTTCGATAGTAGCCTGCCAGACCCAAAAATCTTCGGATCTCAGATGGGCTCTTTGGAGGTTCCCAGTTCATCATAGTTTCTATCTTCGTCGGGTCCACCTTCACTCCGTCTTTCGTGACCACGTGCCCCAAGAACTGCACTTCCTTCAACCAAAACTCGCACTTGGAAAATTTAGCGTAAAGCTTCTCTTTCCTCAAGACCTCCAGAACATCACGAAGATGGCGTGCGTGATCGGACTCGTCTTTGGAGTAAATTAGGATATCATCAATGAACAGGATGACCGATTTATCAAGGAAGGGTCGGTACACGCGGTTCATTAAGTCCATGAACACCGCCGGGGCGTTCGTCAAGCCAAAGGGCATCACTAAGAACTCGTAGTGACCATAGCGCGTCCGGAAAGCGGTCTTCGGAATATCAATATCCTTGACCTTCACCTGATGGTAACCCGAACGTAGATCAATCTTCGAAAAACACCCCGCTCCTTGCAGTTGGTCGAATAAGTCATCGATTCTAGGGAGTGGGTACTTATTCTTCACAGTCATCTTATTCAACTCCCTATAGTCGATGCACATTCGCATGGTGCCATCTTTCTTCTTTACAAACAGGACTGGTGCTCCCCACGACGACGAGCTCGGTCTCACAAACCCCTTCTTAAGAAGGTCTTGTAACTGGCCCATCATCTTTTTTATCTCGGACGGAGCCAAAAGGTACGGAGCTCTAGTTATCGGGGTCGCCCCCGACGTTAAATCGATCTTGAACTCTACTTGACGGTCGGGCGGTAGGCCAGGCAAGTCATCCGGGAACACATCGGGGAACTCATTCACCACCTCTACATCCTCTAGCTTTTTCTTCTCAAGTTTGGTGTCTATCACGTATGCCAAAAAGGATGAGCATCCTTTCGATAAGCACTTTCGTGCCTTCACCATGCTGATAATTGCTACTTCGCCTTTCTGCCTCTCGCCGTACACGATCACCGACTCAACATCCGAAATTGGGATTCGGATCAACTTCTTCGCACAAAAAATTTCAGCATGATTATTCGACAACCAATCCATCCCGATGACAACATCAAATCCTCCGATGACCATTGGCATTAGTTCAACCGGGAATTCTCTCCCTTCAATTTCTAGCTTGCAACCCTTAAGGATGTCCCGAACTACTACTTGATCTCCATCAGCTAACTCTACCACTAGCGTGTCCTCTAAACTAGTGGTGGGTACGGATAACCTTGGGCAAAAGGAATTCGACACAAACAAAAAGGTAGCTCCCGAATCAAATAAAATGCGTGTAGGTAAGGAATTTAGAAGAAACATACCTGACACCACATCTGTCGAAGTCTTCGCTTATTCAGTAGTTATCTGGAATGCTCTCCCCTTTGCTTTTGGTGGTTCCACTTTCTTTCCTCCACTGAATCCCGTCTTCACCTTCGGGAACTCACTCTTAATATGACCCAGTTCCTTGCATCCAAAACAAATTTGTCCTTTGATCGGGTAGTCTCGATAACTGTGACCGGACTTGCCACATTTAAAACATGGTTTGTATCCCTTCCCACCTTCTCTTCTCAACTACTCCGCTTCTCTTCACCTTGCTTGAACCATAAGAATCTTCCACAAGTTGTGCTTCTTCGATTGCCTCTCGAAGAGTAGCAACCTTTGACACCTGAACCATATTCATCATTTTGGTAGGCAAACCTTTGATGTAGGCTTTGATCTTCTCTCTTTCGGTTGGGACCAGATGTCCCACCAAACCCAGTTTGTCCATAAACAACTTGGTGTACTCTTTCACTGACAAATTCCCTTTCTTCAAACTGCGGAATTCATCAATGATGCGGTCCATGGCTCGCTCGTTGCAGAATTCCTCCATTGTCTTTTTCTTGAAAGTTTCCCAACTTAATTTGGCTAGTACCGCGACTTCAACAGAAGTGGAGTATACATTCCACCATGTGAGGGCCGCCCCTCTCAGCATTTGAGATCCGAAAACAGCTTTCTGATTTTCCCCGCATTCGCTTGATCGAAAGGCCTGCTCCATTTCCTGGAGCCAGTTCATGCATGCCACTGGGTGGTTCGAGCCCTTGAACTCCGGAGGTCGGCATCCGAGGAATGCCTTAAAAGTGCAAGTCTTTGACACTTGTCTTGCTTCCGGGGTTGGGGTTTCATTAGAAGGAATGTCGGGTACCCCCGGATCCTGCCACCAAGATGTTTTCCGCGACCGCTTTGTGCCTACGGTTGTTAGCATCTCGGTCTTCCAGTAGTTTCAGGAATATTTCTTGTTGTTGGGCCATCGCCGCGTTCATGGTCTGCATCATCCACTCCATCATCCTTGATTCCGGAGTCACCTACTCAATTATTGGTTCAAATGGTGTTATGTTGCGACGGGGTACATGTTCTGGTCCTCCACCCAAAATATTCTGTGGTCGAGGGGGCAAATCCGTTGTTGTAACTCTAGGGTGGTCGGCCGTAGATGTCGGCGTCTCTTGGCCCTCCGTCCGATTTCGATTGTTTACCATTGATTGCCACACAACGCGAGAATATAGGTGAGATAACGATTATACGAATTATAAACAAGGAAAAGTACTACTACATTCATTAATCATCATAACAATGGAAAACAAGCATAATCACGTAAAACATCCTCATAATAATGTTAGCTAAGCGAAATTACGAACATGCGATACATAAGAATTTTCATCACCATTACCATAACTTTCAATTTGTGCAGTTTCCGTCGACTCTAAGACCATCCTATCTTAGGAGTTCTACCTATTCTCACTCAATCATAACTTAAATTCACAGTTAAGTCTAGGTATTCTACATTCATACCTAGTTCACTTAGACTAATGCTCTGATACCAACTTGTAACACCCTAAAATTTAGATGGAATAAAAACTCAAAATTTCGGCAATATGACGGCTATAAACTGAGTAAACCTGGGTAAACCAAAACCTATCATAACAATCCCTGAGTATCATCCCGAGAACGGGGAATATAGTTATAGCCTTTACAAAAGAATCAAATGATGAATAGTACTTAACAACCTAATAATCTAACTTAAACAAGAAAGATTAATATCGGGTGTTGCTATTCTTCCAAAATGTGTATCCACTATCACCATCGTATCGGTCAATAAATCAACTAAAAAAGACCGCTCTCGACCCCTATGTCGTCCGCTCATTCCCGACGAATCCCATCGCTAGATTGACCTGTTATACATGTCATTTTAAGAAAAAGTGTTAGGCTAAAGCCTAGTGAGATCAAACAGTTGTATTGAAAATAATTAACGATAAGCGTAAATAAAGAAAGTGGAGTTATGATAGGAATAATAGTGCTTTTTACTATAAACAGTTACCTCTTGGTTTAACGGGGGAGACCCACTTACTAACACAAGTGACGGAACACAAAAGTAGGCCACTTGACAGTCAGTAAAGCCAAAACACATAAAAGTACATGCAAGGGATGTTAGGCTCAATGGATTTAAACGTACACCCGCGGAAAGTCAACTTCAACCACATAGGGCCCTTACGTTGAGATCCTCATCCAATATCGTAATACTTAGCACGTAGGACTTATAATCCAATCCGATGCCTAAACGTGCCTCGACGAGAGAAACTAATGTCTCAACGTCGAACTAAATGCAACAACAATTATGGGGTCATAACTCCCAAGTGAAATCAAATATGCCACAAAGAGAAGATCGACCAACTGATAATCCAACGTTGAAATATGTCATCCAATACATTGACAAATGAAAGTTTACATATAATACTCGCATAACTTTACCAAGAGGTTCCAAATTGACATATGAATCATATCCCTATAATTTAACCGTTTGGTTTACTTTGATGTTTCAAAACCTAGTTTTGGATTCCAAGTATTTAAACCAAGGTATTAGTAAAAGCAAGTTCCCATTGACAACTTATCAGCAGTTCAACATATGATTCATCAACTCAATGTTAATTAAATTTTGAAGTTAGAGAATAGAAAAATATAATTCCAAGCCATATTCTCATATAAATCCAAGATATCCTTCTTCTTTTCTTTAAATCTTTTCCAAATACATAAACCCTAGAATCTCCAAAATTAGGGTTTTGGGTGAAATGCACCCTAAATTACATAAGTTACAATGGAGATGTCTAATAGGTTAAAAGCTTAATTTTAACATGTATAAAGTTTATGAAAAAGGATGAACTCACCTTGTAGGGTTTATAGCTTAAAACCCTAAAACTCCAAGTAACTAGGGAAGAGATGAGATATAGCTTGAGATGGCTAGACTTGATTAATAAGTACTTCAAGAACCCTAAAACAACATAATGATTATTGACTTGGGGTATATGGAAGCATTTATGGCAAGGCAGGGATCGGAGGAAACTTACCAGCCCTCCTAGAGAGAAAAATCGCGACCTAGCTTCAAAGAAATGATATACAAATGAGGTTCAAATCGTTGAGAGGGGTTTTAACACCCTGGAGGCCGTGTGCGACTTTGACACGATGACTATGCCAGGGGCATTGTCGCCCAATACCTGCCCCAATCTGATTGTTGCTCAGCGAGTTCCACCCCAACCGTGACTATGACACCTACGACTATGCCCTGTGGCATAGTCGCCCAATGACTTTTTGGCGCTATTTCAACCCGAAATGATTCGATCCTTCGACAAGTAACATATGGTAAAATCCCCATAACAAAACCAAGCAACAAAACATAACATAAGGTTATCTAAATGCTCTAACGAACACTAGAATGGTGGAAATGTATTCAAAATTACGGGTGTTACAAAAAGCCTTTCAGACTCTACAAGGGAAGCTATGCGAAGCACCAATCTTTTCCTTACCCGAAGGATCCGAAGACTTTGTGGTTTATAGCGACGCCTCTAAATTGGGTCTCAGGTGTGTTTTGATGCAAAGGGGGAAGGTGATCGCGTATGCGTCGCGACAACTCAAAGGCCACGGGAAGAATTATCCTACTCATGATTTGGAGTTAGCGACAGTGGTATTTGATTTGAAGCTATGGCGGTACTACCTCTATGGAATGAAGTGCACACTATTCACCGACCACAAAAGCTTGAAATACATATTTGACCAAAAGGACCTCAACATGCGACAATGGAGGTGGTTGGAGCTTTTGAAGTATCATGATTACGAATTGATTTACCACCTCGGTCAAGGCCAATGTGGTGGCGGATTCTTTGAGCCGAAAGGGTTATGAGAGTGAAGTCAAGGTAAACCTTACTAGAATTGATGTAATATCAAGCCTAGTGGAGGACATCAAGGTGAGTCAAGTCGAAGCACTTCGTGAATAAAATATCAAGGCCGAAGTCATGGTCAAACAACGGGAGATACTAACGGAAGATAGTCGCGGCCTTAAGCTATTCCAAGGAAGGATTTGGGTACCGAAGATTGGAGGAAACCGTGAGTTGCTCTTGGCAGAGGCTCACAAGTCAAAGTACTCCATACATCCTGGTAGCACCAAGATGTATAGAGATTTGAAGCTACATTATTGGTGGCCAACTATGTGGAAAGATGCGTCACTTGCCTTCAAGTCAAGGTGGAACATCAAAGGCCTTATGGAAGTTTACAACCATTGGCCATTCCGGAATAGAAGTGGGAGAATATCACGATGGATTTTGTCACCAAACTACCAAGAACTTTGAAAGGGCACGACACTATCTGGGTGGTGGTGGATCGACTCACGAAGAGTGCACACTTTTTGGCAATACGAGAGACGTTACCGATGAATAAATTAGCTAAACTCTACATCGATGAAGTGGTATCGCATCATGGTGTTCCATTATCCATAGTTTCGGATCGGGATAGTCGGTTCACTTCCAAGTTTTGGGACGACTTACAGAAAAAGTTGGGTATGAGAGTCAAGTTGAGCACGGCTTACCACCCCCAAACTGATGGTCAAAGTGAGAGGATGATCCAAACTCTCGAAGAGATGCTCCGGTCTTGTGTCATCGACTTCGAGGGAAATTGGGATTCGCATCTACCGTTAGTGGAGTTCGCCTACAACAATAACTACCATTCGGGCATCAGGATGGCACCATATGAGACACTATATAGACAAATATGTAGAACACCGGTGTGTTGGCTCGAGACGGTAGAAAAGCAATTTGTCGGGCCGAAAATCCTACAAGAGACGGCATACAAGGTGAAAGGTATTCAAGAGCGTTTGAAGGCGGCTCAAGATCGACAAAAGAGTTATGCAAACAAAAAGTGGAGGCCGATTGAGTTTCAAGTGGGGGAGCGGGTCATGTTGAAGGTGTCACCATGGAAGGGAATCATTCGTTTCGGGAAGTGCGGGAAGCTTAGCCCCCGTTTCCTTGGACCCTTCATGATATTGGAGAAGATTGGGCTTCAAGTCTATAGATTGGATCTACCACTGGAAATGGATGGAATTCACCCTACATTTCATGTATGCTACATTCGTAAATGCTTAGCCGAAGTGGAAAGCGTTATCCCGTTAACGGAGATTCGGGTGGACAATGGGAATAGACGTGTGGAGGAATCGGAAACCATCTTGGAGTCGAAAACGAAAAAACTTTGACATAAAGAGGTAACAATGGTCAAGGTTCAATGGAAGCATCATCGA
The DNA here is from genome assembly GCA_954870635.1 of Arctium minus. Lineage (NCBI taxonomy): Eukaryota > Viridiplantae > Streptophyta > Magnoliopsida > Asterales > Asteraceae > Arctium > Arctium minus. The sequence goes on along the minus strand of OX941094.1, from coordinate 9,549,077 downwards.
GGTACCAATGTGATGTAAGAATCCGAGGAGGACATGAAAAAGAGATACCCTCACTTGTTTGGTTCGTTGTGATTTCGGGGACAAAATCCTCATTAGGTGGGGAGGATTGTAACTCTCGGAAAATCAAGGTAAGTATTTATTACTCGTGAATTATTCCTTACTCTAAAAGTCTAGCTTTGAGATCTATGTGTGTGTTTTAGAATCCTTGGATTTATTTGTTTATAGCAAACCTGGTGAGAAACCAAGAACAAGCGACCGTTTGCGAAATTGTTGGAAACATTCGGGCATCGGGAGTGTGGGGAGACTGTGACTCGTGATAGTGCCCTTAGGCACAGTCGCTTGTCACAATTGACGGGGGTGTTTTGTAACCCACACGACCCGCACGACCTTGACACTGCGATAGTGACATGGGCATTATCGTCGGTCACTATTGCATGAAATGTACCGTAAGTGGGTAGGGGTCTGCGACTATGCCTCGCAATAGTGCCCATGGCAAGGTCATCGGGAACTGTCGCCGTCGAGTGCTGAGAGTATAAAAACCCCCTTAAACCGATTTTTACTTCCATTTTCTCCCAAATCAGATTCTAGGTCGTTTTGAAAGAGAGAGGGGGGGTGATTTTGTGCATTTATTTCACCTTCTTCATTTACTTCAAGAGAGTGATTGAGTGTGAGCATTTATTGAAGAATCAAGAGTGGGTGTAGAACATTTATGTTGGAACACTAGCAAGAGTCTAAGCCTTAAAGAACCTCAAACATTCACCTACCACATCTTCTAGGGTTTTCAAGTTTCTAGGGTTTTTCTACAAAACCTAGATAGTGAGTTTCTATCAACTATTTTCAAATGAGATACATATTTAAAAATGCTACTTGTCTTTATTTCATATTTATGCATATATCTGATCACCTAATAAGTTTGACCTAAATTCTATTTTTGGGTATTTATTGGAGTCTTGGTTATTATTCTACATGTGGGTTTTGATGAGGTTATTATTGGCAATATTTTGGTCATGAATGTGTATTATCAAGGGATTGATGGTTATTTTTGGTGAACTTGCATGTTTTAGGGTTTTGGACCTAAAATGGGATTGGAACTATGTGAGGTCTTATATATGTATCTTGTTGATATGAATTATGTATAAAGATGGATATTGTATGTTTAATGGATGAACTATGAGTAAGCACTAGGAGGATGTAGTCTTAGAGTGCCACCATGGCGGTATGCACCTAGACCTCCGCCATTTGGAGTAATGCCTGAGAGGTAGTCTTCAAATGCGTCGGGCCTTCGGGATGTTGTTTATGCGAGTGAACATCAACGTACATTGACTTGAGGTGAAATTCATTAGTGTGATGGGTCTCCCCCATTGATTCCTTTATGGCTCAAGTGTTATAACTGTTTAAATGATTGTGCCATGTTATTGTTGAACTCACTAGGCTCGTTTGGCCTAACACTTGTTTGATTTGATGTGTATCTCAGGTTCTAGCGGCACGACCACCAAGATGGTTTAGTTGACCTTAGATGCGAGCCTGGGAACATTTTGGGACGCCAATTATAGAAGACACGTTTTGGAGTTTGGATGACAACTTGAGTTAATCTTTTTCCTAGATAGGATTTAGATTAGAGGGTTGTTTTACCTCATTGCTTATTTATTACAAACTTGTAATTATAACAGACGTATATTGTTTCCCTTTTTGGGATGGGCTCGTGCTTTGACATCTTTTTATATATCACATTTCCAATTCTGGGAATTTTTGTTCAATCCCAATTTTGGGGTGTTACACAATATGATTGAGAGGTGGTGTCGCTTTATTGGTTTCTCTTCTAAAAGGTCATGAAACAGGATTGTAGCGCATGGCCATATTCGCACTCAGTGAGAATGCAAAGACAAAAGATGATGTGTGTGAATTAGCCGAAGTGATCACAAGATTCAAAGTTTAAATCCTAAGGATAATTTTGAATTGATTCCTTCTTGCATATTCACATTAAACAGGGTTTAATCTTAGTGACACTACTGTGAAATCATCTTTTTCTTGAAAGTCAGAAAACTTTCCAACCTGGTGGGGAATTGTAGGAAATTGAATGTGAGGTTGGAAAATTTTCCATCCAACATTGGTAGAGATACAAAAGAAATTTAGGTTTATAAGCTTATTATCTCAAGCGGGCTTTGAGTAAAATGATGGGCTTATGGTGGGGGTCTCAAAGAAGTGCAACGCACGCGCACGCATGGCTGAGGCCAAGGGTGTGGGCGCGGTTCTCGCGAAGAGACGCACACTTTGCACTCTCTCATTGGAGTTGGGGAGCCTCGCCCCGAGCTCCGATTTTCTTTTTATAGCACGAGTTGTAGAGTTAATTGATTAATGAAATTGTGTTAATTAATTAATTAATTTGAGGTGATAAGTTTTTGATTTTAATTAGTTTGAGCATATAAGTTTCGATTTTTAGCATATAAAAAACGTGTTTTATTATCTCTAAATGAGTTGGAGACTTCCATCCATAATTTCGAAACTTGGGGAGAAAGTCATGGGGAGAGATCAGGTTGTTATCTGATCTCTTCTACTATAAATTAATGCTTCCTCCTCTTATTGAAAACACACTGAAAAACGTATCTACTATCTCTCTCGGTTGCACTCTCTCTCTCTTGATCTGCCTCAACGTTTTCTCTACTGTTTTCCTGTCAAAGCTTTGCATTGAAACGATTAAACACTATCGCTGTTAGTGTTTAATTATACTGCATCAAATCCTGGGGTTAAGCGATAGTTAGACTCATATCATTCGAGAGTTTAGCCAAAACCTTTAAGGACAGGAAATTGATCCGTGCAGTTTGCTCCTTTGAATTCATCGTCTACTTCCAAGTTGGTTTTACATTTATTGTCGTGTAATTTAATTTCGTTCACTGAGTGAACATTCTGTCTTCTACTCCTTTCTTAAAACAATTCTATCGCGAAGGATAGAATAAATTGGGTTATTTGGTTCGGGACCTCAATTAACTAATAAGCAATTATTGTTTAACGATCTCTATTAATAAAGTCTTCATTGATAAAGTTGTAATCTTTATTAATAAAAATGTGACCTTTATTATAAAAAGAGCATTCTTGAATTCTGAGTTTTTGCTATTAACAAAATTTCAACAAATATTCCATTCTTACACAGCCTCTAGTCAAAAGTTATGTGTTTCTTCAAAACTTAACTCAAACTTTTAACAAGAAAAGAAATATACGGGTTTTTGTTTCAACATTACGAGCGAAAGATAAAGAAACAAGATCACTTTGTATGACCAAACATAATTTAGAAATGAAGCATATATCAAACATGTATTTACCGTAGCTATCGTTATTCCTTCAAAAATCGAACATTTGCAGTTGAATTCATTAACCTACAAATAAAAATAAAAAATAAAAATCTACACTACCTACAAATGTGTTTTCCAAATTCAACTTTCATAAAATAAAAAAAGGGATAGCCTCAAGGCATTGAAGCCACTTATCAGACTTTCCAAGCTCCTCGAACACAAGAAAACAATCTTTGGTTCTTACTAGCTTGACATATCTGTTTAGTGTCAACTGTTGGGGAAGGTGCAGAAAATAGAGGGAGAAGAAGAGAGTAATCAGAACTCAGATAAAGAATTAGGTGATATTTCGACCCTATTTTTCTCGGGTATCACGAAATTCACTTGAGGATAAACTCAATTCACCGGTATTGATTTAGGCAAAAATCGATCCTATTTAAACACCTTGAGCATCGTAACCGACCCTATATTAATAATGATAATAATTTCTCATTAAATGAGATTGATTGTGGACATTAATCTTGGCGGTTAAAAAAGATTTCAAATGGAGCGGTTACAGAACGATTTCACAGTGCGTCGTGCAGGGTAGCCGCGTTGGTTAACCCGCAACACAACCCGCACGGGTCACTGTTTTGTTCCTACTTCCAGTGCACGACGCGTGTAGCCGCACGGGTTACCTCGTGGCATAACCCGCCCGAGTCACTATTCCGTCCCCTCATTCTAGTGCACGGCGTGGGTTAACTCGCGACACAACCTGCCCGCGTCGTGGAAAAGGGATATCAGTTTCAAAACTGATCAATCCGCCAAACATGACCATCCAACGATCCCAGGTTATAGTTAGCTTACACGAGTGTGCACTCCACACCTCCTAACTCGTGTTATAGCTTAGCTACCAACCCCATTATTATCTTGTGAATCCAATTACACAAAATGAACCGATGATTTCACTAAAATCACCAACAATCCTCCCCCATTTTAATGCAATCCTTGATTCACAAACAAAAGTTAATATAGGAAAACAAACTCATGCATAAATGAAAATATCTAGAAGATGGAATTTTCATCTTAGTAAATTACACATTTCAAACACCCGAGAATCTGGGTGTCCTATGGATTGAACCCTTCAACCCATTTGAGTACCAGAAAATAACATACACATGAATTTAAATGATTCTCTAAATTTTAAACTTGACACAATACAGGCTATGTGTCCTTATCCATTCGTGAGTGCATCAAAGCCAAGTCCAAGCTTCTTGAAGCGGCCACACTTCACACTCATATAAGTAGTTCCTTTCATCATGCACCTGCACATGCATTTTTACAAAAGAACTATTACCTCCTTCACTTGCATTACCGAGCACATACCTTGGGATGATAATCTTGTGCTCTAATCCCTTAGAGTGAGCTTTCCCATTGAATTCAACTTCTAACGTTGTATTAGAAAGGAATTGGGTATCTCACCCTTAGAGATTTAGATGGACTTTAATCCCATCCCTATCACTGACTTGTGAACCAAGTCCCTAGCTAACCCCTTCGTCAAGTGGTCCGCTAGATTTTGTTGTGACCGAACAAATTCAACCTAAATCACCCCATTCGTGATTAGCTCACGAATCATGCTATATCTAATACCTAAGTGTCTAGACTTGCCATTATATACTTGACTATAAACTTTAGCCAAAGTATCCGCACTATCACAACGGATAGAAATGGGTGATATTGGTTTCGGCCATAATGGAATTTCATGGACTAAATTCCTTAGCCACTCCGCCTCTTTACCGGCAGCGGCTAATGCCACAAATTTCGACTCCATAGTCGAACTCGTGATGCAAGTTTGCTTCTTGGAAGCCCATGAGATGGCACCTCCCCCAAGCAAGTACACCCAACCACTCGTAGAAGAGTGATCTTCTAAGTTGGTAATCCAACTTGCATCCGAATATCCCTCTAAGATCGAAGGAAACCCGACATATGACAACCCATAATCAATGGTTTTCTTCAAGTATTTAAATACTCATCTAATCGCTTGCCAATGATGAATACTAGGATTACTAGTAAACCTACTCAACTTTCCTATGGAAAAAGCGATATCCGACCTAGTGCTTGTCATGGCATACATCAAGCATCCAATAACCTTTGAGTACTCGAGTTGTGACACCACTTCACCCGAGTTGGGCATAAGCTTCACACTCGGATCAAATGGAGTACTCACCGCAGAACAATCAAAGCAATTAAATTTCTTTAATACTTTCTCAATGTAATGAGATTGCCTAATTGCAATCCCTTTGTTCTCACGCTTGATCCTTATTCCAAGGATCACTTCCGCCTCTCCCATATCTTTCATGGAGAAACTTGATGACAAAAACTCTTTGGTTTTATCAACTTGATTTTGGTCGGTGCCAAAGATCAACATGTCATCAACGTATAAGCAAATGATTACTCCGTTACCGGATGTGTCAAATTTGCTATTTACACATTTGTCCGCTTGGTTTAACATAAAACCGTTGGACAAGATAACCTCATCAAATTTTTGATGCCATTGTTTGGGTGCTTGTTTCAGCCCATACAATGATTTTACAAGTTTACACACCTTATGCTCCATCCCGGGCATAACAAAACCTTCCGGTTGTTTCATGTAAACTTCTTCCTCCAAGTCACCATTCAAGAATTTCGTTTTGACATCCATTTGGTTAATCACTAAATTGTGGATAGCTCTTAAGGCTATCAACAATCTAATCCTTGAGATCCTTGCAACCGGGGCATAGGTATCAAAATAATCGATGCCTTCCCGTTGCCTAAAGCCTTGGATTACTAATCGATCCTTGAACTTGTCGATTGATCCATCAACTTTCATCTTCCTTTTGAAGATCCACTTTCATCCCAAAGTTTTACACCCCGGTGGCAAGTCCGATAATACCCAAGTATTATTCCCCGTAATGGAGTCCATCTCATCATTTATTGCTTCTTTCCAGAAAGAAACATCTTGAGACTTCATAGCCTCATCAAATGATTTTATATCCTCCTCAATACTATAACAGTAAGAGAATTGTGACCCAACCTCATCTCTTGATCCCTCTACCAAGTATACTTAGAAATCGGGAGCAAAGGATTTTTCAATCCTTCCTCTTTTGCTCCTTCGAAGCATCGGAGATTTGGTTGGAACAATTACTTGTTCTTCAACCTCACTAGTTCCACTAGTATTTGGAACTATATCCTTCGGCCTAGGTATTGAAGAGAATCTAGTCTCATCAAATAACGCATCTCTCGATTCTATACCGGTGTGAATCGCTATAAAATCATTAGGTTCAATAACATATAACCTATAGGCCTTGGAATGCTCGACATATCCAACAAAGATGCAATCAATACCTTTCTCACCCAAAGTTTTCCTTTTGGGTTCCGGTAGTCGAACAACCGCCCGACAACCCCAAACTCGAATATAACTCAAGTTAGGCCTTTTCTTGAACCAAAGTTCATATGAGGTAATCTTGTTCCTTTTATTAGGAACTCGATTTAATAAGTAACAAGCCGTTAACATGGCTTCACCCCAAAATCCATCACTCAATCCCGAGTAGGATAACATAGAGTTCACCATTTCTTTGAGAACTCTATTTTTCGGTTCCGCCACACCATTTTGTTGTGGTGTATAAGGTGCCATAGTCTCATGAATAATTCCTACGGATTGGAAAAACATGGGGTCGTAATAATCCCCACTGCGATCGATGCGTAAACATTTTATAAAATAATTCATTTGCAATTCAACCTACGTTTTATAAATTTTAAATTTGTCCAACGCTTCATCTTTTGAGTGTAACAAAAAATACATAGCAAAATCGTGAAACGTCGTCAATAAAAGTAACAACATATTTTTTATTACCCAAAGACGGAGTTGAATGCAAATCACAAAGATCAATATGAATGAATTCAAGCACCAATGAGTTCCTTTTCATGTTAGGAAAAAGTTACCTAGTGATCTTTGTTAACATGCAAGTTTTACATTTTTCGGTTTTAATGTCAAAGGCCGGAATAAGACCGTATTTTGACATTTCAACCATTCTTTTAAAATTCACATGACCAAGCCTTGCATGCCATAAACAAGAATCAACAAGATTTTCATTTGCAGCATAAACAGAATTTAAAACAAAACTCTTTTTATTTAAATTTAACATAAACATATCATTCATCAAATAACCGAATCCTACAAAAGAGCCACCTTTTGACAAGATAAACTTTCCGGACTCAAATACTTGCCTATATCCTAACTTATTCAAGACACTACCGGAAACCAAATTCTTTCGAATTTGTGGTACAAAAAAACCCCCCTCTAAAAGTTCAACTATTTTTCCAGAACTAAACTCTAGCCTAACTAAGCCGCGTCCAAGAATGGGAGCACTCGACTCGTTCCCCATGTGTAGCACGTATTCATCTTCAATCGGTTCCAAAGTGGTGAACCAACGTCGATCCTTGCACACATGACTCGTAACGCCCGAGTCGATCCACCAAGCAACATCATCATCCTGCAAGTAAAATGATTAGGATATTAGTGATATATAATTCAAATTCGAATTAAAACCAATGTCAAGAAACTGACCTTGCCGTGGGTTTTGATCCTTGGATCCTTGCCCACCACCACTTGTGCTTGCTCCACTCTTATTCTTGACAACCCGACAATCCCGCTTGAGATGGCCGGTCATACCACAGGTCCAACAGGTTAATTTAACCTTTTTGTTGGGTCCTTTCTTGGCTTCATTGAACTTGCGTTTTCCCTTGAAGTTGTTGGATTTTCCCTCTTCCACCATGTTCACCGAAGGGGCAGAAACCTCTTTTATCTTAGGTTTCTCAGCCTCTTGCGCCCGAAAAGATTCATCTATGCACAAGTGACTACCGAGTTGTACAAGGGACAACTCTTCCTTCTTGTGTTTCAACATGTGTTTGAAATCTTTCCAAGAGGGGGGCAATTTATCAATTATGCTCGATACGGAGATGGATTCATCCATCTTCATATTATGTTGAGCATATTGGCCTAGAATGCGTATGAGCTCATTATATTGCTCCATCATATGCCTTGAGTCCACCATCTTGTAATTGTTAAAATTACTAACGAGGAACTTCTTACTAGAAGAATCATCCGCCATGTATTTGGACTCAAGAGAGTCACATAGCTCTTTGGAAGACTCTACATTTTGATAAATGTCAATGAGGGAATCACACATACCATTTAAGATGTGGCCACGACAGATGCAGTCGTCGTTCTCCCATTTGCCGCGACGCTGGGTCATCTCTAACGTCTCGTCTTCCATCACCTCCGACATCAAAGTGATCAGCACGTACACGACCTTCAACGTGGTCAACAAGAAGTGCATCTTCTTCGGACATCATCGAAAATCGACGCCTTCGAACTTCTCCAGTTTGGTGAACTTGGTCGTCATGTCTCTCACGGATTGATCATTCGCCATCTCTCTCACAAAGAACAAAATATCACTTAAGATTGTTAGGGAGGGTGCAAAAAATAGAGAAAAGAAGAGAGTGCACAGAACTTGGATAAAGAATTAGAGATCGCGTGAGAGGCGCTTTCCTTAAGTGATATTTCGACCCTATTCTGCCCGGGTATCACGAAATTCACTCGAGGATAATCTTAATTCACCGGTATTGATTTAGGTAGAAATCGATCATATTTAAACACCTTGAGAATCGTAACTGACCCTATATTAATAATGATAATAATTTCTCATTAAATGAGATTGATTGTGGACATTAATGTCGGCGGTTACAAAAAGCTTTCAAATGGAGCAGTTATAGAACGATTTCACAGTGCGTCGCGCGGGAAGCATGCGGCACGGGTCACTGTTTTGTTCCCACTTTCAGTGCACGGCGCGGGTAGCCACGTGGGTTACGCTGAGGCACAACCCGCCCGAGTCACTGTTCCATCCCCTCATTCCAGTGCACGGGGCGGGTAGCCGCACGGGTTAACCCGCAGCACAACCCTCCCGCGTCGTGGAAAATGGATATCAGTTTCAAAATTGATCAATCCGCCAAACATGACCATCCAACGATCCCGGGTCATAGTTAGCTTACATGAGTGTGCACTCCATACCTCCTAACTCGTGTTATAGCTTAGCTACCAACCTCATTATTATCTTGTGAATCCAATTACACACAAATGAACCGATGATTTCACTAAAATCACCAACATCAACAACAATGGATTGTTGTACTACAAGTTCTTCAAGAGCGTATGTGCCAAACTAAAATCAGTTAGAAATCAAAATAAAATCGTGGAAGCACGAACCTTCTAATCGATTTTAATTGTGAACCGAAAATCAACAATTGAAAATCAGTGAGAAACATTCTGAGCCTTCGTACTCGGTGAGAAACCTTCCCCTGTTAATTGACTACAAATGAAAATCAAAATAAATGGAACCAGGTCTCTCCCGTCACATTCAATGGAATCAGGTCTCCCCCGTCACCGAAAAGTATTCTTTTGGGTATTGAGTTATTCATATTTTCGGTGACGTTTTGAGTATAAATTGACATCCATGATTTGTGGTTTTATGTTATTGAGATGTATCTGTATTTTGGGATGATTTGGGAAATAGAGTTTTATTTATGTTTTCAATATTCAGATAGCTGAATTCATTTATGTTTTGGAGTGAGTGTTGGGTTTTGAATCCATTATGAGTGGGTGTTTTGATTTAGTGTTTTCATCACGAAAATAGTGAGTTTGGAAAGATGTGGCTTTTACGATAAATGTATCTTATAATGAGAAGTTATGTTTTAAATAAACAGTCTTTCGGTTTTACTATTTTATAATTATGATGAAAACTGCTTGTACTCACTAGGCGTTAAGCCTAACCTTTTTAGTTGTCGGCATGTGCAATAGGTTCTTGTTGGGGAATGGTACTAGCGACACCGTGAAGAGTTGAATGTTTGTTAGATTCAAGATAAGGATGTAGCTTTTGGGTGATGTTTCCGCATTCGGAGATAACGACTATTATGGGGTTTTAGTAACATCGACCTTAAGCTAGTCTTGATGTAAGGCTTGGTTACCTATTGTTGATGTTAAATCCAATTTTGTTATTCGAAGTTAATCTAAGTATTGAGTTATAGAAAGGAAAGTACCTTTCATTTGATGTATTATTGAAAATTTTAAATTATTTGCTCTTTCCAAATTTGAGGGTGTTACACAAATCGCTCTCAAACAGCCATTGATGAAATCCTAAAAAAAACCATGTTGTCATTGAGACACGATCAACAACTTTTCGTAATGAAGCAACAAACTTCCTTTGACCGACTTTAGCTATGAAACCAAATTGTTACCAACTTATAAGAAACAATAAATTAGTATGAGCACAATTGCACAATTTATATCAAATACGAGAGATTGTTGATCCAAACTCTCTTAGTGATTTGATGATGATCCTTATACTTAGTGAAAAATTCTTAGGACTATTTTAGTTTACTTTTATCAGTTTCCACGATCAAGCATTGAACATGTTCAGTGATCACTGAACATGTATTGTAATAGTTAACTTAAGTAATCTCTGAAGACAAAACCTCACACCAAAGAAACATTCAGCGACATCAAAGAAATAACTGAAGATAGAGGTTGTCTACTCATGATCTGAAGTGACTTTCAGTGAAACCAAGATTGTTTACAAAGTGTGAAGATCTAACAAATACTCAACTATAGCTGAAAAGCTTCTCTACAATTCAAGCCTATCACTGATCAAGAGTCTTGCTCTATAATATTTAAGTTTGTCTTACTCACCTGCACTAAAGTACATAGTACAAAGTACGATTGTTTTTCTTTCCCCAATCGTGTTTACCAAATACCTAGTCTTACTATTCGCATGCGTCCAAAAGTATGCTAAAGGAAAATGACAAGGACAAGCATTCCACTCATCCTGTGACACGTGGATTGTACCTTCTGAGGTGCATTAGATGCACTAGGTATAAATAGTAGTGAAGAGTTCCTTCTTCACACTATCTCTTCTAAGTCTTCATTCTTATCTTCTCTTTTCTCTTGTTCTTCTGTGTGTCTGTGCAAGAAAACTTAGTGTTCCTCATAGATTGTTTAGATTAGGTTTTACCTTATCTTATTCCACAATAATTTGTAAATTATGTATTGGTTTATCAATAATCATTGAAAGAATTTTAAAAGTAAAAATTGTGTGTTTGTATTCACCCTCCCCCTTCTACAAATTGTTTTAACTCTTGTAGAACCCTTTGGGACCAACAAACACCCCTAATGAAAATGGTAATGCAAACCAAGAATAGGAATAAGGGAGGGTTTGGTTCATTTTAGAAAATGGGAATACAAGAGAATGAGAATAGGAATGAGGATTGCAATGATATTGTTTGGTTAATACTCATAAATCATTATCATAGATGTTGTCCGGATGTTAAACCAATATTATCATTTCCCTAGTTTGGTCAGCTATGGAAATTAATTATATCAAACCAAACCAAATTTTTCATAACAATTCTCATTCGTTATCTTTCAATACCCCCAACCAAAGATCCCTAAATTTTGGTTTGGTTTGAATCTAAGTGATGGTTGACTTGGCTTCAAGAGTTGATTCCACTAAGGAATTTAATTGTAACACCAAATTTATAAAAATTAGGTGTAAACAATAATTTTTTTTAAGGAATTTAATGGTAACACCAATTTTATAAAAATTAGGTGTAAACAATAAATCTTTTTTTAATAGGTAACAAGAAATCTTATATTAGAATGTAAGATTTTAGATGTATTCCTTTTTATCTTCTTTGATTGGTATAATTTAATAGTTTTACATCAAATTTGGTGTGTACCATTCATTCCATCAAATTTGGTGTAAAGATTGGTGTCTATAAGTTTCATATGTCCACGACACGTGTCACACAATGATACTGCTAAAAAGCGCAAAAATTTATTGGGTCACACATAAAGAATACGTATGTTTCAATATGATTATTGGATAATCAGAAACCCGAATATACCATGTGTTTATGATATTAATCATTAATTAATATTTTAGTAGAATAATTAAAGTATGTGTTAAAAAAATATAATTATGATAATTACAAGGCTTCATATGTAAATGTATTTACATAAAATTTTATTAAGATAATAAAATAAAATCTAATCTTATTAGGCTTGATGAGCCTTAAAAGAAATGGACTTAAGGATTAAGGTAGGCTCGACCCATGTTTAGAATTTATGGTTTATCTATAATTGTAGCTCAACCTGTAAATATGGTGATAGGCCTAAGATTAAAGCTTAATCCAATCAGGATACAATTCTAGATTGAAAATAAACAGAAAACAAATCTTATTCTTTTTTTTGTTAAACACATACTAGATTAGAAAATAGTTTTTGGGCTAGCACTCTCTTGGAGCCAAGTGGATTTGTGTGGATCACTTTAGAAGAAACCTGCACTAGATTCTGCACTGGTTTCTCGTGCTTCAGTCGATCTATCTACAAACCCAAAAAGGCAACAATCTAAACACTATATGGTTTGTTGTATATTCAATTTTAATTGTGTCATTGGATCTGTTAAGGTTTTTTTTTGTGAAACGTTTTCTAAAGAAAAGTAACAAAGTTTTAATTTTTCTCCTGCGCTTTGATCTAGTTATTTTAAAATGAAACCCTACGGTGTTATCAGAGCCGCTTTAACATGTTCAATTGAATAGTCAAAATGAAATTAGCAAAACGAGAATCGGATCTCTCCCTCCTTGGTCTGGCACCGTGCGCTAGGATTTTGGCGCATGTGCCATGTGCCAGGCGGCAACAGACGTGCGAGCGGCTGACTTTTAACTGATTGACTTTTACTTAGCAGAAGTTAATGCTTGGTTAATTGGTTTTTATGAAATGTTTAGTTAATCCAATAAGTTTTGATACAAACGACAATTTGATTGTAACTTGAGACTAAATTGATCAATGACTACGGTGACATGAAAATAATTAAGGACGTAGATAGGGAAAAATATTTGTTTTAACCATAATGTTTCCTTCCAATGTATGCATACTACGAAAGTAAGTATGAGTATTGGTTTGGAAAAGTTTTTCCACCTCGAAAGAGGGTTGAAGTAATTTTGCATAACAAATCGTCATCATTGCTGAAAATCTGAAGTTGACATTACATGATACCATTAGCTCTTTTTTATTGTCTCGTCATATTTCTTTTAGTCTATTTTTAATAAAACCATCATCAGTTGATTTCTCGTAGCTAGGCATAGTCTAAAACGAGTTCATGTTTAGTCCATCGCCTTCTCATGATCGACCCGTATGCTATTTTTTAGTCTAAAACGAGTTCATATTTTTTAGTCTATTTTTATTGTCTCGTCATATATCAATGTTTTAAATACTTGTATATATGTTTTCCAAACTTGTACCTTGAAAATTATTTAAAAAAATCAAAACTACTAAATTGTCTCCTCTATTTTTATTGTAGGTGAGGCACTTAACGAACAAAAGTTAACGACCCTAATGGCTAAAAATGATTTGCGAGTTGAAATACAAATCTAGATGATGGTCCTCAAATTTCCAAAAGTTAGGGGCGAATCCAGAGTTTCCACAAACCCCGAGAGGCCAAGAATGTATATCAATGTTTTAAAAACCGGTTTTTTGGTTGACCCGGTGTGGTGACCGGGTCACAGTTCAACCGGGTGGTTGACCCGGCAAGAAATTCTATGTATTTTTCATTTTCCTGCATACACATACACACACACACACACATATATATATATATATATAGTGGAAGGATATTTTGCAACCCTTAAAAAGATTGCAACCCTTGCAACCCACATCTTAACCGTTGGATTCATGATCGACGGTTATTTTATTTTTATTTTTCTATTTTTTTAAATAAAAATATTGGGCCCCATAAGTTAAAACATTAAAAATACACATGACAAGTGTTACATCAATCCAAAAACATAACAACTGTGGAATCGCCGGAGGAAGCTGTGGAATCGATGGAATCGAGCGTGGAGTCGATGATTTGTGAAATTGATTTTTTAACCCTAGCCGCTACCTTATTCAGTTACATGAAATTGATTTTTTTAACCGGGTCAACCCGGGTTTTTACCGGTTCAATAAGACCGGTTCTATCAAAAACCGGCGGTTCAATCCGGGACGTAATTTCCCAAAAAACCGGTCGTAATTGACCCGGTCTCTTCACCGCTTCCCGGTTCAACCCGAGTTTTGAAACATTGATGTATATTGTAATTTACTATTACTATTATGATATTATATATTTAATGTGTTGTCATAGTTTGTTGAGTAAATTACAAAATTTGTTTTAGGGGTTTGTGGAAATTCTGTTTTTCAGTCCCTAACTTTTGAAAAGTACAAGCATCGTCATTGTAGTTTACATTTCGTTATGAACTTTGTTCCTAGCCCTAACAACCGCTACAATTATTTGCCAAGTATCTTTATTTGTAAGTCATGTTAGAGGCATTTTTATTATTTATTTTGCATGTTTCGGTGACCGTCGGAGATCCGTCGGAAAAGTAAGCCGTCGGTGATCCGTCGGTGATATGAACGCCGACCACCTTTATACCGACGGATCACCGACGGATTTGTCCGTCGGTGATAAGCCTCTGTTTTGTAGTGTTGTACACAAGCTTTACACAATTATACATTAATATCACTATATTTTTCTCTTTAATTTGACATTCATATTTTTTTTCCTTTCAATACTCTGATATTAATTGTTGTATATTCAATCGATGTTGCACTCGACCACATGTAATTATGTACATGACTAATAACATGTACACAAAGTCACACACCATTGGTTTGTGATTGCAAAAAAAAAAAAAAATGCATCACCTTTTAAGATGATATACACAACCACATTTTACTCCAATATACATTTCTTATAATCACATGGAATTGTGTATAAAGATACACACTCTATTATACTACTAGTTGTGTACCCGCGCAATGCTGTGGGATGCACCTCGATTAACTCAAACGCTCGGTTTTTTATTTGTTCTATTTCCATGCCTCTCGATCTTCTTTTTATGCATCATTGAACCATGTTTGAAATAAAGATGCAGTTCCTTACATACATTGTACAACAAAGTTAAGAAAACAATTATTTTTTCAAAATAGACAAGGAGAGCAATTTATCTAATAAAGAAAATAATCGCATAGTAGACTCTAAATGCCAATTTAACAAACCAGATGGGCCGAAGGTTTTACAAGCAAAACGAAGAGGCCTAATTTTGCAATTGAACTTCAAAGTTCTATTAGCAGTGGACATCGGTATTCGGGTCCTTGTACTCACTCTAACTGGATTTACAGGATCAAAACATAACATTTTAAGCAAAAACGTGGAAGAAATCCACAAATAAATTTCTCATAGAGGTTAAAAATACATGCATGAGCAGCTACAACAATACGGCCACCAACCTGAAATAAGAAAAAGAATGATTAAATTTAAGTCAGCAGTTCCATTATGAGGATCAAATTGCAAGATCATAACTTTGGGGTTTAGTTTCATGATCAAATTCTAGCCATCAGCTTCAAGATCCAAAAACCCTTCAGCTTTATAGCATTATGATGCATCCAAAAGTCTTACCCGGTAAATGAGAGTGCGACTCTTACCCGGTAAGCATTTATGTCATCTTACCCGGTAAGCTAAGTGAATGTGTTGACTCTTGCCGGCAAGGGTTCACCATGTAAGCGTTGGGTAAATGGCCCCTTAATATGCTGGATTCAAGAACCTTATGAGTGATAAGTGAAGCATTCCAGAGGCTGTGTGATTGAACAAATTTTAAAGATAAATTTTAATACTATAAGAAACGTAATGTAAACTTGATGACTTGTAAAGTTTGTAGTAGAGCTCCTACCAATAAGTTTTCCTCCATTAAACCCAAGACAACATAAAACAGAACAATCTTTCAACGATCATATAAGAAAAATCACTTTTCCTTGATTTAGCAACACCATTTATGTGATACCATAGTGATCAAAATATACAAGACAATAAGCTAGAAAGTTTCGAAGTCGAGAAAAATAGAAAAGTTTTGAGGTCAAAAAAAAGGATGCAAGTCACTTTTCTTTTCTTAGTTTCCATAGAGTAATAGAGGTACACCATAACATTTTTAGTTGCAGCAATCATAAACCAAACTTTTTCCAACAGACTGCATGGCTGCACCTTGGTGAAAGTGAAGTACAATTTGGTTATTAAATGATTGCACATATATGTCAACATATGTAATTTGTCTGGATCGAGTTAAAATAACTTATTTGTACATGAATCAATGAGAAGGAATGAAGAACATAAACCTCAAGCAAACGATACATTGAAAAATTAATACTATTCTGGTCAATACTAAAGAATATGTTCCTGATTTTTAACTATAACTTTAAAAATTCCATTTTACTTTAACATCTATAATCAAAACTATTCTGGTCAATACACAAGCACAACAGATTCTAACAAATTAAAAAGAGAAAAACAAATAGAAGCTTTGGCACCTTAATGGAGTTCTCAATTATTTTCATTCTCTCTTCAATGGGCATGATGAGATCCGCAAACTGCAAAAGTTGGTACATCGACATCACACTACATAAGTCACCAAAATTGGCCCCCAAGTCGGAAGAACGTCAAATTGAGGATGAATATGATAGACATATGAGATAACTAATCTGTAGGTTATTATTGATTGATATCTGAAATTGTCTCCTAAGGGAGGTTAACAGAAGCATTTGAGAGCTCGGAGATTGACAAAGATATTGTCTGATCTCGGTCTGCAGGTCATTATCTAATGTAGAACAATTTGTAACATTTGTTATGACAAAAATATGCATCACTAAAGCACTATGCAGGTTGATAAAAAAACATAAGGCAATGTCTTTAAAAGTGTTCCACACGATCAAAAAAATTGAAGTAAACAGGGGAACCATTTTATAAAACCAATTGAAATATATAGAATCAATTCAAGTAATAATGAAGATACCTTAAATGTTTTAGCATCTTCCTGATAGCTGCCCAACCGTGTCCAGTTGTGATTCACGGCCATTGCAAATTCTCTTGCCATAAAATGTTTAAACCCGTCTACTACAGAACATACATAAGAGGACAATATTTGCAAATTATCTTCAAGGGACCAAAACTCCAAATAATCGCCAACCCCAAAAGGACGATATGTGTAATCAAATCTTGCTCTAATTTGGAACTGAAATACCCCTTCATTGATATTGCTGAATAGGAAATCAGTAGACATCAAGCACTTGCAGAAAACGCTACTTCCCTCAGTGTAGAAAGACATGTAATCCATTATAAACATACAATCTATGAATATAATCATGCTTCCAATTTCTCCGGGCAATATTCATTTTTGTGTGCGGTTCCATTTCAACAGAATTGCATTTCTAGAAACACCCAAAATGATTTAAATGATACAAGATTATAGAGCTTTTTGATTGTTTAACATTGAAACTATATGAGCCTTTAAACTCTTCCTGCAAAATCAGTGAACAAAAATCATGTGTGTTTGTGTGCAGAGACAAATGGGAAGCACCTTGTAGAGAGCGAGAGATGAAATAGCTAGTAGTTGGGGATGCTTATTTTGCAACAACACAACAACAATTTCTTCTATGGATGTCCTCCTCTGTATGAGCAAAAAACAAACGAAAGAGTAAGGATTTAGGTTAGTTGGTAGTTGTGAATCATGATATGTTTGTACACATTAAATAAAAACAACTTGTATACAAATATATTATACAATACACAAAAAAGGGAACAATTAAACAAAACTTGTGCATAAGATTGCATAAGAACTATGAAAAACTTATACCTTCAAGGCTTCAATTTGGAAATTGCAACTAAAATGGCCCTCCCTTGGGCTTGAAGAGATCTTCTATAAAAGTATAGCCCAACAACAAAGTGAAGAAACAAAATTAGCATAATAAAAAAAAGCACACATGATATTGTAAAATTTCAATGTATACCCGATTCAAACATGGAAAAAAATAAGCATGAAGGCAACACCCTATAACCCTGTATATGAGTAAAGAAACAACATTAGGCAGAATGGTGAGTGGATTAGTTTTAGCCGAAATTTTAGCTGACAAATCCCGAAACCTTTCAAAGCAGTTTCGCCACCTAGGGAAGATGAACTGTGAATCGTTGTATGACAGGAGTGCTCGTTCTTGGAAGAGAAACCCTATTTTAGCATTGGTAAGTTGTACATCAGGTTTATATTGTTGTAATTAAGAGATTTTTTAGATTGTGTTTAAAAAAGCAATACTTTATGCTTTAATAGTTGTTTTTAAGAGTTTTTTTTATCCATGCTTTATAATATAGTATAGATAATTCAAAAACATGTCCAATATGTAGTATAAACAGTTGCACACACACATAACCACATTAGAAATACAAAAATTAAGAAACCCTACTCAATCGAAACATACATATAGAACACAATAGAAATAAGGGAAAATTAGGGGAAGATTGATGAAGAACATACCCAAATTCGACAGTGAGGAAACGATGCAAGCCTGAGAATAGCAGGTTGCC
The DNA here is from genome assembly GCA_954870635.1 of Arctium minus. Classification (NCBI taxonomy): domain Eukaryota; kingdom Viridiplantae; phylum Streptophyta; class Magnoliopsida; order Asterales; family Asteraceae; genus Arctium; species Arctium minus. The sequence continues at coordinate 9,530,281 of OX941094.1, read as the reverse complement.
ACCTCTCATCACCAACTGCATCAGTATTGGCAATCATGTTAATAAACTCTTCATGTGTGACTGCATGTCTTCTATTGAGAGAATGGCTCTCGATGCTTTAGTCACTTAACGGTGTCTCTCAAGGGAAATCCCAACTTTCTTTGCTATCTCTTCTTCCGTCTCTATAAAGAATTCTTCCAGGCGCAAGATAAATCATGCACGGGCACATGAAATACAAAGTAGAAGCATATATTTGAACATAGTGATTGTTAATACTACATTTAAACCAACCCAAACTCTTCATATTTAAACTCAAAATCCTAGCAAGAAACTAAGTTTAAAACCTTTCATACACCAATTGAGCCTTTTCTTTCCTCTTCTTCTCAAGATCCTGTAATTGTAATTTGTTTACATATTTTTTCATTAAATTTAATCAATACAAATAAACCTCAAAAGAAATAGGAAAGAAAACAACTTCCAGTCCCATTATTACCATGAAACAAAAACAACAAAATAAATTTTAAAAAGATAATGTAATGCCAATCTCAAAACAATATGGAATACATCTAAGCTTTGAAAAGAAGATAAAATCCACAACCAAGATAAACAAACAAAAAATTATTTGGAAGATTCTTACCCGGTAAACAGTTTGTAAACAGTTTATGGGTAAAAGTCGTTTACCGACAATCCTTTTGATGGTTGATACTTGCAGGTAAGCCTTACCTGTTAAGAATTTGGTAAACGGCCAACAAATTGAACATTGCAACCTTAAGAGAATACCAAACAAACAAAGCCCTTGTATATAACATTGCAACCTCTGTATCAAAAAAAAAAATTGCAACCTTAAGAGAATACCAAACAAACAAAGCCCTTGTATATAAAATGCAAAAGTTCAGCAAAAGAAAAACTTTGTGTCTGTAAACAGGGAAATGTAACCAACGTAAGGCTTACTATTTCGAATTTATAGATATAAGATAAAGATGGCCATAGAATGAATCAAACCAGGTCAACTCTGAAACCAAAATCAGTATAAACAGTAACAAAGACTGAATACAACCAGAGCTCATTCAGACTGATCTAGAAGTAAAAATCATTAAAACAAAACCTATAGTATAAAAGTAATAGTTAACAAAGCTTTGGTAATTTTAAGTCAAATAATTCGATGTCAAGTTACAAGTTCATGGAGAATTTTTTGTCCTTCACATACGACAAACCAAACTAAACCAATACATCCGAGTTCGAGAGATCCACAGAGTCAGATGGCAACAACAGTGATGAGAAGAACCATCACAATCGACTCATTTTTATCTTATATCACCTCTCACTTTTTTATATAAATATCCAAGACAAAGCTAACCCTTTTCAAATGCAATATTAAGATGGATTTTGTGGCCAATTTACTGCCAACATCCTTCAATTTGAAGTACTTGTACAATGATTAATGTGATTATTATGTTTTCTCAAAAAGTCTAGAATCCAGTCAATCCACAACAATTTTACTATTCAAATAGCTCATTATTCACCATCAAAGTGAAGCACAACTCTTTTGTTTGATCAAATTTTGAGAAAATATTCATCCATTGCCATCAAAATAAACATCTAAAGAGCAAACATGAACCAAATTTAAACTATGCAACTTTGATTAACTTGAACGCCCAAGATTCCAAGATAATCACCTGGTCAAGTGCAATAGGTACAACCTTTGCCCGACCTCTCAGCTCCCCTTTCCTCAATCGAACCTGCAATTCAAATGTACATATACGATGAACATATATAACACCTTACTCGCACACACACACACACACATACACGATGCTCGTACCTGATCGAGAAATACATCAGCGTCTTCTTTACGAAAACAAAGCAATCCAATTGATTTGAGTCCATTAGGATCAGAAATTAACACGAATTCATTGTCGGAATTGCTGACTGTGTACAACTCGGTTCCGGCGAGCGTCTTGGACACATGATCAGAGCTTAAAGCCATATCAAACACATGTTTCCCCCCGTGAAGATTGTTGTCATCTTCAGAAACAACGAGGAGTTGAAAATTCTTGAGCAGTAATCGATGGGAAAATTTTGAGCGGCGATAGATGAGGATGATAGACGATTTTGGGGGATGAGGATGATAGACGATTTTGGGCGATAGATGAGGATGATAGATTAGGGTTAAAAGCTTAAAAAGTAGTACATAAAGCATGAATGTAAACACGATTTTGAAACCTCTGATTTTAAAAGTCAAAGAAGAGACTCCTCTTTGCGAATAGCAGATTCAAGCCTTTCTTCTGGCTTGTTGAAACCCCTGATTTTAAAAGTCTTGTAGAACAAAACTACAAAGGAAGCAGGTTTAGAAAGAAAAAAAAAGAGAGAGAGGTATGGTAGAGGAGGCGCTGAAGATTGGGTATAGCGGAGAGGTTGTGGTCGGAAGGCGGTGGTAGGGTTAGGGTTTAGAAGTGTGTTATTGAAGCAAGAAGAAGAAGAGAATGATTGGCGAGTGGGATAATGATAGATGTGAGATATGTTTGAATAAGTTGTACCAAAGCATTATAAAATTGTAAATTAAGTAATTGGCTTTAATTAGTAGTATTTTGTGTATAAAATGTTGTAATTAAGAGTTTTTTATGTCTGCTTTATAATATAGTATAGATAACCATGCATAAGATCACATTTACATATACGAATAATAAGGAAAAAAATCCAACTACCAGAAAACCAAGAACTCACACTCCATGCATCAGTGCTTCTAACCCGATGTCAACCGTTGAAACATACACCATCACAACTGCAACAACACTTGTACTCAAAAACGTCAAAAAGACACTAGCACAACTACTTCGGAATGCAGTATAACGCCACATAAGCACACAATCGTTGTACGGTTAATTACATTATATCAACCGACTTAACCTTTTTTATGTTTCCGGTTGACGAACCAGAAGAGGGTCCACCAGTTGTTACCATTGTTCCATCAGATCCCCAAGGATTTGTCCAAGGCAGTGTCCACCCGTCCCAAGCTCCATGCTCGTTCCATCCTAAGTGACCGTAAACATTGAGCCCTATAAACATAACAAATTGTTATGGTTTTGGACAACATTTTAGAAATCATTTGACACCTGATACTGACAGTCATTTTTCATTCAACACTTGATCCGGACAAAGGGGTAAAATGGTAATTTCAGTCATTCAGACTGTTCACTAAGGTGCCGTTTGTTTTTTAAGAGGTCTAAAGTCTGAAGTCTTATTTTAGTTATGATTAACAAGAGGTGGTGTGTAAAAACGTCTGAACGATTCAGACTTAAGAGCCATTAAGAGGTTTTTTAAAAAAAACAAACAACCCCTTAGCAAAAAAAGAAAAAAGAAACAAACAAGAATTGGTCTTAATATTAACATGACGTCTTAGTCTAGAGAAGTCTTAAAAGGGAAGTAGCAGACATCCAACCCGTTTATCATTGATCTTAATCCAAACAGGATGTATTAGGTGCCGTTTACAAAATGCTTACCCGATAAGCGCTTAACGCGCACGTAAGCATGTCAAGGACCGAGAATCTTACCCGGTAAGTGAGAGAAAACACTCTTATTTGGTTAGCGCTTACTAGGTAAGAGATGCTTACCAACAATCCATTTGACAGACAGGAATGTTAACCAATAATTGAGGGTTGTGACTCAGAGGCTTACCATGTAAATGACAAGTCTTTACAAGAAAAGGAAAAAAAAAAACCTGAAATGCACATAAACACGAAACTCACCCTTTTATGAAACGAGGTCAGTTGGACAACTTGAGCCATAGAATCATAAATTTGGAAGTAAGAAATATAAGGTTGTTTGATCCAAAAAGTCAAACAATAGGTTTCTCTGTCCTACTTTATAGTTAATATTCCTAAAATTAACTCTTAATATGTTCTTAAAACTACACATATCAAAAGGAATGAACACAAGTTATTTCTTACACAACAATAGAAGTAACAACAATTATTGTGGTTATAGAATAGGGGATAGCCAAAACTCTTCATTAAAAATCGATACAGCTTTACTGAAATAAACGGGCAAATCTTTAACTTCAAAATTCATAATAAAAACTCCACAAGACTATATAAGGAATGATACACAAATAGAACACGCCAAGTGCTAAATTTGAAGCAAAAAAACCAAATTTAAAGTTAACAAACCAAAGGCTTGACCAGAAGAGTCAATATATAAATCTTGCTTTTAGTCTGGATAAAGTAGGCGATGAAGAAAAACAAAGGTATACAAGAACATTAACGCGTTTGGTATGCGGACAAGACTAGACGGGGAATATGAGGTAGGTGGGGTGAAATTTTTTTGGAAGGTTTTAATTCGACATGGTAGTTTAGTAATTTACCAATCTGTTATGCACTGACCCAAGCCCAGACCCATTAATAGGATATGTTCTAGAAGGGGTAGTTTTGGTATTGAGTCTGTTATGGATGTTAATAAATAGACGGGATGCAGGAGGTAAGAGTCATGCAGAAAATTAGTGGGTTCTTCTGGGAGAGACTAGCACTCTCGAATTGCTAGAGTTCCTATCATTCGTCTTCCATTTTCCATTCAATTACTGTGATTGAATACAATTTGGCTACACATTTCCTTTCTGTTATTGTGTTGGTTTCACCTGGTTAAGCCAGTTCATAACACAATCTTGTCGCATGTCCTGATTCTTGGTCCACCTATTTTGGTGGGATAGGAAAATATCCTACAAAATCTTTCTATTCATCCTTTGAATTACTCATATAACCAATGGGTCAAAATTCTTATATTCTGTTCTTGACTCTGTTTCTAATGTACTTTTGTCCCACTCAAGTCCTGTCGTGTCCCGGTCTAATGCCACGGCAAACATGAGAAGACAAGTTTTTGTACTGGGTCATGTCTTGTACTGTCCCACGTACCAAAAACACCATAAAGAATGCACATTTTCCGTTTCTCAAACCTAGAAGATCAGCTAATGGACTTCCATGGATAGAGATTCCTATGTTTATTTCATCATAATTGGAGAGATTACCTGCGTTTTCAAGTGAACTGAACCCATCGTTCCAACCTGGTATATGCTTGTCGGCATTGACTTTCCAATTTTCTTCGAATCCGTCTACTTCATCTGAGTAACTCATTCACAGGACATAAAATCTTGATCAACTCAGCGAAAAGAAAAATGTAACTTCACTAAAGGAAACATACCCTCATTAAGATTATGTAGAATTTGCAAGGAATCCTCGTTGCCATTCGGGCCACGCTTTTTTGTCAATGTATGACCCTTCACAACTCACAAGCATAACAATGAATTGCACTTGAGATTGGTACTTCACACTCGTTTACAATAGTGTTGTACATAAAATTGAAATCACCAAGAGAATGGCTTCTTACTTACCCAAAAAAGCTATACGTATATAGCAACAGAAAAACGGAAGGGCAAATTACATCAAATTTATTTCGTTTAGTTCTTATTTAGTGTAACGGAGAATTTTCTTCTCAATCGATGATGTAACAATTTCAAAATTCCTATTTTATACCAATTTTGACCGGTAACCTTCTGATTTTGTAACATTTTATGACATAGATTCCCATTTATGAAAGGGTTACAGTAAGTGGATGATAACATTGTCATCCACGTCATTAAATGTTACAAGATCAACATATTACCTACCAATCAAAATGGGTTAAAAAAATAAGAAAATTGAAACTTTGTTACATTTAATTGGAAATATTAAAACTTTGTTACATTAATTGAGAAAAAAATTGCACTATACAAGAACTAGCACATACTGTAAACTTTGATGCATTTCGTCCAAAAACAAATGATACTAAAAGTTTAACGACTTGCATTTTGCATATATTTTAGAAATTCAAGCAATATCTCTGGATGCATTAATGATTGAACAAATCAAAGAAAGATTTGCATACCTTCTCATGTATTCCTCTAGAGATTGTATGCAATGCTTGACCCACAGTTTTGTCTTCTTCTTTGATTTCTAGAAGAACCACCTACACACAAGTAAATATTGCATTTAAGATCAAATAAAATCTATTCCAAACAAAGACTTCGAGAGAAAAAATAAATTAATAAGCAAACCCAAGAAATCTCACCCCATCATTACCAATCCTTTGGCCGATAGAAGAACTGTAGTAAACTCCATTGACACCACCATATGAAACTCTCCGGAAGCTGAAACTTTTGGAGTCTATAGACGGTTCAACGGCAGATTGAAATGAAATTCAAGAAACATAAAATGTGAGGGCAAATCAAATGAAAAACCGCAAATATGTTACAAACCTGCCCACTAGTTTTCATGTGTCGTTTCCTATATGAACCAACACATGTGAAATATGCAGTGTTCATACTTTGTTATCTCATATATGAAACTTCAGGACTCTTTTACGTGTGAAAAGAGAACTACTTTTTATACATGAAATGCGCACACATACGCACACAAGAACAAAACACGTGAAACAATATGACTCATAGTTTGAAATCAAACCCATTGAATGGTTTGGATTGGTTTTCACATTTGATTTTCACTCTATATAATGTAAGTCACAACTTTAACCCATTTGGATTGATGATAAGAAGTATTAAGATGTACCAATATCTTCAGCCAAACTACTACGAACCTTAAGCAAGCATTCGTTATGCAGTTAGGAAAAGGTAACCATTCAACTTTGGTTCCATTAGATGTTTCAAGTTGACACAAAGTTCTAAAGTTTCCACAAAATAAGATGATAAGTAGAGGTCTAACGAAAAGGAAGATGCTAATATTGAAATTTTAACAGAATCCACATCATTGTTGACATTGAAAATACTAGATTTGACATAAAAGTCAAAATATATCTCTATCCATAATAACAGAGGTTATTCTCAAGCAAATAATTGTACACCTATTGCATCACATACCATCTTATGACAATACGAACTAAGGGGTTGTTTGGTTGTTTTTCCATTAAGCTCCGTATAGATTAAGCTGTGTTTGTATATGTTAAACTGTCTGTATGGGTTAAACTAATTCACGACTATGAATCAACTGCAGGGTGGACTGGTGGAGGTTTCAAACTTTCAATCCCACAACCACTTGTATAAGCATGATAAATAGAAATTAATTATCGAACTCTATTTGTACCATCAGAATTGTGAATTGGGGTTTTGTTCACCGTTCCTCCTCCTGTGTTAGGAACAGAATTCTTGCCATCATTGTCTAATTCCTCAATCGTTATCTCCTTTTTTGACCCAACATCGCCATCAAATTGCTCAGTGAAGAACGGATCATCGAATGGATCTTTTCCCCCAAATAATTTAGACATTTTCCACTAAAAAAACACTAAGCAATTCAGGAATTCTACAAACATAAACAACAGATGTCAGCAAAACATCTTCGTTATAAAACAACACGATTATAATTATGTATGATTATATGCTCATACTTCATGAGTACAGTTCATTCAAAATTAGCAAAAATTACCAAAACAATTTGATCAACCAGATTCAATTTCACACCATGATCCATAATTACGAAATTAGAGTTCATATTTCAAAATTTAAAAGCCTAAACAAAAGAAGCACGATCAATCGGAATCTAACCTCGGAAAATGAAGTAGGACATAAATATGGCTGACTTTTAAACAGAAACAAAAACAAGATGAAACCCTACGTTCCAACTTCCAATTTCATATGTGAAAAAAAATTCAGTTCAATATAACTTCCTACTAGTTTCAAAGATGATAATAAGATTGAAAAAGGATAACAAGTGAGATTTGATACGTTAACATACACATAAATTTCAGGTAAAGAACTTACATTGAAAGCAGAGTGTGTGTTAAAAAGAGAAGATCAGAGAAGAACATAAGCAAAGCAATAGAAGCTTCCAGAGAAGTGAAGAAAGGAAGGATGAAACCTATCGACCTTTTGAATATGGTTTTCTAATACCAAAAAATGCCTACCCATTTATTTTAATTTGTTCCAAATAAATATTCAATTTTTAAGTTGTGGTTTTTGTTCAGATTTTGGATTTGGTTCCTAAAATAAATTATGTATATATTGATGGTTCCTAACATTTTTACCTCGTAGCATTAAGGTGGTGTTTGTTTTATAAGTTTGATTTCATTTCTGATTTTTAAGAGGTGGTGTTAAAATCTGAAATCTGAATTCCGTTTGTATTTTTAAACTGACAAACGTATGAGTATATATAATTGTCTATTTTGTCGCTCAAAATTTCGAAAAATATGTCAATTGAAGTGAGTATCGATGATCGAATGACGGAACGGAAAAAAAAAATAAACAAAAGAAGGATGCTTACAGATTTACGAGGCTGTTGAGTTTTAAACATATCTCACACACCGAAGTCCCGATTTAAGCGATTCAAGATGTTATGGAAAGCCAACACACATATCTACAATCTTTGCGTTTTGTGTTTTTGCAAATTCGTGGTGCATCTGGGCTAAAATCGACGTTGAAATCGAAAGAATGGTGTTGGACGAAAATAAGAGGTAATTAAGTGGCTTGGTTGTTAATTTATCAGAGAACATTAAGGGTAAAGTGCCTCTGAAAAGAAAAGAAAAATAGACGACCATAAGTGTTTAATGTTTGACCGAATCAGACATAAGTGACAAATAAGAGCTTTTTTTTCAAAAAACAAACACCACCTAAAGGTTCAACAAGTTAAGACAGTTAGTTAACAACCATTAGAAAAAAAACAAATCAGTCTTTAGATAAACTATAGGGACCAAAAATGTAATTCACCCTAAAATTAATTATGATTCGTATATTTAAAAAAAATATCTTTAAAATAATATTTATTAAAAGGATTTTAAATACGGTTAACAAAAAAATTTATTTTGATATTATATCAATTTAATTGTTTAGCTTATTCATAATTATTTAATAAATTAATTTAATAATGTCTCATAAAAAAATTTTTCATAACAAAAATATTATTTCTTATTGAACAAAGTTTAATGTAAAACTATATTACGTTAATTGCACTTAAAATATTTTTAATAAAGAATTTATTAAACAAATGTGAATCATTAGATTTTACATTTTTGGTCCTTGTAGGTCGCTCAAAGAATGAATTGTCTATCTTGGTTGCTAATTGATTGTGTTAACTCCATGAATCTTGAGTGTTTTGAAATTAAAAAGTTGGGGATCATAAATGTAGATTGTTTGTTTTAGAGATTTTTAGTCCCAACACGAAATGGCAAAAAGTAACAGGTATTGCAGAAGGGCGTTGAATATAATACACAAAATTTTACTTAATTTTAATTATTTATTAATATAAATATCAAGAATTACACATAGAAAAACAAAATTGTTACGAAAAAGAACAAATTAAAATCTATTTTAACAATCTTTCACGAAAAACAGAAAACTTAACACAATTAGAAAGCACAAAGTTAAAAGCTATGAAGTTCTTGAGAAGAGAGAGTCTGTCGATTTTGCTTGAGCACACAGAAATCTCTTGTAAAAGTGTAACCTTGCATGGAAGAGGTTTTCACCTTTAAATACCACCATGTGCATTAAATGTTTAGGACATTTGTCACATTGGGATTGAACATCAGAGATGTCCCTCAAAAAGACAAATTGTCCTTTATTGTCACATTATGGAACATAGTTGACCTTCAGACCTTGTTGTAGATAACTCCTGAAAAATGTGTAAAAGACAAATATCATTTTCCTGGTTCTTCAGAGAATGTCCCCATCACTTCATGCTTTGGTGAAGATCTTCTTGGCAAGAGAACAAAGGAGAATCCTCCGAAAATGAGGATCCTATCGATTTGTCATGAGGAAATCGGCAGGAATAGCTTAGTTGATGTTGAGAAGTTCATCTTCAATCCGCATTGATAGATTCTCTTCTTCTTGGTTTCAGCTGATCTTCAACTTCACCGATCTTTAAAAGCATGACTAAGGTATTACAAAGAACCTAAAAAATCCTTAGATTTCAACTGGTTCATTCCTAATATCTATAAAAACATCCTTCCAAGGCGCACCAAAACGTCCTTCATGTAACCGGTTACACAGATTTGGTTGCCACTCAACTCCGACTCAACACCAATCTCACGACGTTCCTAAAGTAACATCCTTATCACCACAGGAATGCTTGGGTACCTCGATACTCAATCCTCAATACCCAAACTCCTTTCAAAATCCATTACCGAAAGGTCACTATTTTCCATAATCCAACCGGGTTACATCCATCCATTCCAAGATCCATTAACCTCAAGAAAACAAGTCGACGTCTATGACTAAACGGTGACCTCGAAAATGTGGACATCTCGCCCAAGATCCCCTTCCAGACAGGTTGTCGCACTAAGGTTGACGCCTAATCCGAGAGCTAAAATTTCAAATCTTACAACTCTAGCAAACAGATCACCAAAATTTCCTTTAATCGCGGAACCCGCTAAGACAGTACACCGACCACATAAGCCATGGTGTCACACCGACAAGCAAAACACCAAAGCGAAACCCAATCTAATCGCAGGTAATCACCTAAGACTTCATCCCGCATGATTACCGAGGTATGAAATTACTTCCTTAGTTAACTGGGAAGACTTAAATCTACTATTTCCATTAGTACAAGCGTGCGCAGATTCACAAACCGAAACCTCAAACATTCAAGAATGACCGCAAGTCGGATCATCCGACGCTTCAATTCTCAAGGACTCCCCTAGTCCCTTAATTGCAACTCCTTCCACGGCAAGGGTTTAAATTTATAAGCCTAATGAGTTCAAGGTTTTCAAATAATATGCCAATTTAAACTTTTATAAAACTTTCAAATACATAAGCTTTATAACAGTCAACCGTACGATGAAAATACACTACCATTCATCGATAGGTTTCAAAACTGGTTGCCCACACTACGCATGTAAACCATTTACAAACTCATTTAATCAATACTTACGCAAATAAAACGGTAACAAAAGGTGTGTAACAAAATTTACACTATTAGCATGAAAATAAGTTCATGCATCCCAACATGTGTGATAAATATTTGCACAATCCCAAAAAGGGAACTTCACAAAAAAAAATTTACTTTAAAGTTTTCCTCTTTAACCCAAAAATGTTGCGGCATAAAATCCTCAACAAGTTTCATATGCAGTAGTTTATTTCCCCAAAACTCGGTAAAACGATAGGGACGTTACTAAACATCAAATCAGATTTAGACTTTGAGCTGCACAAAACATGTGCAATAAAAGTTTGCACAACTCCCAAAGGAAAATTTCACAACTTCAACTTTAAAATCCTATCCTTTAAAAATGCAAACGTCGGAGGATAAAATTCCCAACAAGGCCCATGTACGTCCGTTTATTTTTCCCTAATTTAATAACACTATAGGGACGTAAATAGAATTTTAAATCGAGTTCAAATGTTAGGCCGCGCATATAAGACGCACGTGTCCAAAGCGATAACTATAACGACATGTAAATTGATACTCGTTTAATGCATTACGGAAAATTTATAATAGTAAAATCAACAACTGAACATGTATGGATTAAAAGTTTAATATGAGACAACATAAATCTTTCACATACTTACTCACGCGAGTGTAAAATCAAATTCAACCCAGAAAGTGTACACACATACTTGTGTAAAACTCACAATGCAATCATGCGACAATAAGATTTTCAAAACGCCTCTGATGGTTGCAAAACACCGGTGCAGACTCGTATGAGACAAAGTATTAAACAAACTCATAAGTTGATGCACACATTAATGCAAGTCTACACATTCCCAAATTTTTTTTTACGCGACTCAAACTGTCATAAAGTAAGACACCTCGAAACCAACTGAATTTTCACAAAATTCATTAACGCTAAACCAGGCGGTGTCAAAATTTTCATTTCCCAACATAAAAGTATAAGACGACAATAAGTCTAAAATGTCAAAATTCTAAAACCACAACGTAAGGTAAAGTGACCATTTTCAACAAAACTTTGATGAGACACGACGCCCAATAAATGTGTAAATTTTACACGCAATGAAATTAAAACTCACGCATCCCAAAGTACACTCACGCACTCCAACACGCCGCAAAACTATACTCATAAAATTAAACACGACTCACACAACCCAAATCCTCCAGAAAATTCCGACTCAAGAACATGAGGACAACTCTTCCTTTAAAACCTTAACATACGTGGAGAAGATCCAATGTCACGGTTAAAAGTTCTACAGTTACTTGTCCAATACCCAAAATGACATTAAAATACGGATCTTATAATATCCAAAAATAGAGTTAGACACAAAACGAGGATGAAGGGATTTCCAATAAATAAAATATTTGCAACCACGAACAACGAAACAATTTCGTGCATGTTTAAACTCACGATTTAAGATTTGATGAATGCTAAATACTTTACCAAAATTTCGTAATATAGCTCACTTTATGCTTTGAAAACATGAGAAACAATTAATGCAAACTCATTTTAGAATAAATGTCGTGCATGGATTTGGCCGGCACTCGATACCCCGAAATCACGTTCCTCAACTTTCCGCCTACCAATATCATCCGGATGTTCAAACATCTTAAGGCGATCATCGACGATTTCGTCGGTTGCCCTTACAATTTCTTCTCGAAATAGAGCCAATTAACACGCCTATGGTTCTACTCCGACCAATAGCTCCGACTCAAAGTGGTCAACTTAGTGCATTCAATGCGCTTAACTATCACTCCAAAGTGACATTGCTATAAACATCAATCATTCCTTAAATTACTCGCTTAGAAACTTTTTCACTACCCCAACGGTCATCATACCAAGGTAGTTCAAGTATACACATGTAGCATGTAGGTTCTCCATAACACTGGCCAGGTGTCATTGTGAACGTACCGTACATGATCATCCTTGCGACCCTCGACAAGTTTCCCGTTTCTAGCGACTCGATCAACCCCAAAATTATCGTATCTTAAGATACCTAATATGCAAATCCACTTACAAAACTTATAAGAACGCTAGTTTGAGTCTAGGCATCCAAAAATCAATAATTCTCTCAAACTTAAGCTCTGATACCAACTTGTAACACCCTAAAAAATGAACAAAGCAACTAATTTAAAACTTCCAATTTATGCAACAAAAGATATAATCTATTTTACAATCATTACATTGGACACCTCAAAAGAATATTGGATTTAACTTTAACAACTAAAAGGTTAAGTCTCGCAGAAAGACTAATCAAAGTCGGGTGTTACTAAAACCCCAAAATATCAGTTGCTCTTATCAACGACTAACGCGGAAGACTTCATCAAGCTACTCACCCTTGCACAAACTCTTAGCACTCAACACTTCACCAAAAACGCTATAACCTCTTCCCCCATCCGGAACCTGATGCACATGCCGACAAATAAAAGGGTTAGGCTAACGCCTAGTGAGTTCAAGAGTTTATAACATGGAATAAATATATTTGTTAAAAGGAAAGAAAGTAATTTAAATAACAGACCTTCTGAAAGATTTATTTTAAATATCAAACGATACCATTTGCCAAAAGTACATCTTTAGAATAAGGAACCCAACATGAATCTTCTTTCGTAAAAACCACTTTAATCCCAAACTCAACCAAAACGTGAATAGTAAGCAAAGCTTTCAATTTATAAGAATATGCAATAAAACTATACTTCTCGAGATCCTTCAAACGTGGATGGGGCATAAACACAACCCATAAATCTTGAGTAAACAATTCCCCATAAATAAAACGTCACCGAAAACATGGATAATAAGATGACACAATTAAATACACAAAAAGCACCTTCCGGTGACGGGGGATACCCGATTCCATTGTACGTGGCGGAACACAAAGTTAAACCACATAACTATGTTGTCGAACTACACCTCAGATCGTGACCGTATTGCCTGCTCTGCCGAGCTACACCTCCAGTCATGACTATATTTCAAGTCTCCACCACACCGTATCCCTTATTGCCTGCTCTGCCGAGCTACACCTCAACGATACGCGATCTTAGTGCCTATTCGGTCTCTAGGGAGTTTCATCCTCAGGGTGCCCACTTGACCCTTAGTGCCTACTCCCTATCAGTTAAGATAGGAGCCTCAACCCCTTACTTGATAACACTCGATGTCTAACCCTCGTGCACAAGAATTAGACATCTAAACACCAGACCCAAGGGTCTCGAAGTACAACCCATAACGGTTCCTCTTTGCAAAACAACCGGGATAACACCAATGCCCACGTGACATATATCCCAAGGTGAGAATCTCAAGAGTCCTCACCGATACATACCACTGACTCACGTGCATATGGATCCAATACAACACTGTCTAGAATACATGATTCCAACTGAATGACTCACGCACCCAAAACATGCATTCTCCAAAATAAAATGCAATAAATTCAACTCACACCCAAAGCTCCCCCTTAGGTTATTAAATCGGACAAAAGTCCCAAAAACCTGACAAAGCCGAAATCCGACATAAAGACCCAACAATTTACGTAAGTCCCCAATGGGCGCCAATATAAGCATCAAAGCACGTTTGACCAACAATTATGAAAATACTACGACTCAAGAGTGAATACCCCAAAACTTCTCATTGGTTGAGACAAAACGTTTTTCAAATGGAGCCATTCCCTTTATGTTTCCAAAATGACTCTTAACACAAATATATGCATTTTCCAATGGATTATAAAATCGTATGCACCAAATGGGCAATTATACAAAATGACCTTCATTTATATACTATCATCAAAGGAATGTCTCAAAATGATTTATTTGTCAACATACCCAAAAATACCAAAGATATGGGTTATATAAATTTATAAAGTTGAACATTTCCAAGTAACCAAAACTTATCAGCATTTAACAATTTAGTGTAAACACAAAACACTTTAAAAATCAACATTTTGGCATGTACATCGTTTTCACAAATCAACTTGAACTCACCTTGCTAGATTAGGCTAAATCTAGATTTTACCCCGCTTTGAGCTTCCTTGAAGAAATCCGAGTCCACAAGTAAAATTCTTCAAAAACCTAGATCCATAGATTTCCAACCATAAATAAACATATTCAAACTTCTAGAATCATTCCCCAAACATTTAAACACGAAAACCCCAACTTGTACCCAAACCCTAATTCCTTATAAGAAGAAAACGAGGTATTACCTTTACCATAGGTTGAATCTATCAACTACACATCTCTTGGTCACCCACGGGAGCCACAACCACAACCTTTAAGAGAATGGAGAGGGTCATAAGGAGGGTTTGATAAAACCCTAGAACGTTGAAGGTGAAGATGATAAAGTGGATAGATTGAGCTTAAGCTTCCATAACCTTGCTAGATGGTGAATTAACACTTGAAATCCCGGGATATGGAGTATCAAAAGCTCAAAATCAACAATGGTGGTCAAGAGGTTCGGTTTAGAGAGAAAATAGAGGGTAGGGTTGAAGGAGGTTGGAACAAATGGAATGAGATAAACAAAATTCGAGCTTTAAAGGCCTCTGCCCCCGACCGCGACAATGACCGGCGACTATGCCCTTGGCATAGTCGCGTGGCATTGTCGCCCGCGTCCAGGCACTCGCGGTACCATCCCCGCGATTGTGCCACGCGATAGTGACATATGTCACTATCGCCGGGCACTGTCGCCAAAACTGTGCAGAGTTCCGAATTCCTTCCTTTTTCGCGTTCGAAAGCTCTCGATACTCCAAGAGACTTTAAATAATGATTTCCCACCAAACATCCCACCATTTACAAGATACAGAAACTTCCGGGTGGCCACTACTTACCGAAATTTACGGGTGTTACATCTCGTTTTTTGGATTTTTCATCTAATTCAATCTGTTTTGTGAACGAATTTTTCTGAAATTTGGTTTGTTGGATTCGATTTTAATTGTAAAACATATTTGATTCACATCATTTTCCAAGAAAATCAAGTTTGGTTGTTCGATTTTGAAGATTTTTGAGTTTTCTGAAAACTCGTTTTTACGGTCTGTACATCTCAAGAATTTCAGAATTTGTGGTTTTTGATCGAAATTGTTTGTTACAAAGTGTTAAAAAGTTGTTTTCGAACTTTTATGTGCAAGAAACTTTCATTAAAATCAGTTTTGTAATCGATTCTTGGAAGAAATCTGAGTTTCTTATCGTTTTGCGCCAGATTTAATCTTTGCGCGAGTTCATCCGTGGTTTGCGCGAGTTCTTCAACTTTGCGTCAGTTCTTCGAGGGGTTCTAAGTTCATTGCACAAAAGTAAAGTTTGCGTTAGCAACATATCGTGCAAGTTAAACTTTGCGCCACCTCTCACTCACGCAAAGTCAGCTTTGCGTCATCTTCATTTCACGAGTTCTATTCAGTGTACTGACCTTTGCGCCATCATCTAATCACGCAAAGTCAATTTTACGTCTTCAATTCTTCACACAAACTCTTAGTTTGCGCCTTCAGCATCTCACGCAAAGTTTGATTTGCGTCATCAACATCTCACGCAAATCCTAGTTTGCGTCTTCCACGACTCACGCAAATCAAGTTTGCGTCATCCATTGCTCACGTAAATCTTCGTTTGCGCCATCTGCCTCTCACGCAAACTTTCAGTTTGCGCCAACTCTTCTGTGTTCCAGACTTAGCATTTTCTGACGATATGGATTTTGCAAATTTTGCGTTTCAAGCTCAATTCTACAAAAATGATCTTATGATGCAATTAGGCACAGAAAATCGTCCTCCGGTTCTGATTAACGAAAACGAATTTACTCAATGGCAAGATCGGTTCCTGAACTTTATCGAGCGTCAAGTTAATGGAGATAACATGATGAAGTCTCTCACTGAAGGACCTTTCGTAAAGCCTAATAAAGAGACTCCTGCAACAACTGAAGAGGCTTCGCGAATGAAAGCTGATCGAGAATTAAAAGCTAACCTGATGCTAGCTTTACCAAACTCTGTCTACAACCGGGTTGATCATTGCAAAGATTATCCAAATCTGTTGTGGGTACAATTGGAAAAGATTATGCTTGGTTCATCGGTCGTAACTCAACTCTGACATACACGTTATATGAATAATTTTGAGGAGTTTAAAGCCAAAGAATCTGAGTCTCTAAAGAGTGTTTTCAACAGATTTTGCAGAGTACTAAATGATCTGCGCAAGATAAATGTGAACAAGATAGAGCTCGAGATAAATCTGAAACTTCTTAACGCTCTTCAGTCAGAATGGAACAAGTCTTGTCACAGATTGAGAAACGATGTTCGGGTTTCTTCAATGCAAATCCAAGAGATGTACGAGATCTTGATGACTGATGAGAGCATAGTGCTTGAGAAGAAAGCAAAATTGGATAAGAAGAACAAGAAGTCAGTGGACCCAACTGCTCTTCTAGCAAATCAGCTGGCAGAACAAGCTTTGTCAAATGCATATGATGGGTTGACTGATGATAATGGAGAGGCACTCGAGAAAGCTATGATCCTTCTCTCTCAGCATTATCAGAAAAAGTTCCAACCTCGGTCGGGTTCCAACAATCTTCGCTTCACTTCTGGGTCAAAAGTCAAAGTGCCTGAGCTAAAGACAGCTGCTGACTGTTACAATTGTGGTAAACCAGGTCACATCGCTAAAGAGTGTAGAGTAAAGAAGGTACGGGATTCGGCATACTATCGGAAGAAAATGGAACTTGCCGAGAAAAGAGAGAACGAAACAGCTTTGATCGTAGAAGAAGAGTACTGGCTGGATCACTCCGATGATGAAGCTGACAATGTGGAAACTGCTCAAATGTGCTTAATTGGAGATGATCAGACTGATGATGATGACACTGATGAAGATGAGGTACCTTCTGAGTTTAATTTCATGTTTATTTCTTCACAGATGAATATTATTATTACTGCTTTACATGATCTTCACTCGAAGTTAATATCTGAAAAAAATTTAAATTCAGAAAAGTCAGATTTGATTGACAAATTGAAAATTTCTTTGAAAGATGAAAAATCTATTTTGGTTCATACTAAAGAAATCTTTCAAAAGAAATTGGATGATTTGGAAAATTCAAATAAGACTTATCTTGAGTCTTTGACTGAAATGACCACATTAAAAGACAGTTTTTCGGATAAAATAAATAAGTTAGAAGAAAAGTTATATCGAAGGAATCAATCTGAACAAACAATTTTCATGAATAAACCAAGGAGTGATGAGGCTTTAAAAGAAAAATGGGGACTTGGTTTTGACAATCCTTATTGTTTAACCAAAGTTATAACCGAAGTTCCTAATTTATATGAATACGATTATCTAACACTTGCACATTATGCTCCTCAGTTCAAATTTCATTGGACAAGTGAAAAGCAAGTGTTAGATATCGAAGATGAGAAAAGAATGAAAAACACACACAAGGAAATTCCTTTTGTTTATACGCATGAAAATGCAAAATATTTTCCTGACAAATCAAAGAGAGGCAGAAAAGGTTTAAATGATATATCTCCCGTCAAGTCTTCAGTGTCAGATGATTTTGTTGATATATATGCCACTAATTCTAATAAGGAAAATATCTCTCCAATATTTTATGATTCTAAGAGATATACTCCTCCATTAGTATTAGAAGGCAAAATAATTGATCTTGAAGATAAGATGGAAGATCAAAATATTAAAAGAGAAATTGAATCAAATGTATTTCTTTCTTTTATGACATCTAGCCTTGAAGAAAAATTATTTTCTCAAAAACAAGATTCTATTTCTAGTCTTTCTTCTGATTCTAAGGAAAACAAAAAGGAAGTTTCTAATTCTAAAATCTTTTCTCAAAAATTTTCTGACTCCGAGGTTAGTTCAGATTTATTGTCTGATCAGTTTGGTTGCTTAGGTAAAATTGCTTCTTCTGATTTAAATATTAAATCGAAAATTCTTGATAAATATTTTACGCTAAATGATCAGTATTATAAACCAAAGCGTAAAAGAAGAAGGTCAAAGAAGTCAAATAAGAAAGAGTTAGTCATTTCTGATAATTCTAATTCTTCTGATTTAAATTTTTCAGATAGGACTTTGAGCACACATTCAAGGCAGATATGGAGGGTGAAGCGGACATCAGATGATTCTACGACTGATGAGGATAGATATGTAGACAAACACTATAAAAGTGATTCATTTGCTTCTTGTAATAAATTTTCAAAATATTCAATAAAGCAAATGATTCAAATTTCCAAAAATGTCTCATATTCTTCTTCTGATTCTAGTTCAGATGATTATGCTTTGTCTTCTTCAGATAATTGTGCTTATTTCTCTGATAATATGTCTCGTGCTTTAATTGTTAAATCTCATAAATATTTTCCCACAAGAACTGCAACTAACTTTCATGGACCCAAATATAAGTGGGTACCAAAATATCAGATTAATTCTAAGTTGCAGGCACCTAATGTCAAGGGGGAGTAAGAGAAAGTTGACTTCTAAGTACTTCGGCTTAGAACCCGTGCTTTAATGGATTTCGACTTCTAGACAAGTCAGTCTAGGACTCGTTCTTCAAAGATTTTAGCTTTGACTAATAAGAAACTGTGAGTGCATCTACTTTATTCCGCTGCATTTTATCTCTGATAACGATGTTGTTCCAGTTTTCTCAATTTGTTTTTCAAGAATATGAATTTGTTCAACCCAAATTTTTTCAAATGAGACACAAATTCTTTATACATTTTGTGAAAGATGGTATTATTGAATTATATTTTGTTTCAACTGAATATAAACTTTTCGATTAAAAAAGAAATCGAAAAAAAATCGACATGTTGAATTTAAAAGTTTAAACCTTCACAAATTTTATTCTATAAAGTAAAAGTTTTACAATTTTCTTTCTTTTGAATAAAATGTGTGTCTAGGATAAATTTTCAAGTTGCTTTGTTTATATTGAAGTTTTTATATGTTCATCTTTCTAGTCTAACAAAAGTCGAAAAGTCATCAACATGTTTGTAGCTTTTGATATTGCTTTAAAGTTGTGTGATTCGGAATATTTATAGTTTACAATGCTTAGAAAACCTAAAAAGTCGGAATTATGGATTGTAATGAAAATATGGGCTAAGCACTTAGATGTAAAACTGAGTGATTGAGATGATTATTAAATTTTTATAAAACAGAATTCTCTAAGTTTAAAAGTTTGTACCTGTGACCTTTCTGGTTTGGAAAAGTAAGTTCCGTGGGATGCTTGTCATCTGGTCCCCTAAGGTCAATTGATCTAGGAGTGATCGAACCCAAATCCTTCTATAGAATCAGATCGAAAGTCATGTTCTACTGGTATGAATGGGTTTAGGATATGTCGATGTAGCCTTTCTGATCAGGGAGAGTAAGTTCCAAGGGGTGCTTGACACCTAGTCCTCTAAGGCCAACTGGTCTGGGAGCGGCTGACCCAAATCCTGCAATAGGATCAGATAGAAAGTTACGTTTACGGCATGTTCTTTACTTACCGAACTTTTTGATTAAAAGATGCCAAAGTGCACAAGCTTAAAAGATGCCAAAGAGCACACTCATGTAAAAATACCAATGTGCACAATGCTAAAAGATGCCAATGAGCACACATCTCATGATACTTGGTGATATGTTTGTGTTGCAATAAACCTATAAATTTGTGAAAGTCTTAATTCTTGATGGATTAGTGTGATTATCTGCAAAGTTCTCCATTATATTTTTAGAATTGCATTTTCTTGAAGCTAATCGAAGTTCACATGCGAGCACACTGAATAGATTGATGAAAGTTTTTGAAACTGAACATGTCTTAACTTGATATGCAATGAAACTTGTTTCTATATCCAAACATATACATTTGATTTCATCTGATGGATTTTAGTGTGATATTTTACTAAGTAGAATTTAATTTGTCCAGTGTTTAAATTTTTATATATTTAGTTGTTTCAAAATACATATTTAGTATATTTTTCTTTCTACAATGATATTTTAATATATGTGTTCTCATATTTTTTTTAAATGGGTATGTTCATTTTTCAAGGGGGAGTGAAAAAGGAGAATTTTCTGAAAGATCATATATGATTTCGAGGGGGAGTATTTGATTTTCTATATGAATGCTAACTTGAATTGTCATATTTAGTGCATTTGTGTAGGGGGAGTCAAAGAGCTTAACAGGTAAAATTTCTGAGTACAAGTCAGCTTTGCGCCAACAGTTGGTCGCGCAAAACTAACTTTGCGCCACCTTAGTCTAGCGTAAACCTCACTTTGCGCTACCAACGTGTAGTGCAAACCCTCTCTTTCTCCTTTACTCTGATTTTGCAGATCTTAAGCTGTCTCGTCTCCAACATTTGCATGACCAAGTTGATTTATATCATCAAGGTCATGAGGGGGAGAAGTTAAAGAGACAAAGAGTTCAAATGTTTATCTGCTGATCAAGATTTGCTCAAGATTCTATTTCTTCAACAATATTTGTTCTTTTGCTGTTCAACTCCGACCACTACAGTTCATTCAAGTTCATTTAAAAGAGGTGTGTCGTCTAGAGCACAAGTTATTGAACCGATTGTTCTTTCAAGATAATTACAAACAGGTCCAGTTTTGTCAAGGCAACAAAGACAATTCAATCTGAAAGATGCTGAAAAGAAATTTTTTTTAGTCAAAGAAGCTGCTTCGATAAGTCGCTTAGATGGTCTGTGCTGATTTAGAAGATGGATATTGAAGACCACAACGCCAATGATTACTAAGGGGGAGATTGTTAAGTCTGATTTTATAGTAATCATTGTATTTATAGGCTTGGTCTTTTACAGTGTTTAGAATGCTTATCTGTGTTGTTTAAGCCAAGGGTATTTAAGTCCCTTTGGTCTTTGTGTCTTGTAAGGAACTAACGCACTTTCAATATCAATTACTTCTTTGCGCTTCATCTCTCTCTCTCTACTTTCTCTCTCTAAGATTTAGAGATTCTTGGATTATCAGGTAGGTATAGACAGATCAAGGTTGGAAGTGTTAGGAACCTTACCTTACTTAGCCATGTCTTGGAATATCGATTCTCGTTTCCCCGATTTTGCTCTAGGCTTCGGAGGAGGAGTGGGAGAAGTGACTTGGAGCTTCTTGATGACTTCTTCTTCGGCGGGGGAGTGTTTGAACTTGTACTTGGTTCTAATAAGCTTCATATTCTTGATCAGTAAGTTTAAGCGGTCTAAAACTTCATCCTTGACCGAGCTCCTACTTTTCTTCATAAGAGGAATGATATCAAACCATTAACTCAAACCGTAGGACTTCAACCAACTTAGCTTGTCCATTCTGGAAAATCCACTCTCTCTAGTGATGCCCATCCAGATGGAATCTTTAGAAGATTTTGGTTCAGTGACGTGAACACTCGAAATCGGGGACTTGTCCATTCGGCTAACTAAATCTTCCAGTACCACCGAATACTCTTGCCTTTGACCTCTTCAGCATCTTTGGGCGACTTCTGAACACTTCCAAGCTCCGATTTTTGAGCTTCAATCGGATCGGCAAGTTGAGCCTTTGCAGCTTTTTGAGCAGCTTCGGCAGTTTTCACTTCCTCGTCTGACATCCCCATATGGGATCCAATCTTCGAGGAGGTTGAAGTTTAAGGACATCGTACTTAGAAAACCGCTTGAATCTTTCTTCCTTTCTTTGTTTTAGATCGGTGGCTTCTTCTTTAGGAGTCAATGGATTTTTACCTTTATCCTTCTTTGCTCCCCCTATAGATTCATCGGCCAGATCAGCTGGAGATGATTGACTGGTTCCCTCTTTTTCTTCACTTTGGGCGTTGGAAATTTTTACCTTGGGTATCGGCTGCTCTCCCTCAACCTGCTTCTCCCTCTCAGCGACCGAAAGGGAAGAAATGCCCAAGTAGGTCGACACATAACCCATCCACCGATTAACCCGACGGAGACAGTCTCGATCCTCATCACTGAATACCGCATCACCTATATCAATGTCCCACTCACCTGTTTGGGCTTTCAAGAAGGTGGCAGGAAGACTATCCATCTTGTCATGAAGCTTTTTGAGAGAATCCAAAATTTGAGTATTTACCAAGTCTTAAGAAGTAACCTTGGTATTCAAAGATTGGACCTTCTTATCCCGAGCATTGGAGGAAGCCTTCAGAGCTTCTATAGAAAGAGTGAGATCCATAGAATAAATGTGTTTTAAAGATGATGAGTGATGCATAGAGACCAAATCCACAATTTAGTATTGTTTGTTTTAAAGGTATATAGAATAAATTGAAGGGGAAAAGTAAAATGACTATTATACCCATAGTGTGCAAGGCACATGATGACTTTAACCCTTCAAAGTTAATGATGTTAGTGTTTAGGGACCCTAACCACAATATATTGCATACCACAGAGACTATATCCACAATAAACAAAGAATGGGGATCATGGTCAAAGAAATCACAAAACCACAAGGACCAAATCCACAATTCACTCTAATATTTATTTATATTATTTATAGACATCATTAGTTTTTAATAATGGGTTATTACCTATACTAATTTATATTAATGATCATTTAATATATTTCTT
This sequence comes from Arctium minus, assembly GCA_954870635.1. NCBI lineage: Eukaryota > Viridiplantae > Streptophyta > Magnoliopsida > Asterales > Asteraceae > Arctium > Arctium minus. The sequence continues at coordinate 9,506,919 of OX941094.1, read as the reverse complement.
ATTATTCATACACATGCCTAATAAGTTTTTGTTTACATATTTTTTTACACATGAAAATTGTTGGACTAAAAGCTTTGTATTTAGACAATGAATGTTGGTTGTGAAGATAAAATTTTGTAGACCGTGAAGTTTTTGGATCCAAAGAGAAATGATGATTTGATTAGTTTGGATATGGTTTTAATTGATGAAAATGTGTATTCTTATATTACTTTATTTTTATGATTATAACAATTATTAACCACTTTTACTTTGGTTATGGTTTGTGATATGAAGGTTGTTTTAACCACTTAAGCTATTTTGTTTAGTGCACTCGACGTCAACATTTGGGGTGTCCCATTTGAAGAGTGGACATGCGTTTGTGTGGTAGTTACCATGTCAAATAGGAATACTTTTGTTTCTTTTTTAATTAAATTGCGTAGTGTACTATTGTCCTTCCAATCACAAAAAATTAACAATGCATACATTATCCATTGGTCCATCATTAATGTCACTCATTTTATTTCATTTTACAACTTTATTCTTTACAAAAATTATATATATATATATATAATCTTAATTAAATTTTACTAATTTTTACAAATCATATAGATACAATTTGTTATTGATTATATTTAACAACTAACGATTATTTATATGGATAATCTACGTCACTACTCAAATTACTCATGCTACCATGTAACGCGTGATTCCAACTCTAATGTCACTAAAAGGTACATTGGTTTATGTCACTAAAAGGTACTTTGGTTTGAATCCCGAAACTATATTCTATCATGGTCAAACTTCATTGAATTCTATTTGATTTCCACCAAACTTCATTCTACAAATCAAACACCATTTAATAGTTTTTTTTTCTTCATAATCATAGGTGTCACTGTGTCAGAATCAACTTGTATATACTTGACTAATCACATGAGGTATTGAAAGTTGAAGTTAACGACTAGACAAACCTCCATGTAGGCATGGAAATGAAACCCGCCCCACTAGGGAACCCGGTGTACCCGCCCCGATGGGGACGGGGATTCCCCGCAAAACCGAGGATCGGGGATGGGGATCCCCGAAAGTTAAAAACCGGGGATGGAGACGGGTAAAGTGATCCCCGCCCCATCCCGTCCCCATATATTAAATATATTATATAATTATTACAAATATAATATTTATAAATATTTAGACATAGACAGACATGGAAATGAGACCCGCCCCATTGGGGAACCTGGTGTACCCACCCCGACGGGGACGGGGATTCCACGCAAAATCGGGGAACGGGGATCCCCGAAAGTTAAAAACTGGGGATGGGGACGGGGTCGGGTAGCATGGTCCTCGCCCCACCCCGTCCCCGAATATTAAATATATTATATATGTTTATTATTAATTATATTATATTTATACATAATTAGATTCAATATCTTTTAAATTTAGAAATATAATTTTGACATTTCTTCTTATATATATTGAGTTGTTTTACTTATTTTAGATTAAAAAAAAGTTTAAAAGCCGAAAGCATTTGATCAAATGATTAAGTATGATTTTGCGACTTTGTTCACATATGAATATTTGATACTCTATAAAAACAAATTTGAAAATATGTGAGATTTAAACATGAACAATTATCGATCGAGTGTGGTAATTAACACATTTGATTTAAAAGATCTTATATTATTGAGAAAAAAATCCCCGATTCCCCGTTGGGAATCCCTGTTCCCCGTCGGGGACAGGGATGGGGATGTAATCATATTCCCCGATGGGGATGGGGATGGGGATGGAGATTGGGATCGGGGATTGAGGTCCCCACCCCATCCCCGCCCCATTTCCATGCCTAGACATAGTATCTTTTAGATTTAGAAATGGTATTTTGATCTCTTTTATTACATTTTTTTTTTGTTTTTCTTACTTTTTTAGATAAAAATCATGGAGAGTCGAAAGCGTTTGATCAAACAATTACGTATGATGTTGTGATTTTGTTCACATGAATATTTGATAGTCCGTAAAAACAAATTTTAGAAATATGTGAGATTTAGACATGGACCATTATCGATCGAGTATATATAGTGCTCAACACATTTCATTTAAAATATATCACATAAATGGGGGAAAATACCCGATTACCCGTTGGGGATCCCCATTCCCCGTTAAGACGGGGATGGGGATGTGATCATATTCCCCAGAGGGGATGGGGACGGGGATGAAAATTAGGCTCGAGGACGAGGATTGGGTCCCCGCCCCATCCCCATGCCTACCTACATGAGCCCAGAAGAAACTTGAACCAGTGACCACCAGAATGCAAATCCAAGATCTTACAGGTTGATCTCACCTTATTCTAATGGTTATACACTAATAGTTCATTATAGGCAACCAGACTTCAATCGGGAAAAACATAACTTAGGGGCTGTTTGTTTGGCTCTTAATGTAACCATTAAGAGCCTACCTCTTAATCGGTAAGAGGTAGAATCTGTTTGGCATAAAAATTTTGACCTCTTAATGGTTACAATTACCTCTTAACCATTTTGATCCTAGGGTTACACTAAATGGATCAAATCTTGATTGTTCTACTTTTGCCCTTCCCACTCTATCACACGCCTCTCTCCCTCCATAATCCACACCACTCGATCGAATTTGATTTCTCACTCGCCGTCTTCTCCATCAACTCCAGCGGTCGTCTCCAACAACTCCGGCCGACACTCACAGGTATCTTCCATCCTTCGTCTCCTCCCTCGACAGCCCCTCACCTAACAGCGACAGCCCTCACCCAACAGCCCCTCACTCAAAATTTCTGTTTTTTTTTCTTCTATATAATTGTTTGAAAACTATTATGTTGGAATTTGATTGTTATGTTTTGTTTATTCTAGAACTTGAAAAATTAATGTTATGCTTGTTTGGATTAATATGAAATACTTTTTTGAACTAATAATATTGATTATGTAGTTATATTTGCAAAATAATTGTTTTATTCAGATATCTGCCAAACAACTATCTGCCATTCAGAACTAAATCATTCAGATTCAGAACTAAATCATTCAGAGGGTTAAAATGGTAATTTGTTGTCATTCAGACTCTCCATTCAGAGCAGTTACCAAACAACCATATTTTATTCTGCACTAAATCATACAGAGCCTCTCAACCATTCTGACCTCTTAACTATTCTGCACTCAATCATTCAGCAACTGCCAAACAGCCCCTTAGTGATCCACAAGTTGTCAAATAGAGTAAAAAAATTAATGCTAGATAAAACAAGTTGTCAAATAGAGTAAAAAATTAATGTAAAAAGACGACCACTTGAAATAAGAAACCATTCGTTTTGCTTGTACAACAATAAGTCTTCTGTATCGTTCGGCTTGTACAAAAACAAGTCTTCTCTAGGCCACGAGAGTGCTAGCAGTGGTCGACTCGCTGCAAGAATAGGGGAATGTCGTATGAGTACATATGTAAAATTTATAATCAATGGAAAAAGCTTGCTTTTGTCAACTCAACGAGAATTACAATTTACGAGCAAAAAGGGTACAATTAGGGTAACTAAAGCTCTGATCGCCTTGTTCCTATCAAGTTTCTATCGCAATAGAGCCATTTCAAACGACGAAAACAAGAAATGTCTTCACCTTCAAAATTTGATGATGGTGAGAGCCGAGAGGTCAAAAAGACAAACCAGTTAAGATGTAATCAGGCACTTCCGAAATGTACTAACAATTACTTCCTACATATATGCATGTGTATACATATATATATATACACCTCCATTTTCCCTCTTTCTAGATTGCAGGACTAAGGTTCGGATAGGAATTAAACTAATATGACATTCCTATTAAAGTCAAATACAAACATTACATGAACTCATATTGCAATCAAATAAAAGTGCAACTACGACAGGAAGATACCAAAAGGAAGTATAAATTTGGGCACATATATCAGAAAGTTTCACAATAACTCATTCCCCTTATATCAGTAAATATATTTATTTAGAGTTTTTATTATCGTATCGTACTAAGGGGTCGTTTACCAAACGCTTACCACGTTGACAGCGGCAAGTCACCACTCCCATTTACCTTATGGGGTAGCATTCCAGGCCATCAAAATAGATTGATGGTAAGCGTTTATAATCCTATAAATGCTTATCGGTTAAGAGTCATCACCCTCACTTACCGATTAAGACTCTCGATCCTTGCCTTCCCTCTTACCAGGTAAGATCATCTTCCTTATTATGTTCACCCAGTAAGATAATTGAACTAATAAGCACTTACCAATGTACGTGTTTACTGTATAGTAAACGCCCCTAACTGATACAATTCTAATATAGTTTCTTCAATTTTCAAGATGACCAAGTTTCCTGGCTATGCATAGTAACTAGTAATTACAGTTCTAAAGCAAACTGGTGGTTGTTTGATTGAATAAAAAAGGTTGAAGTCCAAAACAAGCAGCCTCTTGCATTCCATATGCATGAAATTATGACCAACATTCGTGATGGACTTGATTAGCTTAAAGTAGGAATAATAGGATTAAAAAATTTGGCAATAATAAGAAAGGAAACGTTTGACAAGACATAGAACGTACTATTTCCAAACAGGTGGCAACTTCTTGGTCTTCTTGTAGTAGCGAGCGAGACGGTGAATCCTGCTCTCAACAAGAATCAACCTGAATTTGGAATCCTTGTCCTTCCTGTTCCTCTCCAAGTGCTTGTGGATGGCAACTGCTTTCTTGATGAGGTGATATAAATCCTCAGGGATATCAGGAGCAAGCCCTGTTAAACCAATTGACAAGTTAACTTACCGTCTTCTTAGCAAAAATAACATTAACGAAAAAAGGCCAACAAAATAGAAATGCATACCATGTGTCTTCAGTATACGCAGAATCTTGCTACCGGTTACACTATTCACCTGAGCAATCCCATGAGAATCACGCAAAATAACTCCAATCTGGGATGGGGTCAAGCCCTTTTTGGCGATCTTGTATATATTTTCCTTAACCTGAACGATTCAGCTAATGAATTAACAAAAACAACAAAGCTAGCAATCTAATTCATTTCACCAATACCAATCAATTAAAATGCAAAAAAGATATATATATATATATATATATATATATATATGATGTTTTTGCTTGTTGCTTTCTTTTGTCATTAGACCTTGGAAGCTGACTGATATTTGCTTTCCAGGTTATGTAATAGTTTTGCTGGTGTTTACAAGATTGCATGCTTTAATTGACTCCATCCCACTAGTTAACTGATCTCTGAAAGTTAAAATTTAAAATGAATTCCCAATTGCTTTCTTACTTCTAAATGGCACATATATATATATATATATGAAGCATCGGTTAACTAGTAGGATTGAGTCAATTAAAGCATGCAATCTTGTAAACACTAGCAAAGCTATTACATAACTTGGAAAGAAAATGTCAGTCATCTTCCAAGGTCTAATGACAAAAGAAAGAAACAAGTAAAAACATCATAGTTATGCTGACAATTAGAATTCAAACATTGTTCATTTGTTCTTCACCACATTTTCTGTGTAATTTAATTTAAACAAGTTTACTGTCAAATAAACAACAAAAATTATAGGTATGATTACACACCAAAGTTCCAATACAAAGTTGATGACATAATATGGTCACTTAATGCATCTCTCATTTTAAAAGGGAGTAGTGACCCAAGGAAGTATGCCAAACTACCGACGAGGCTCCATACCCTGTAGCTAGTATAAGAAATTCAAACTTGATACTTCTATATTCAAATTTAAATTTGATTTTGATTTCAGTTGTTTTAGCTCTAGACCTAATCCATCTTAATCCTTCTTTCATAGGTAATGTGATTATCAATTTCCTTGAAACCAAAACAACTACTATCAATTTTATAACCAAACCATCAAATCCTTGATGACCAAACGTAAATTGTAACCTAACAATTAAAAAATGCATATACTTCTAACCACCATCAATTTACAACCTAACTAAATAAGAAGTCCCAATTGCAGATTATATATCCTGTAGTATAACGCATAACCTAAATGAGTAATCAACATTCATAACATCTCAACTTTCTCATCACAAACTAACCATTGCACTTCACAAACTTTGTCCAAGATCTCTCATTTTTGCAAAATTTAGTGATGTTTTTATTGCATTATAGCAAAAACCACTATATGTTTGCTACAAAAAATCATGTTAGATGGTTCAAAAGTCAATAACGCACCCTAAATCAACAGACATCATATCCTTTTTAGCTTCACCGCTTAAGAAAGCGATAGAAACAAACCTATTCAAAAAGTTTATCTTCCACATATGAATGATTAAAAGCTATGATGAATATAAGAAAAATGTTGATATTTCTTACATCCTGAGATGAAATCTTTAGCCAGCTCGGTGGACTTCTCTTGTATGGCTTCGCAGATGCCGAAATACCCTTCCTGTTCACCAAAATCAGAGAGTGAAATTAGCAAATCATGCATTCACAACAGACGCATGGGGATAGAGATAGAAAGTACCCTCCACTGTGCATACGACCCATGGCGGCGGACGACGGAGAGTGGCGGCAGAGATGCTCTGAAACAAAGACGGAGTGTGGCGACGGAGACGCTGTGTGAACTTCTTAAAACCCTAATTCAAAGTGGAGACGAAACGCAGCGATGGATTACAGATTTATATTTATTGTTTATTTGCTATTTAGCCCTTGGAGTTTTAGTTATATTTAATACCGACCCAAATTACATCAAAAAGAACATTGGGCTTTCTCTACAAGGCTTGGGGGCTGTTTGGCAGTTGCTGAATGGTTTGGTGCAGAATGATTAAGTGGTCAGTGTCGGTCCTTTAACAATACTACTTAACAAGTTCTAAGAAACAACAACACATTAACGATTACCAACCTGTATTGAATATAGAAACGATTACAAGGTTGATCGATTAAGCTTTTGATGTGTTCTCTATGTTTTCTCTCAAATACACCTTTTTGTGTGTGTTTTTGTGTGTGTTAAGTGATCTGATTGTTTGAGAGTAGAGAGACACAATACAACTACCAAGTGTGTTGAACACACTAACTAGATAATATCTAGATATTAATTCTAGATATTATTTCTAACAAACTAGAAACTAACTTAGAAACAAACTAAGTTACCTTTTACAGTATTTATAACTTAGATAATTAATCTAAGTAAACTAATATAATAAACAAACAATTACATTAAATTACATTGACATTTATTACACACGACATAGACTTTATTATCGAGAGTCGACGTTCCGGCTTTAGCTTCAGATTGCGATCTTTATATTGGATGATCTTGAATCCAATGAGACTGTGGTCTAACAATCTCCCCCTTTGGATCAAGATCATTTAATAAAAAAATTTATCCAATTCAGTCTTCTTGTTCAGCTCAGAAGATGCAATCTCTTTCTCTGAAATCAACATGTCTTCAATAGAATTCAGTCTTTGACGTGATTCTTGAAACATGTGATCTTTGCCATTTCTTGTGTAGTCATTCTCCCCCTTTTTGATGTTAAGTGCAACGACTTCATCAAAATTTGTTGTAAGAAATGTCAATCTTGCGGTTAGAGCCCCTGATTCGTCAATTCATAAGAGATTCATCCAGATCTTTGCAAATCCAGACAAATTAGATATGTAACACCTGAAATCAACTAATGAATCAATTATCATGCCTGTCAGTAACACTAAGTCACTGAGTGTAACGAATACACATTGGAAAGGAGTTGTTTTATGTTGACTCCCCCAGGGCTTCCATTTAATCATCGAAACACCACAAAGGTAATTTCTATAAACGTTATGACAAAGAAACTAAATCCTTGTGTGTTCGTGCTTGTGTTGAAAGAATTAAGCACAGATGATTGCTTATTGGCTCAAAATTGTGTAAACCACTGAGACAACAGTAAGTTAAACACAAACTCAATGTGCATGATTGAAGTGCGAAGGTGGGGCAGACTTCCTTCTTTTCAATATCCAGATTTTCCAAATGAAAATCAGATAGCATATGTGCTGCATCCCCTTTTGAAAATGTGAAACACTTTCTTGTTGAGAAGAAAATGAGTAGATGGTGAGGTTTGATCAAGAGTTGGCATGGGTTATTTGCCTGTTTCAATAATGATCACCAAAGAATTGTGAATCACTAGAATGGTGGCTACCCGGCTCAGAAAAAGTTGGTGCAGAGTTTTGATATTCTTTTAACTCTGTTCTCACACGCTCTTTATTTTAAACTTTTTGCTTTCTCTAATCACACGCATTCCTTTTCTATTTGCACACTCAATCACTAAGGATTAACTTCTTGGGTAGAAATCACTGGTTAAGGTGATTCCATAGAAGTTGTGTTATTTCCTAGCACAATGATTCCTTGTTTTCCTAGATGCACGTGATGCTCAGATTGGTTTAACTATTTCAGTTAAAGCACAATATTGATTATGAAAACATTTAAAAATACACTCCCAAAATATAAAATCTGTGGAAAAATCGGGAAGTGGTTTGAACATTAAAAACAATGTTTTCGATGATTGAAAGTTGTCCTTCTTTCAACCATATGTGAGATGAAGATATAGAATTATACCTTTACGTATGATCTCCCATCTCATGAAGCTAAGTTTTAAGTCATAGAAATATGAACTTGTAAGCTTCTCTCAAAAATTCTGCAAAAGTCTAATGTCAAGTCAAAGTAAAAATTTATTCACTTATAATGAAAAGACAAAAAGAAGTAAAACTTTTTAAAGTATGAGTCCTGATTTGAAATAATCAGAAGTCATATCCGAACTCCCCTTTTGACTTGAAGAGCTCCCCCTAAAATCTTGCATTACAAAAAAAATTTGACATTTTAAAAGGTATATGCAAATTTTATGAGCTCCCCCTTGAAATAATATTGACCAGATGTCAATTTCTTCTCATACTCCCCCTTCTATCATGAACAGAATGTTAACTTGCAGATAGCAATCAGATTTAAGAATAAGATAAGGATGAAAAAGTATACAATTAGAAAACTTTTATAGGTAATTACTGGTTATACTTTGAGATTTAGCATACCAAGCTTCGAGACTAGAAAGGTAAACCTCTTTTCGTCTAAGGGTTTGGTGAACAAATCAGCAAGTTGATACTCAGTCTTTACAAAGAAAAGTTCAATTGTTCCTTTCTCTACATTATCCTTGATAAAATGATACCTGACGTCTATATGCTTTGTCTTCGTGTGTTGAACAGGATTCGCCGTTATTGCAATGGCGCTCTTGGAATCACAGTATATCGGGATCTTGTTAAAGTGGAAACCGTAGTCGCGTAATTGAGTTCTCATCCACAAGACCTGAGAACAACAGCTAGCAGCAGCTACATATTCTGCTTCTGCCGTGGAAGTTGAAACACACAGTTGCTTCTTTGATCCCCAACTTACTAATTTGTCACCGAGGAACTGCACATGTCCTGACGTGCTCTTCCTGTCTAACATACAACCTGCATGATCTGCATCTGTGTAGGCTGTTAGTTCAAAACTAGTATCTTTAGGATACCACAGACCGAGATCTGCAGTGCCCTTTAGATACCTGAAAATGCGCTTTACAGCAGACAAATGGATTTTTTTAGGATTGGCCTGATATCTTGCACATAAGCATGTTGAAAACATTATATATGGCCTACTAGAAGTAAGATACATTAAAGAACCTATCATCCCTCGATAAGTCCTAATATCAACAGCCTTTCCCGAAGGATCGCTGCCAATCTTAGTACCTGGTGCCATTGGGGTACCAATCGGTTTATAATTTTCCATTTGGAACTTCCGAAGAATATCCCTAATGTACTTTGATTGATTGATAAAGATACCCGTAGAAAACTGTTTTACTTGTAAACCGAGAAAGAAATTCATCTCTCCCATTAAGTTCATTTGAAATCTAGACACCATAAGGTTTGCGAAGTTCTTACAGTACTTAGTATTTGTAGAACCAAAGATAATATCATCTACATAGATTTGAATTAAAATGATATCGCCTTTTTCCTTTTTAATAAACAAAGTGGTATCCACCGTACCTTTTGAAAACCCAGACTTGACTAGAAAATTAGAAAGGACATCATACCAGGCTCGAGGTGCTTGTTTCAGACCGTAGAGTGCTTTGTCAAGAATGTAGACGTGATTCGGCTTCTCTTGATTGACAAAACCCTCTGGCTGAGAGACGTAGATTTCCTCCTTCAGAATTCCATTTAGGAATGCTGTCTTCACGTCCATTTGAAAGACCGTGAAGTTTTTGTGGGCTGCGAAGGCTAGAAACATTCTGATTGCCTCTAATCGCGCCACAGGAGCATATGTTTCGTCATAGTCTATTCCTTCCTCTTGTCTGTATCCTTTGGCTACTAGTCGTGCCTTGTTTCTGATGACGGTTCCATCTTCGTCTTTCTTTATTTTGAACACCCATTTCGTACCTATTATGGTTTTACCTTGAGGTTTCGGTACGAGTCTCCAGACTTTAAGTGCATCGAACTGATTCAGCTCTTCTTGCATTGAGATCACCCATTCTGGATCAGCAAGTGCTTCCGATACGCGTGTTGGTTCGAACTTGCTCAGAAAGGAGTCATGCATGCACAGGTTCATTGATGCTGACCTAGTTTGCACCGGTTTTGATGGATTGCCAATTATCTGGCTTATTGGGTGCTCTTTGGTCCATTTTTGTTTATGAGGCAGTGGATTAGATGATTGTATGTCTGTTGTGTCATCTACGAATCCACTTGTACCTTCTTCTGTTTGTTCAGGAGGATTGATTGTTTTAGTTGAAGTGGCAGGTTCAGAAGGCTCAGCAGGTACAACTTGAACTGGCTGTAGATGGATCTGTACAGAATCTCCTACTGTTGCAGCTACTTCTGTCTCTTTATCATTTGTCACTTCTTCAACTGTTGGAGTCGGCATTTGAATTGTAATTTCTTGTTGAATCGGGGCTATTGATTCAATAGGAACATCTGAACTGGTTGGATGAATAGTCGTTAATTCTTCCATCCTGTCAACCACAACAGATTTCTTTACATTAGATCCAAGAAATTCATCATAAAACAATTCAAATAATAAATCTAAATCAGATAAATGGTTAGTTGAAGTTGAAGCTTCGTCTGATTTATTCTTTTGAGACGCAGGTTCTGGACTGAGTTGCCCAGAAGCTAGTACTCCGGTTATAACGGGTTCTGAACGTTGTTGTTCGGAAGCCATATCTTCATCAAAGGAGACGTTGACGCTTTCAATCCCCGTCTTTGACTTCTTTAGAGAAACACGAAATGCAGTCGATGTTGAGGAATATCCAATGAAGATTCCTTCATCTGCCTTAGCGCTGAACTTGTTAAGATTCTCCCTATCGTTTAGTACGAAACACTTACATCCAAATATATGGAAGTATTTGATTGTCGGTGTTCGGTTGTTGATTAACGCATAAGGAGTCTTCTTGAACCTCCGATGTATCATGGATCGATTCTGTGTGTAGCACGCGGTCGAAACAGCTTCTGCCCACAAAAATAGAGGTAAGTTGGAATGACTTAGCATAGTACGAGCAGCCTCGACTAGCGTTCGATTTCTTCTTTCAACTACTCCACTTTGTTGAGGCGTTCGAGCAGCAGAGTATTTATGTGAAATCCCGACAGATTCGAGATATTCTTCAACTTTGTTGTTCTTGAACTCTGTGCCGTTGTCTGTTCTTAGAATCTTGACCGGTTTCTGCAGATTCACCTGGGTCGTCTTCAGGAATGTAATGAGGACATCTGGTGTCTCATCCTTTGAACGTAGAAACTTGACCCATGTGTATCGCGAATAATCGTCCACGATCACGAGTATGTACTTCTTTCCGCCTAAGCTTTGAGTGCGCATTGGACCGCATAGATCCATATGCAATAACTCTAAAGGAGCATTGGTACTTGGTTTTGGCTTCGGTTTATGAGGTGCCCTCTTCATCTTGCCCTTCTCACAAGCTGCACAAAGATGTTCTCTTTCATATCTCAGCTCTGGAAGTCCTTTGACGAGCTTTCCACTGACCAGGTTGTTGATGTACCGAAAGTTGAGGTGAGAAAGACGTCGATGCCATAACCAACTTTGTTGCATCGAAGCTTTCGATAGTAGACAAACTTGTTTGTCAGTCTGGACATCTGATAAGTTGATTGTGTAGAGGTCTGATTCTCGTGTACCGACCAAGAGTTCTTCGCCTTCTTCATTGCGAACAGAACAGCTCTTGGCTTTGAAGTTGACCTCTAAGTCTTTGTCACAGAACTGGCCTATACTGAACAAGTTGTGTCCTAAGCCTTCTACATAGCTCACCCTCTTGACAGTTACATTGCCGTGTTGTACATCACCATATCCCATGATTGGAGAAAACTGGTCGTTGCCAAATCTTACTGTTCCACAATATTTGTCTTTGTAATTGGACAGTATCTCTTTTTGACCTGTCATGTGTTTGGAACATCCGCTGTCCAAGAACCACGTATGACTAGTCTGCATAAGAGAAATTAGAAATTTAGATTTGTATATGACAACATTGGAATATACACTTTGGTCATCGAAGTGCGGGTCTTGAACTGATTTGTTCAAAAGCCTATTTTGATCTTCGATGTTCGGGTTTTGAACTGCATTATCCAAAAACCTATTTTTGACTTTGAAGAACGAGTCCTGATCTGTACATAATCAGAAGTCGCTTTCTCTTTATGCTTTGTGTGCCTGCAACACAGATTTCGCCTTAGGTACCCATTGGAATTTGGGTCCTGCTGTGTTAGCACAAGATTTTGGTATCCATTTCAAATTGGATCCTTTGTTCTTTTGAAAAGCATGAGAGTTGGTATGAGATGAATGCACATGGTAATTTCCAAACCAATCTTCAGAATCTTGACAAGAGATAGATATATGTTTATCATAAAAGGAAGACTTTCCAGCAGATAAAGATAACTGAAATAATTGCTTCATTGAATATTGTTTACGATAAACAGCAATATCAACAATTACAACGTCTTTAGTAAGCGAAGTCTTATTACAATTAACACTACTAGACGATAAAACGGTCTTGTCAAGGTTCCGTTTAGGTTGCCACAGAGAATTTGCTTCTGGCCTTTGATTTCTCAGATCTTAAACATGTAAAGCTGGTGAGTTAGACCTTGGAGCAACAAACGAATGCTTCTTCTTGGAATTACCAGCAGTGGTCGGTTTCTGTGAATGCTGAGATATTTTCTTACCTTTAGCACTCTTAGCGTTCACAGAGACTGATTTATCAACGAAAGCTTTCGTTGATTTTGCACTGTTCACAGGCTTACTGGTTTTTCTTAAAGTTTTCTTCACAAATGATGAATGGTTGGGAAGTTTTGTATTAAAGTCAAAAAGATAGGAACTATCATCTAAACTACCGTCAGAGTTCAAAAAATCAATTCCTTTATTTGATGAACCAGACAACTCCTTAGAGTTTGAAGCTTTTGAAAGAACAATATTTGAAAACACGGTTGTAAAAACGCTTTGTTCAATATTTATCAAAAGTTTTGCATCTGATAAAGAAGTCTCGAGTTCAGAAATTTTACGTTCTAAAACGAGAGGAGGGACATATAATTTACCTTTGATAGGCTTCGCCTCCATTTTCTTTTCAGTATAACTTAGAAAGAAATCACTTGAAAGAGTTTCCTTCTTTTTGTATATTGGGTTTTCATCATAACTATTATTCAACTTCGCATAATAAAATGGAAGATGAACTTTAGCTGATTTCATCCGTTTTTCCGTTTCATTGGCTTCATCCTCTTTTGATAGCTTAGTCCAAAAAGTTTTAAACGCGGGGAGTCTGCGGGCTAATTGCATATTAAGATGATCATAAAGTCCTGGAACTTCAGACATCCCCTTTTGAAGACAGTGAGGATTCTTATAACCGATTCCCCATCTCTCTTTCTCCTCTTTGGGTTTGTTCAGAAAAATAGTTTGTTCAGTTTGACCCATTTTATACAACTTCTCTTCCAAACTTTTTAGTGTTCCGAGTAAAGAAAAGTTTTCTTTTGTACAAGAAGCATGCAACTTTTTAAGCTCAAAAATATCTACTGCACCTTTTAGCAGTTGAGATTTAAGATCAGAATTCTCTTTTAGAATTATTGTCTTTTCCTTAGCATTGGTGTCATTTTCTTTATGTAAAACCTCAATTAATACTTTCTTCTCAGCAATTTCATTGCTAAGTTTCTGTATCAACTGGTTTTTGTCTGTCATGACACCATTATCATGTTTAGGATTAGATTCTAACTCTCTTTGTTTCATACTCATGGCATGCATTTTATTTATGAATTCTAAATCAGAAAGATTACATACCTCCTCTTCTTCATTGTCAGAATCAGCTTCAGCATCTGATTCTATCTTGCCCATTAAGCACATGTTGACGGCTTCTTCTCTATCTTCATCATCTTCTTCTTCATCATCTGAGTGATCGAGCCAGTATTCGTCCTCAGCCATCAGTGCCTTGCCTGCCTCTTGTTGTTTTGCAAGAAGCATCTTGTTCTTGTAGTAGTCTGAATTTCTGACTTTTGATCTACGGCAGTCTTTGGCAAAGTGACCTGGTTTGCCACAGTTGTAGTATGTAGGTGGTTCTGGCTGACTTGATCCTTCAGCTTTGAATTTCCTTTCTTCTGGCCTCCTCTTCTCAATCCTCTTTCCTTCCGACTGAAACCTTCTCTCTTCAGGTTTCCTCTCCTCTGATCTTCTCCCCTCAAATCTCTTCCTTTCATATCTGCTACCTTCAATCCTTTCTTTGTGAATGTAGTTGTTCGGACCAGATGAATATCTCTGATTATTTGATGTTGGCTTTGTGTAGAACCTTTTCTGAAAGGCACTAGTCAGCATCATCATTGCTTGTTTCAGCTGATCATTTTCATCTGATCCTGAGTTTGCACAACCTTCATTTTCTTCATCTGATTCATATACAGTCGCCTTGTTCTTCTTGTTTCTGACTACAAGGGCGACTGTGTCTTCAACTACCTTTCCTCTCTGTCTCTTCTCATCCAGAATTTCATCCACCTCTTCTTCATTCTAACGGAGGGTTTCATACACCTCATGAAGTGGAATCTCATTCAGGTCTTTAATCTGCTTCATCTGACGAGCAAATCTTTTCCATTCAGGTTGAAGAATACTAAGGAATTTGATATTCAGCTCATTTTGAGATTTGTGAACTTTGTTCTTGCTAAGTTCATTCAGCAATGTCACAAACCTGTCATAGGTTTCTTCTAAGGTTTCTCCCACCCTGCCTCTAAATTCTTCATAGTTATTTAGGCAGTTGGAGATCTTCAGCTGATTTCCAATTTTTGAACCCAACATCATTTTCTCGAGCTGATCCCACATTTCTTTACCTGAAGCCTTGTAACTGTCAATCTTGACGTATATTTCATTTGGGATCCCCTGTAAGATGTATGACTTTGATAATTTGTCGCCTTTGGCTCTTCTGAGGTTATCATCTTGTAGCTCATGATACTTCAGTTCAACCTGAGTAGGTACGTTATCAATTACACGAGTCGTCATTGGTGGTGTCATAATCCCTTCTTCAATAGATGTTCTGATATAATCACCCAGCTCGTGTCTATCAATGAAGTTTAGAAACCTATCCTTCCACTGTTCGTATTCTCCTTTGAAGAGAACTGGTGGCTTGGTGTCGGTTCCTATTGCAAGGGCTTCTCTGGATGTCATCCTGTATTGAATATAGAAAAACTTGACAGATATGATCGTTAACCTAGGTAAAATTTGATCACACAAGAAATTTTGTCCCCCTAGGCAGACTTAGCACGGGGGTCCCGCTACCCGGTTAGCGGGTGGGGTCAAGGGGCAGCGCCCCTAGAGAAAAAATTTACGACTAATAAAGACCCTATTACAGTTTCGAAAAGTTCTCAGAAAAATATTCTAAGTGAGGTTTACGATTCTAATGGTTTTGAGGAATGCGGGTCTGAGGTTTGCGGGTCTGACTTGGAACGAGATGTGCGTGACTGAGCTTTGATCCGAGAAGTTTGAGGAATGTGGGTGCTTTGGGACCCGAGATGTTGAGGAATGCGGGTGCTTGAGGACCCGAGTTTTGAGGATTGCGGGTCAAGTGGGAACCGCAAAGTAAGGAATGCAGGTCAAGTGGGAACCGCAAAGTAAGGAATGCGGGTCACTTGAGACACGCAAAGTTGAGGTGTGCGGGTGTAGTTGGACCCGCAAAGTTGAGAAATGCGGGTTATTCAACCTTTGGAATGCGGGTGTTCGTCCTGAACTTGCAAAATTCGTCTAAATCTTTGTTCCTGCAATGATTAGCACAACCAAACACTACCAATGTGTCTAGAATCACTTATAGAACTGAATGTAAGCACTCGATCTCACTAAAACACTCTTTTTCGAAATAAGATCGATGGCACAGTAACTTACCCACTTCGACTGTTTTCACTTAAAATCACCAAATTGGAACTCGATTTAAGCTTAATAATGAAATCAAATAGCAACAACTCGATCTAGCATGTAGTACGGTCACAACCTGATCGATTCTAACACCTAAAACATTCAAAATCACAAACTCGATTTTCTTGAAGAACACAGAGACGTTTTTCTTTATAAAACTTGTTTTGATCTTAATCAGGCTCTGATACCAATTGTCGGTCCTTTAACAATACTACTTAACAAGTTCTAAGAAACAACAACACATTAACGATTACCAACCTGTATTGAATATAGAAACGATTACAAGGTTGATCGATTAAGCTTTTGATGTGTTCTCTATGTTTTCTCTCAAATACACCTTTTTGTGTGTGTTTTTGTGTGTGTTAAGTGATCTGATTGTTTGAGAGTAGAGAGACACAATACAACTACCAAGTGTGTTGAACACACTAACTAGATAATATCTAGATATTAATTCTAGATATTATTTCTAACAAACTAGAAACTAACTTAGAAACAAACTAAGTTACCTTTTACAATATTTATAACTTAGATAATTAATCTAAGTAAACTAATATAATAAACAAACAATTACATTAAATTACATTGACATTTATTACACACGACATAGACTTTATTATCGAGAGTCGACGTTCCGGCTTTAGCTTCAGATTGCGATCTTTATATTGGATGATCTTGAATCCAATGAGACTGTGGTCTAACAGTCAGAATGATTAAGAGGCTCTTATGATATAATGCAAAATGAAACACGGTTGTTTTTTAATTGTTCAGCATGAAATCAGAGCTCTGAATGGTTAAGGGAGGGCCAGGATACAAAATCATTCATAGGGTTTTGGAACCATTAATAGGCAGACTTTTTTTTTTTGCCAAACAAGATTCACCTCTTAACGATTCAGATGTTGCCTCTTAATGGAACCATTAATAGGTAAACAAACAGCCCCTTATATTAGCATTTAATTTTTAAAGTGACTTACATTCTTGGTCCATGTGGTTGGCAAAAATTATGGGTTGGGTCCCTTGAATGTATTAGTTATATTACGGGTGCTTAAAAAACCGATGAACCCGACCAATCCAACTCAAAAAAACTCAACTCGAGATAACCCAACATATTGTTGATACAAAATTAGGCTAAATCGTATCTATTAGGTTGGAATTAGGTTAGGGTCATTTTAACCCAACCTAATTCGATGAACTTAATGTCTTTTGATATTATGGATTTAATATGATTGTTAAGTCTTTAATTAATATATGTACATTAGACATTAGACGAACCCATAATTAGATATATTCAAAACTATATTACAATTTCAACCATAATTTTACTTTATTATTTACATTAACCTTCAACTTTCTTTTTTGAGTTTGTTAGCAATTCTTTTGTATGTTCTCATTTTGATTTCACTTGGATTAAACACAACCTTAGTTAGATTGTAAAATGATATATCAAAGTTTCAACCCAACCAACCTCATGGTTTGAGTTGGGTTAGGTTCTACTTCTAGCTATACTTGGGTTAGGTTGAGTTAAGATTTTTTAATGAATAAACATTGGTTTGAGTTCATCAAATGCCTCCAACCTGGCGAACCCAACCCATGTACAACCCTAAGTTATATTAGTGGTCTTTAAGTTTTACTTTTCATTACGGATTGGGTACCTAGATGATTACAGTCCGCTAGATGATTACAGTCCGCTAGAGGCTATTGTATTTTCTTTGGTAACAATTTGATCTCCTAGAGTTCCAAAAAACAACCCACTATTGCCAGGTCTACAACAGAAGTTGAATACAAAGCTCTTGTGTTAGCTACCTATGAAGTCATTTGGATCCAACAATTGCTTCAAGAATTGGGCATCTATCTTTCTTCTACTCCTACACTATATTGTTACAACACAAGTGCTTCTTATCTTGCAACTAATCCTATCATCAGCTCCCATAGGAAACATCTGGCTTTGGATTGCTTCTTTGTCAAAGATCGTGTTGCTGAAAAATCTCTCAACATTTTTATCGTCTCTAGCAAATACTAATTGGCTGATATTTTCACCAATTCTCTCCCATCCGCTCAATTCCATTCGTGTTACGCAGGGGAATATTATACTATAACCTTTTTATATTCCGTTGTAACAAATTTTGATGCCAAGATTAAGGCTGAGATTTGTCCTAGTTGTAAGACCGATATGGTGTTTCCATTGTCAACTGTGCTATATATTTCCGTGTACACCCCTGTGGAAAATTGAACATACAGAAATATAAAAAGAAATTCATTCCCTCTTTCTCTCTCTTTTTCTATGTTACATACACAAAGAAGAAGAAAAAACCATATTTGGTGAACCCCCTTCCCCTCTTCTTCTTCCTCATTTGCCTTAACCTCTTTTCCATCTAAAAAAATCCCTTTCGCAATACCCATTGATGATTGACTGTAACACCATAAAAATAGGAGCTAATTTAAACCTGAATAAATGCGGAAAATGTCAATCTATAATTAAATAAATCACCCTAAAGAGTGAAAATAGTTAAAATGTATACAACTTTCTATGAATGGAAATTACTAATGACAATTCACTAATCTAGACTACTACCATCTAGAGTAAAATCAACTGTCACCAACATTTCCCAAAAAGGTGTCTATTCAATTTGTATGCCCACTTCCAAAAGTCTATCTTCAAAAATTGCCACTATCCGTCCGAACTCTCACCCCTCAAACCAACCAAGACCCACCACCAACGGAACCCATTATACATGTCATTTAAAAAAACAAGTGTTAGGCTTTACACCTAGCGAGGACAAACATTTTATAAATAAGCAAATATAAAGTGGCATGAACATTTTTCATAAAAGAAGGTAGATGGTTCATCTTTCCAGTTATATTATATGGAGAACATAAGGTTGAAGAAAACATCTTGCGATCACGGGGGAGACCTGATTTCCAAGAAAGGTAGTGAAACACAAAAGTAGGCTATCGTTCAAGTTAGTGAGCTCATACTAGGATCAATGGTCACGAGCTTGTCGACTCATACTTTAGATGTGGATATGGGCCCCCGATGATCCTAATCATACTCATTCACTAGATGTGTATCCAAGGCCAATGGCTAGTAACCGGCTCCACATAACCGTACCAAGTTGCCCTAAATGACTCAATACACCAACTAGTTACAACGAGAATCATCCCACCAAATAAGCCGACTCTAATATCTATGGATCTATTTGTAATAGTCTAAGGCTCATCGCATTCACATAGTGACCAAACTATAATCAAACATATAGTTTCAATATTAACACGCCTATAAAATGTATTATTTACACAACCAATACTTTGTGATACCATTTTGATATGGAATACTTGTAATGACAAATCCCAAAATCCAAGTACGTATACTCAAGTAAGTAGGTTTCCAAGACTTATCAACTTGGTCTAGTCATAACTCTTGAAAACCAATCACCTGTTCTTTGTCTTTCCAAAATCCACATTTATTAAACAAGCTCTTCAAAGAAGGGAAGTTGTAATCTAAAATGGGTTGGATAAAGTTTCCAAGTATAAAAGACGTAGAAAATCATCTTTTATACATAAATCGTAAAACCTCTTTCATTTCATGCAATGATAGTAAAAACCCTAAAACTTCTCAAATATTAGAATTAGGTCAAAATCCACCAAAATCAAGAATATAGTTAGGAGAAGTTCAAGTGGCTAAAATAATAAGGTTTTGACATGTATAAGGTCTTAAATAAGTAGGATGAACTCACCTTGTGGTTTTGGTCTCAAAACCTAAACCAAAGAAACCCTAAGCGATGGAGAGGAAATCTTGCACTAGCACAAGTCTTGAGGAACTCTTTTTCAAGGACTAAAACCCTAGAACTACCATAAATGAACTAGGTAAATCAATGAAAGAGTAAATGAAGTGGGAGGGAGAGATTGGAGTTGCTTACCTTAAATGTGGAGAGAAAAACGTATCTACCAAACTGAAAATGAGGAATAAATGAGTTGAAAGTCTGGGTTGGGCAATAAATGCCCGCTGGGTTTCAGCGACTATGCCCATGCGATCGTTACAACGCCACAGTTGTAGGGCAAGGTTGCGTTACCACAGGCACCCTAAGTGGTACGATTGTGACAGGGCGACAATGCCCATCTCGCGTGTCATTGTATCGTACCTTGTGACACGGCGACAATGACCATGTCACAATCGCGTGACACTGTCTCCCCGGACCTCTCGGTCCCCGAAACTCAACATTTTTCTCGCGAGAGTTCCCGGTTTGCCTTGGTGTCAAACTTAGACTTTTCTAACAAGTTAAACCCATATATGATTAGTAAAGAAAACACATAAAGTTTCTTACCGAAAATCCGGGTGTTATATTGACATTTACCACTTTATCCATGTGGTGATGTGGGCGGGGAAACACAAGCAAGCAAAAACCCAAGCAACTCGAGAAGAGATTGGAGATGAGGGTGTGCACCATCTTGTGGGAATTTAGTTATGAATCCGATTTGTGAGATTGGGTAGGGAAAAACAAGCAAGAAAAAATCATACACGAGATATATGTCTAAAAATCCATTCTATTGTCAGACTGAATTGGTTTATTTGCACTTGTGTCTAAAGTAGGGAAATAATTTTAGTCCAATATTTGTTTATTCTATGGTGATTTGTGATTTCATTATCGGGCCTAGGTTCACCCCTTTATCCTTCATATGGGTTTGGGTTTGATTTATGGATGAACGAAAATGAGAGGAGAATGGGAAATAGTTGTAAGCAAGTTAAACAAGTCAATGAAAATGAATGAAAACCAAAGATAAAAGGGTGGTTGTATTTGTCGGAGCTTCAAAAAGGTGGCAGAAGGAGAGTCAATGAAAACCATATATCTGTTGTTTTTGTTGTTATAGATGAACAAAAAAAGGGAGAAGGCTAGAAAAAGGGAATGGCTGAGATGGGGGAGGTACTCGGAGAAAGGGTAAAACGCCAGTGAAAGGGAGGGGTTTAATTTATAAATTGGCAAAAGGACCAAAATAATTCTTATTTAACAGAGTTAGTGCAAAGAACTCGATCCCATAATTTTCATGAAACCACATGTAATTTACTGAAATAATAACGACAAGTCATTAAATATGAATGAAAGATACTTGTTTTTTAGTTGTTTAGGTAAAATTACAAAGTGTAAGAAAGCTCATGAAACTCACAAAATGTTATTTCAAGCAGCGTTTCAATAAGTCAACTTATGACAAACAAACGAGTGTTTTTTTAATAGATTTAAAAAATAAATTATTTATAATTTAATTTATGGTTGCCACACATACATGGCCTAGTATTAAGTATTTATGATGTTTGTTATAAGGTATCTACTAACAAATTCTAACATATTCTGTTAGAATATATCAACATAAGGATGAGATCAGGACAAAACCGATAACTCATACAAATCGTTAGATTGAGATAGTCCAACGAATATGGTAAAAAAAAATGATTAATAAAAATATATATTACCCACCATTTTTCAAATTGAAAATTGGCAAAATATAACATAAATTGAAGCTAAACTAATTACATCAAAAAACAGTCATTTTAATATCTATAATCTAGCATCCATTATAATATTTTTCATCCGTTTTTTCATAATTATCCGATTCTTTTTTTTTTCTTTCCAAAGTTCTTCCTTGATCTTTTTTCTATCATACAAACATCTATATTACAATAAAGATTTTAGAGATCAACTTTTTTTCCTAACAACTATATTAAAGTTCTTTAAAAGAGAAAGGTAAGAGAAGTTCTTTTTGACCTTAACCAGACCCAGGTCTACATACAGGCAAAGAAAAGCATAAAAAAAAAGGCTCAAATGGTATTTCATAGTTTTCAACTGAGCGGCAGACCCAACACGACTAACAGATAAGCCGACATCTATTCTTGCTTGACTTTCTTCAAGATACAAAATAGCAGCCGTCAAAATAGGAAAAAAAAAAAAAAAAAGAAAGAGGATACATGAATATTTAAATTTGAAGAAATCTTTAAAACTTATTATCGAGAAGAGAAACAATATATACTAAAGTTAAATGTGTGATAATTTTTATAAAGTTCTTATAAATGTATTTATATGATACTTTAATAATACAATCAAAACTAAACCTCTTAAATAGAATAGTTAGAATTAGATGTAATTCTTTCTAGTAACTTTTGATACCCCAAATAGAAAACATATATACAAAGTATCAATTGAGATGCTCTTAGAATGTAAAACCACCTGGTTTTTCTACATAATATCAAGTCATCAGAAAAATATAAAAAAACTAAAACCAAACATATTTTCTTCATGAGACAACACCACCACAAACAACCCATAACTCTCGTCGTTGACCCAGAGTCGGAGTCGGAGTCGGTAATTCTGATGAATGTTTACGACCATATAGGAAGGACACAACCATACGACGTATGTAATTGATTATACAACATTTTCCTAAAACATAATATTATGCATTCAATCTATGTTGATCATGACCACCTTTTTAGGTCGTCCACCTGAAGAAGAAGAACCGGTCCTTGTTTCATTGTCATTGTTCATCCTCCGACTGCCATGGGAGTGATCGGCTGACTCGAGTGCCAACCCAAATGGTCGCATGCTACCAGACCCTGTAAAACCGGTAAAAAAAGAAGCAGCCTCTTGTTGGTAACCATGTGCATCTGTAAATTTCTGTTCATAGCAAAACACGCTCCACCTAGGATTTTCTTTCGGTCCAAAAGCCAAGCCACTGATGCTAAATTAGCCGAAATGAAGCCCTTTCATTAGAGCAGGGCTAAGGCCTTAAGAGTGTATTTGGTACACGGACCAGACACGACATGACTGGACAGGTAAAAGTGAGGCTGAGGGGTAAAAAACTGAGAAATGTTTTAGGGTTTTAATTTGACATGTGTATTTTAGTAATTTACCTATCTTGTCTAATTTTTATTCCAGGCAAAAGAATGCATTTTTGTCCCAGCCAATCATTAACTGTCCCAATATAACGTCACACCATACATGGAAAAACAAGTTTTTGTTTGGTTTGCCTCGTGTACCATATGCACCAAGCACCATAAGTAAACCAAACCAAATCAAAACTAGTATATCCCATCCAACAGTAAGGTTTGGAAGGGGTGGGATGTAGGCAGACCTACATCTGTCGGTCTCAAGAGAAAGATAAGTTTCCAGAACATCCCCTGGGATTGCAAAAAAGGCCAAGTGAATAAAACTAAAATTTGGAGGACAAGGACGACTATAAGCCACAGATTTGCAAAAAAGGGATCAACACCATTATTGTTGTGGTCTTGTGGATTCCAAAAAAAGGTACAAGGACAGTCAAATTGAGGGCCAAAAAGGTCTAATTCGAGAGACGTAATGATAAAATCGAATACTCATCAGAGATCCATGTTATGTTTTTTACGATTGTCGTAACTCCCATATGACATTGAGAGCATTAGCATACTATTTTGGATCCTCAACGAATAAGTATACTTTGCATGCTTGATTTTATAGTATGTATCGGGATGTGTAATGTGCACGAATGTATGTACGTACAAAAGATAGAGCAACAGGGAAGCTGTGAATGATTAACCGATGCTTACCTGCCCTTCCAAATGAGTTGAATTCTTCGTTCCATCCAGGGATGTGCCTGTCGGCATCACCTTTCCATGCTTGTTCAAAACCAGCTAACTCATCTGTGGGATGAACGCAATTTATGTATCCGACTCGTAAGTAATATTATCGACACAAATAACTTAGTGTCTCAACAATCGTGTGCTTATTCCAAAGCTTTGTGGAAGCTTATTGCCACATAAGCACCTTGAAAAAGCCCCGACCAAAAAAAAATCTTTTTCCTTATTTTGAATGTGGGGCCCACTTTTCTCGAAAAACCTCACTAAGAGCATCTCCAATCTTGACACCAAAAACACCAATTTTGGTGGGCCCAACAAAAAAAAAACTTCAACTCCAACCATTCTCTAAAAAAAACACCAAATTTGTGGATCCCACCTTAAAATAACATATTTTATATATATAAGTTATTAAATATAAGTTATAATAATTAAATATAAATTAAATAATAACATTTTTGGAGAAAGTGGAGGGGTCCACCCAATTTGGCGTGTCAAATACACACGACATATTTGAAGGTCAAAATGGGTGACCGGCATTTTTTTTAAATATACCGGCCGGTTGGAGCTTCATTGCCGGCAAAAAAGGAGAAATAGCGGCCGGTTGAAGATGCTCTAAAAAGCTCCATCATTGTGGATGCTCTTAGAGCACCTCCAATGTAGCTTTCTGGAGCGCTTTTTGGCCACCTAAACATGTTAAAAGAAAAACTCTCTTTTTGCTTGTGCAGTTACAAGTTTCAATAAGCTGGTTTTTTTGCATGTAGGTCCCACTTTTTTGAAAAAAAAATTGATCTAATGAAAAAGTCCACCATTGTTGTTGATGCTCTTAGAATGAGAGCTTTTCAAGATTACACGTCTACCTTCATCAAGGTTGTGTAGGGTCTGCACAGTGTCCACTTTCCCATCTGTACCAAGATTCCTCGTGACGGAATGACCCTAGGGAAACCGAGCAATGACTTTTAGATTTTACATATTTGAATACTAGCTTAACAAAGTGTTTTCGGTATATTCTAGATTCATCTATCATATATAGGTAAAGTAATAACACATGCTTTCAGAAACATGAAAAAATCATGTTGCATCTTGTTCCATAATGTCGATAATATTTCAAATTGTAAAAGAAGCAGCATAATGCAAAAACGTGTAACCATTGCAAGGCCTTTAATTCTACCTTCGTATTATACATCTCATGCCAAGTTTCAGTGCTTCAGCATTTAGAGAAGGTACTAACCCCAACAAAAAGTTTCGAGTGGGATATGCTTTTATTTGGTTTCCATCATTATGCGATGAAGAATCTCAAATTCAATATTAACACTAAGCATCAAACCATATATGCCAATCCTATCAAGTACGGGTGCACATGAGTCTAATAGGCAAGATCTAGCAACAACTGATTGGGTCCACTTCACCAACTATGCTACTTCACCTCATGAAAATCGCAATAAATTCCTTCCTGATTGTCCAATGCAAACTATAATGTTCTCTTTGGAAAATTTTCAATTTAAAATTACTTATTTACCCATATTTAATGTGGCCCACAAGATTCCTTTCCAAGTGGATATATACTTCACAAACAGTCAAAACATGTTCTTCGAAAATATTGTGTCAATTCAAATTTGCAGTTTTCACGAGATGGAGGGAGTATATCACGATTGGTCACAAAGACCACTTACTAATCAGGGAATTAGATGATCCTTTTGAAACCACGTTACAATGATATTAGATTTTATTAAGAGAAATGGTACCTTGTCATGTATTCCTTTAGAAATTCTGTGTGTTGCTCGACCTGTTGTTTTATCAGCTTCTTTGCTGTCTTCCAGCACCACCTGATTGCCAAGCATAGTACATTAACATCAAGAGCAGGAAACCAGATTCAAATGAATATAAAACTACAAGAAAATAACTTACTCCATCACTGCCCGACTTCCTGGTTGTCGTGGCTGTATAGTATGCTCCATTTATACCACCATATGTAACTTTCTTATAGCTAATGCTCTGAGTCTGGGGCTTGGTCCCTTCCATCCTGTTGTGGTTCCCATTGAAGCGCACATCCTTCTTCACTTCCTCTGCCAGACAACCATGATGGGTAATATGGAAAGTAGTAGGATTCTGAAATTTGGGGAAGAAGAAATAGTTGTGGGGCCCAAAGTTCAATATAGACAAGGAAATACATCGAAGTGATTTATAAGGGAAAGAAATAACAGAGGAAGTTTACAAGGTAAAAAGAGGTATGGATCACATCAAGTTAAGAAAGGAGAAAAGGAAATGGGGGGTTTTTACCGATTAGATGTTGAATTGAAGGAGGACGGCATGGAGAAATATTTTGGCAAACTTATCACAAGAATTCTAGCAGGAGAGGATATGATATGCTGGAGGAATTTATCCAAACTTTTGTCTCCGAAAATAAGAAAAGTAAGAGATAATAGTTGAAGGAAGTGTGTAGTTCTGTGAGGGGAGTTCTGGATGAGTCTTTCGTTTTGGTTTTGTCAGGTTAGATGGGTCATCTAATTTCTCTGGTTTTCATCAGGCAGTTTCTAGTACTTAGTCAGTGTTTTGTTGTGCAGATATCATTTCTGGTGTTAAGTACTTCCATACTCTCTCAGTATGCATCAATATTTTTGGAAATTTATATTACTTTATCATCGTTTCAGAAAAAAAGGATATAGAAGATTCAGTTTGGGAGAAGTATTTTAAAGAAAAAACACTGCTACATGAATACACTGTTGGGGACACAAACCACAATTATGCATTTAGAAGCCACATATGTATGTAACATGTGCTAATTAATTGAATTTGCTCAACAGAATATTATATCATTAGGATTAAGCTATAGAATCCATCCATTGGCATGTTACGAAAAGATTAAGAAAACTGATATCCACTAAATCCGAGAGGGACACCACAAGCATCTTAAGAAAATTAGAATAGAGAGTTTCATTGATGATACCTTCATCGTCAGGATATTCTATAAGGGGACCCTTGCCAGACCTGGCACTTCCGTGGGCTTTGTTATCCTTAACCCCAGAAGCACCATTTTTGCCGCCTTCTCCTTCATCGTTGGTATCATCTTCAGCATCTATCTCTTCAATAACTAGCCCCTTTGAACTGCTTTCGCTTGGATGTGGAAAATCATCAGAAAAGCCATGTGTATCAAAGATGCTAGGCCCAAACATACTTTCAAATGGTCGATTGAAAAAAGGATCATCAAAGGGATCCCTTCCTCCAAGGATGCTAGACATCATGCTTTCATGAGATGCAAAACCCCGAGGACCATCAAATAGGCGTCGAGAGTTGATTGATTCATCTCTATTACGTCTTTCCCTCTGCATTCCTTTACAACAGATCCTAAAGATTCAAGATTCTTAATTCAGAAAACATTTATACCAGTGAATCACATGCGGACAGTTCTCTTTTTTGAGAAAAGTTAAGCAACTACACAAAACATCATAACAAGTGCTACAGATAGAATCATGCTGGAGATACATTTACTGAAAGTATTTTGTAAACTTTGCATTGCATCTGAAGATTCCAATGCAGCTTTTTAGTTGGGACTAGGATATAACGTACCATAATCTACATATACTAAGTATTTTATATGAATAAGTTATAAAACGCAAATCTGCAAGCAAAGTTGTTAAAGGCTCAAGGCGCAAAGGGGTCTTGGGGCCTAGGCGCGAGGCGCGAGCCTTAGAAATGTCGGGCGCATCTTATCATAATACAATACACACACACACACACACAGTTACACACAAGTCAAATATGCAACAAGTTCCATGTGGCAACCAACAATACATTGATGAGAAGGGTTTAAAGTGTGAGCCTTGAGGGAGAAGTTTTAAGGTCTAGGTATTTATAGAGAAGGAAGCTTGAAGTTCTAATGACCGGGTATGGTTTGACTTAGGTCATCTATTTAATAACTCTTTTTTTAAGAAGTTAGGAGAAGAGAACATGAGAAAACTTATTTAATATTAGGGTTTGACTAGGTATTTAGTAACTCTTTATGAGGCGCGCCTAGGCCCACAAGGCGCCTCAGCCAAGGCGCAAGGCCTTAGTGAGCCTCGTGAATACGCCTAGCCTCGACCTCAAAAAAGCCCAAGACCTTGAGCCTTATGAGCCTAGGCGCGCCTCAGGCGCACTTTTAACAACTATGTCTGCAAGTCACATAGGCACAGACACACACACACACACACCTGATCAGTCTATACTCCCAACAGTTTCTATGCGAATGCAAACATAAGACACAAGTATTAGTATTTTAATCCCCAGGCAGGATAAAGCATCATGTATGATTTTTCACACTTCTACACAAGAAATCCATACACAATTATGTGTTTTTATATATAGGGCTGAGATCCTGGGAGAATCCAAAAAAGAAGAACCGAAGAACCATGAAAAATGGCTGAAAGAAATATATCAATACCGATGTCAAATTAAAGAGAATAAAATGATCGTTTTTTTTGTTTAAATTGTTTCGCTTCAATTTTGATCGAATTTTTAAAAGCGCACCTGAGGCGTATAAGGCTCAAGTTTTTGAGCTTTCTTAAGGTCGAGGCGAGGCATACTCACAAGGCTCACTAAGACACTGCGCCTTGGCTGAGGCGTTATTAAATACTCAATCAAACCCTAATATCAAATGTCTTCTCATCTCCTAGACTTTTAAAAAGGAGTTACTAAATAAGTCAAACCCTAATATTACCCGGTCCTTGGAACTTCAAGCCTCCTCTACAAATACGTGCAAGACATTAAACTCCCTCATGGCTTTAAACCCTAAGGGTGCGTTTGGTATGTAGAACAGAGTGGAACAAGATAGAACAGACTTGTCCCATGTTTGGCGTGACCATATGTGGGACACGCTAGAACTAAATGGAACAAGCATTGGACACACTTGTCCCACTCCAACCCCCTGGAACTAAGTAGAACAGCAATACTTTGACTAATATACCCTTTGTTAAAAACATAAAACATGTCTTCTCATCATCCACGTCTCCAAGCTAGGGGTGTGCAAAACCCGAATGGTCCGAAATCCGAATCCGCATCCGAACTGAAAATAAGGTGTTTTTGCAAAACCTGAATACCCCGAAATCCGATAATCCAAAACCCGACATTTAGGAGGATATCCGGGTTCGGATTGGGTTTGATCGTTGGCCACCCAACCCGTCCGAAAACTCGAAATAACATAAATCTATATATTAAATACTATATATTTATTTATCTAATTATTTTTTGAAAATCGTAAATTATAGTTTGTTGAAATATTTTCTAAATTTTAAACTTGCTAAATCTTTCAATCGATTGTATTCATCCTAAAAAATGATTGAATTTATATATAACTTTTACATTATATAATACCCGAACCCGACCAACATCAATCTGAAACCCGACCAACCCAAACCCGAAACAACCTAAAATCCGAAACTTAAAATTTGGGTTTTGATTTCCATATCCAAAATTCGATCGTGATAAATTAGTTTTATGTTTTTGATAATCCATTGCACTATGTATTAGTGATGTAAATTAGTTTTATGTGACGTTATCTATGATTTTTCATCAGGGGTAAATTCGTTACTTAACCGGTCTAGTCCTGTTCTGTCATGTCTTGCCAAACGCTGGACAACTGTCCTGTTCCATCTTGTCATGTCCTGTCCTGTCTGCGTACCAAACGCACCCTAAATAAAATGCTATTTAGAAAATTTTAATTGAGCTATGGTTTACATAATGCTATTTGAATTGTGTGCAACTGTGTGCATGGTTTTAAAAAAAGGTTGAGTCGTGCGCCTTGAGGCGCCGCCTCTCACTTCTTGTTTGGGACGCACGCTCTGCAGAGTAGAGGCGGCGGGTTTGGCTGTGAGACGGTAAGCTTGTAAGAGGCGTACACCCGTTTAAAGATGAGTTGAAGCGTTTTTATATATAATGTGCAAGTCTTTGTTAGTGGCAGTGTCCGACCAGCTGGCGTATTCCTCTCAAACACAGTTTATGTATTTATTGTTAGTGGTGGAGTCAGACAAAGTTTGTGTTCATATGTCTCCCACTTTGGAAAAACATTATATATACATATATATTACTACTTATTCAACTCTCTCACAGTTCCAATGGTAGTAGTGGCAACTCGACAATATATATTTGTATGTGTATATAGTTTGGTGGTAATGGCAGCTCAGCATAATATATATGTATGTGTATATATCTTCTAGTCGTAGCATAGTGCATGGTAGTGCCTATCAGCCTATGTATATATTCGTTACTTATTCAACCCTCGCTATCTCTCTCACAGTTCCACGGTGGTAGTGGCAACCCAACATGGTGTATAATTGTATAAATATGTTTTCTGGTGGTAGTGGCAGCCTCTAGCAGAATGTGTATATATATAGTAATGGTGGTAGTGTCAATATATATATATATACACACATATATATTGTGTGTATATAGTGTATATGTATTATCGTCTAGTGATTATATTTTGTATATATAGTATTTTGAATTTTATTCATTTTCCACCTCGAGCTTAAGCCTCACGTAGCTAAGGGGAAAACGTCTCAAGGCTCGTTTTCTTTAAAACCTTGAATATATATATATATATATACATACAGGGGTTGTTTTATTTGCAACCCTTAAAAAGGTTGCAAACCTTGCAACCCACATCTTAACCGTCGGATTCATGATCGACGGTTACAATAGATATGGGGCCCAATATTTTTAATTAAAAAAACAGAAAAATAAAAATAAAATAACCGTCGATCATGAATCCAACGGTTAAGATGTGGGTTGCAAGGGTTGCAACCTTTTTCAGAATTGCAAAATATCCTTCCACTATACATATATATATATATATATATATACATATACACATATTATATATATATAAAAGATATGCCTAGCATTCTTGGGGCCGGTGCCTCGTCCCCCCCCCCCTCCCCCCTTTCTCTCCCTAGGCCCGGGACTTGCGCCCCTATTTGTTTTCAGTAAGATTATGCGTAGGGGCTCCATTGCGCCCTTGGGGCTCCATTGCGCCCTTGGGGCTCCATTGCGTCTCTTGGGACATTTTTGCAAGTAAGGGAGAGTCCGTAATTTGGCCATTTCAGCTAATTATTATATATAGATACCTCTGTTACTAT
The DNA here is from genome assembly GCA_954870635.1 of Arctium minus. NCBI lineage: Eukaryota > Viridiplantae > Streptophyta > Magnoliopsida > Asterales > Asteraceae > Arctium > Arctium minus. The sequence goes on along the minus strand of OX941094.1, from coordinate 9,475,861 downwards.
CAAAAACAGAACAACAAAGCAGTTGCAGTTGGTATCACATATGGTCGACTTTTCAGGAAACTTAACCATATACGAACAACAGGAATTAATCGCAACAAAATCAATCAATTGTACCTAATATAAACAAACATCGACAAGAGAATCATACTTGATCATGATATATGTCACAAAACCATAAAATCAAAAGCTTCACAATCACAAACTAAAACCACGCCCAAATTAATCCACCAGAAACCACAAAATAAGCGAAATTCATCAATTTTTCCTCTTCTTCCGATGAAATGATCATGAAAAACCGCAATTATACAAACAGAAAACGCGTCCACAACAGAAATAACGTACCTGACAATCGATTTCCGTTCGAGAGAGATCTGAAGCAATCGAAAATTTGACGAGGGAGAAACGAATTATGAAACGAAGAGTTTAAATATATTTCAGTCGTTCGGATCCTTTTTGTCGCGTAGCTACGGCCCTAGATTGTTCTCAACTTCTCACGAGAAATATAGGTGTAACATATATTTACATTTAGCTCCCCTTAAGTTATAACAAATACCACAAGCCCCTACAACTTGGTAAACTATGCAAACTAGGGTACAAAACCATTTTGGATCAAATAAGTAGACTAATGTTCAGGGCCGTTCTTTGGGGTGTGCGAAGTGGTGCTACCGCACAGGGCCTCCGATCGTCGGGGCCTCGGGATATTTTTTAAATTTTTACTTGTAACAAGATTACTATATAAATTATTTAACACATCCTGTTAATCAAAATGATTTTCAGCGTAGTGGTAAAATGCTTTCTATGTTGGTGTTCCCCTATTGTTATCCTGGATCGAATTCCCTCATGCCCACTTGCAGTCTTAAATTTTTTTGTGTTTTGAAATAATTTTGTTTTATCACAATTTTTTTGGGAGGATTAAATGTATAATTTTTTTAATAATTTCTTTATTTTTGAATTTTTTTGGTAAGGACGAGTTAAATATATAACTCAATCTAATAACTTCTTTATATAATTATCCTATAAATTTAAAAATAAAACTCTTAATTTATATTTTATTCTTTAATTTTGTTTTCAATCTTCATTCGTCATCACCTAACAAGTAATGTCTCCATTTGTTTTTATTTGAGGTCTAGGTATAAGAATTTAGACAATTTGCAATAACTATGCTCTAGTATATGCTAAAAGAGAAAGTAAAAATCTTTAAAACTTAATTTTTGGGAGAGAAATTTATTACTTTAATTGTTTCTACCGATGAAGTTGAATGCGTTACAGGTTTTTATAATATTTTTAGAGACTTCAAATTTAAAGTAGTTTTGTTGGAGTTGGATGTAATTCTTTATAGAGACTTTAAATTTGTATTCCCTTTTTTTAGAAAAAATATAGAATATGTTAAAGATGCACGGAATAACTTTGGTTGGTTAGTGTTCTTTTAACGATTTATCTTATACTTTTCTTTGAATATTTATTGAATTTATATTTATTTTAGTATTTGTTGATTTTTTTCTATATTATTTTTGATACATTCTTAATTTTTAATATATTGTTTTTTAAGAACATTAATAAAAGGTTCTTGTTGATATGGATTTTGTAATTACCAGGTAATAGTTGATCAATTTTATATAAAGATGTTATTTATATCCCCTCATGGTCTCCTCACTTATATACAATGTTATTTCATACCTCCTACCTCACTCACAGGCCGAAGGATTATGAAAGTTAAAAACACTAACGTTAAACGTTAACAAATCTATACTATATTATAAAGATGGCATAAAAAACTCTTAATTACAACTCACTAAACTTTATGTACTATCATTTAAAACTATCTACTTAAAATCTTCTAAAAATAACTACTAAAGCCTAATGTACTACCTGTAAAGCTTTTAACCCTAATTAATATATTTCATCCTTATCTCCCAAAATCCTTATCTCTAATCCCCAAACCCTAAAATTATGAAATTTGAATTCTGATAAACATAATCAAAACAAGATAAACATCTCAATTTAAATATAAAAAATTTAAAATATATAAGATAATTAATAAATTTTAACAAACTACTTAATTTTTTTTATATAAAAAACATTATATTGTTAAGCCTAAATTAAACAAATTTATATATAAAAAACCATTATCACTCAATTAAAAAACAATTAATGAAGCAATATGTACTACTTTTATATGTTTTTAATCATAATTAATAAATTTCATCTTTATCCCCCAAAATCCTTATCTCTAATCCCCAAATCCTAAAATTATGAAATTTGAATTCTGATAAACATAATCAAAACAGGATAAACATCTCAATTTAAATATAAAAAATTTAAAATATATAAGATAATTAATGAATTTTAACATACAACTTAATTTTTTTTATATAAAAAACATTATATTGTTAAGCCTAAATTAAACAAATTTATATATAAAAAAACTATCACCACTCAATAAAAACCATCCAAAATCGTACTGTAAATCAATAAAAAACAAAAAATAAAAATAAACATTAAAATCGTGATGTATCTCGTTGAATTGCGCGAGTACGCTTCTAGTCAATAATAAAGTCTGAATCCACACTAACATAATAATATTAAAAATTAAACCTTAATGTCAAAAAAGTAGAAAAGATAAATAATTTGTTCAAATTCAAAGATGAGTTATTGGTCTATTTATTATAAGACAAATTTCGAAATGTTGTAAAAAATAATTTAATAATTAATATAATTAAAAAAAATTAAGCGTATAGTTTTTCGCACAGGGCCTCCAAAATATCAGGAACGACCCTGCTAATGTTAGAATGATAATTGATATTAAACAAATTAAATTAGTTTATATACTAAAAACTCTAACGTTGAGTTCTCATAGTACCTTTTACGAAGGAATGATAGGAAAGGGAAAGAAAGAGAAGAGGAAAAATCTCGTGTTAGGAGGGAAAGGAAAATGAAAGGAAGGAAAATATGGGAGAAGGAAGAAAAGAAAACAAATAAAGACACTTAGAAATATTTATAAAACTAGGCATATACTCGTGCGATGCAGCGGAATGTAAGTAAATAACGAACAATTAATATTACTTCCTTATAGACATGTCATAAACAATCAACCATGACCTAAAAATCATAATTTATGAAACCCTAAACCATAAAGATATTCAATAATTAGTTTATATTATAATTACTGACAAAAAAAATTATAATGATATAATTTATAATAAGAATGAAACATATTTTACGATTATGTATTTTTAATGTGCTAACGGTGGAAAAAAAATGTATGGATAGAAAACAAATTAGTTCGTAAATATTCATGATATTTAATAAAAAATATTCAATATTGTGCTCGTTTTGAAGGTATTGACGAGACGATTATAATGATATACGTAAAAAAATAAACATATTTTTTCGTTGCATTTTTTGTTCATATACGATTATTTGTGTTAATATGATAATGGTGTAAAATGAAAAATGAAAAAATAAGGGATATAAAATGAATTAAATAAGTTTTTGTAAGAGTGATAAATGTAACATTGTAAGGGTGATAAGTGTTATTGTACAAAAGTTTAGGGTGATAAGTGTTATTGTATAAAAGTTTGTACGTATTAGTTTTTTTATATAGTAGTAGAGATTCATGATATATAATAGTATGGTTAAATTAAAAAATATTTAATATTAGGCACGTTTTGAAGATATTAACGAGACGATTATAATGATATAATTTGTAAAAAATGAAACATATTTTTTCGTTGCATTTTTATTCATATACGATTATTTGTGTTAATATGATAATGTTGTAAAATGAAAAATAAAAAAATAAGGGATTGATAGGCGGGTTTACACCCCCCTAATCTAACCGCAAGTGTACGGGTCGAATCAAGTAATATATACTTAGAAGTACGAGTATCGAACCAAGGGAACTAGGAACTGAGTATCACAATGACTATATTCACTATTAACTGAACTGTCCAAAAGGTTGAATTTTTAGGAATAATTAACTAAATACTAATAAAAATAAATCAAATAGACACACTATTCAAATAACGACTTTGGAAACTTTTATGGAGACAAATAGTTGAGGGTTGAAAATCCTATGGGTTTCACTAATGAACAATATTCTTGAAAGCAATTATCAGTTAAACCCTTTAATGAAAATCTAATCTGTGAAATCACCGTTGTTCTTTCTCAAGCAACAACGGATTTTATTTTGAAAGCACAAGTCTCATCTCTCGATCTTAACACATGAATTCAAAACACATTAAGTTCCAGATTATTATGATACTAAGGTTTAGTTGGTATATCTCTATCCAATTTCTCACCTTAGGCATATAATTATAGTTCTTGTTAACAATTAATTCTCTCGAACTTAATTTATAACGAACAAATCAGATGAAAGTTGATCAGACTCACAAAAGCATTAAAACCCAAATCATATGCTTCATTAGTTAGGAAAAACTGATAAAAACTCCCAATCACATGTTCACAAGCTTAAACCATAATCAAACCAACCCCCAACATCTAAAGATTAGTTCATGTCGGGGGTATTAAACAAGAAAGTAGTAGAAGTAGTCATAGATCTAAGAAAAATCTCTCGAAGAATCAAAGATTGAAAAACTCCCTTGTGAATGTGTAATACCGACGAAGAATTAAAAGAATTTGTGTAAGAATCGTGACCAAAGATGTTTCCAAGCTTCAATCTTGTGTTCTCCTATTGCAAAAATCGCCCCAAGTATGTCTCCTTGCTTCCTCTCGTCGCCAAGTTGAGAATAGGATGATAAGTCCATGAAAACCCTAAAAGATAACCATTAAAAACGTCCAGCCCCTTTCTCGTGGGTTACTCCATAGGTTAGCTTCAGCAACTCACATAAAAAGGTACCATAATTTTCATTCTGGTAGGTTGCTCCGTAGGTTCAGCTTCAGCAACCCACATCAAAAGGTACTTCAGCCACTGATTTTTGCTTACAATTGGGCTTGAAAAATCCTTCTTAACTTCACTTTTTCACCGGCCACTTCTCGGGTTTGGACTTGACGGACATTATGCTCGATTACTGTTCGGAAAAATACTTTTCGCATTCATTCTTGGCTATCTCTTGATATGATGAAATTCCTAAAACACTTGATTTAAATCGTAAAATTCTACTAAATTTACTTGGAAAAAGCAATTTTACCCAATTAGTGATATGAAAATAACACCAAAAATTGGTGTTATCAACAACCCCAAACCGAGCGTTGCTTGTCCCCAAGCAAATTAGCGTCAATAAAAATCCAAACTCAAACCAAGCATGCAATAATAAACGAAACGGACCACGGGTATATCAATCGGGCAACATTTATAGGCGTCAAGCAATAATAAGAGAAAATGCATGGATGAAACAACCGGTACTTACTATTCAACAAAGGTATTAGAGTCATAAATATTGAGAATCGAACTAAGAGCAGTGACACCATACCTAATCACAACCAAGTCCTCACACTTTCGGGGAGGATTTCGCCTCGACCCTACCTCATGGATACTCTCTTTACGCTCGAACCCTAGGTTAACACACGTGTTGTTCATGACTTTGGAGTTTATGTACAAAAATTCACAAGATATTAGCATGAACAACTAAACAAGAAAAACGCACAAATGTCCAAAGAAGTGATCTCAGAAGGAATCAAGTAACAAGACTAGGACTATTAGTGCTATTCCGTCTATCCTCCTACACTTTCCAAAAGATCATCCATGTCTTTGTAAAGGTTGTAATGGGGCTAGGCTTATGGCTAGGAAACGAAGGTAAACGGATCAAAATCCTCAATGTGGCATTGAATGAACAACTAGTTTCAATCCATTCTTCCCGGCGAGTTTCCTTCTTTTCACTTTAAATCCCACTTTGTTCCTTTACATTGGTGTTTCTTTTCACACCCTTTTCTCTTTTTCTTTTTCTTTCTCTCTTTTTTTTTCATAGCCTTTATTATTGCAGCTGCTGATTTTTTTTTTTTTTGCAGCTGCTAGACCCATTTTGGTCTTTTCGCTCTTTCTAGAACTGGCTTTCAGTATCACTTTTGCTTTTTCCTACCCCTTTCCGTTGTTCCCTACCAGTTGTTCATTCATGACACACGTTCGGATGCGGGTAGGCTGACAATCAGGCTAAGGTTAGATAAATGGGTTACAAATGAATTTAATTGTTGTATGGCTGCAAAAGGGCTTAGGTGCACACAATAGAAAGGTAAGCAAGATAAAAGAATTACATATTTAATTAACACGCAATGCCTGGAATCACCTCTTAAGGTCCGTAATTCATATACGACAGAAGTAGCACTTAATATCCTTATGGCCGTCTTTGTTACCCAATGCAATATTATAGTGAGATCTAACTATAATCACGACAAGGAATCTGAAAGGTGTATAAGATAAAAGTGTATAATTCTCTCGCAATAAATTGTACGTTATTGGGTTCAAATTTCTCTCGGGTGGTCTCCACTAATGTCCCCTATTCGTGCAATTTCCTGATTATTTTTAGCAAAATTTTGATTAAAGCACCCCAAGAACGTGGTGAACCTTGAATTTGTTTAAAAATGTTTGTTTAATATTTTAATGAACATAATCGAACAAACATGAATATATGCATTTTTTAAACGAATGAACAATAACGCTAAAGTTTTTGTACATGTATTGTTTGTGTTCGTTCGTTTGTTTTAAGTTCTTTTTAACCTTCATTTGAGTTCGACCTTGGTTCGAGATTGAGCTTGAAACGAGTTCGAGTTCGAGCTTAGGTATTAGTTATCGAGTTCGAGTCGAGTTTGGATTTTCACTACTCGGAGTTTTCGAGTCGAGATCGAGCTTGAGATTTGGGTTTCGAGTTCGAGTCGAGTATAATGATACTCGAGTTCGACTCGCATCATTTACACCCCTGGTTGAGCTGTGTTTTTAGCCAAAGAGATTCAAGAAATCATAACTATTAATGCATTAATGATTTATACTTAATACTTTATAAATGTTGTACTCTTGAAATTTAAGAGTTTTACCTAAATTCTTTATAAGTAAGACATTATAGATTATTCAAATATTTGAATTGGATAATAGTCATTGACCCATTGTATCAAACGAGCAACTTTCAATTTTCATGAAACGGAATTCCTTATAGAATAGTTTGTTTCATTCTTGATATTCAAAGCACATAACATTTATCCCATTACCATTCCATTCCTTTGTTTGCTCCATTATACCAATCCATTCCATTTCTTTTCGAGCATATATTACTCTTGGAAGGCATCTAAATTCAAATAAACTGAAAGCCACAAAGACACTACCTATAATGTAAAGCAATAGATTGACCGAACAACCCCAAATCAACTTAAAACAATGATGGAAGTTATTGGTAGCGCACAACTTTGGACTTATATGGAGCTCACAACTCTATTTTTTCTATCCAAGCAAGATGAGTTAATATACATCAACATTTGTTTAAAAAACATGATATAACACATGTAATTTCGTTGTTAATTATAAAATAAATTTCGGGAAAACGGTCGAGTAACGGTCGGGAAAACGTCAAGGAACTATAGGGAAAACAATCGAAAAACTCTCAATGCAGTCGAGGCTACAGTGCCTCGGTACACCCGGGTGACAGTTCGTGGCGATTGTGCCATTACCGCCAATTATAGCCCGTTGATTTCCTTTAAGACGCAAAAATAGAATCCCTGGCACACACGTCTCCATAAGACGAGCGACGGGGTTCGGGAGCTTCCGACACGGTCACCATGGCAGGGTCGCGAGCGAGGGCAACGCCTTAAAATCCGATTTTCGGGTTATTTTTTCATTTGGCCATAACTTTCTCATTTCTAATCCGATTGAGGCAATTTCAGAGTCTATGGATTCGTATTCCGAAGATTTTCAAGGTGGGAACAAAAATGATTAAGGTTTCCTTGAAGATTTTGGGACCCTAGAAGTCGAAAGGTAAGTCTATAATCAACCATTTCTTAACCTAAGGTTTGGTTCTTTTTACCTCAACCCTTTTTCCTTCTCTTGGGTTTGTTTTTATATGTTTTGGGAGTAAATGAGGTGTTTTTGCGAAGATTTACACCATAGATCCATAAGTTAGCATGAAGATCTAATAAGAACCTTATAAAAACCTTATAAGAACATTCTTTTTGCACTTTTTGTTGCCAACTCATCAAATTAAGAACTCTCTTAAATATCTACAATGATAGTTCTCCTAAGAACCTCCTTTTATGGTTCCTATTGATTCTTTCAACATCAATAATAATTAAATAAAGTTATATTAATATATAGTAATAATACAAAATTTAAGGAAAATGTCACTTCTCACAAACTTCATGGTAAGAACCAAGGTTCTTATTCAAGAACCTAAAGGAGTTTGGGTTTTAACAAGAACTCTCCACAATGGTAGTTTATAAAAGCCACTACACTATTTGCTTGTAAGAACCTTGCGTTGGAGATACTCCAAAGTCTTTATCTTTGGAAGTTAGAGATGGAGTTTGGAATCTAGGTTTAACCTAACCCAGCAAGGTGAGTTCAAGTTGTTTTGTGAAAACTTTGTGCATGCCAAAAATGTCCATTTTGAAGTATTAATGTATTTACTTGTTCTTTATCAAATATGTTAGTTATTTGGTGAGTTTTAGATATTTGATACATTTGATTTATAAATCTTGTGAAATGCCCATATTTGGGATTTTTGATCATTTTGATAAATAAACCTTGAGAATGTGTCTTTTGATGAGTTATTTTATAAATAAAGGTCATTTGATGGTAAGACATTTTTGGTGTATTTGATTTGATAAGTTGTTTAGAAAATGCATATTTTGCGTTATGAGATATTTTGGAAGTATAAACCGTATGATTTATATTTAGGGATGATTCATCCCGATACTGACAATGTTTGTCCTAATCATACTTTTGAGTATGAGTTTATATATTGAAAAAAAAATGCATTTTTTGTTGAGCTTTTGGCTAAGTTTTAACTTATATGAGTCTTGGAGATGCTTGTCCAGTTTAAACTGCTCTACGTCGAGCTTTTGGAGTTATATGCAATTATGACATATTTATTTGAAAGTTACATGCTTTGAGTGCGTTGCTAATTTGGGTTCATGTAATTTAGACTGTAATGCAATAGATCCATATACATAAGAGTCGGTCTTTATTGGTTTTAAATGGGACGGATTATCCCCATGTTGTGACCAAGAATAGTCATTGGGTCATCGGGGGCCTAATGGTGCGGGATTTTGAAGTTGAACATCTGCCATCAACCCTATTATGTAATTTCTGAGTTAGTTTTTATGGGATGGTTATTCCCTATTGTAGCTAGAAATAGGCATTGGGTCATCAGGGCCAATTTTTTTTGGTAACCATGGGTTTCCGGGCCAACTTACGCACACCGACTAATCCCCGGGCGACCACGAATGGCCTGGAGTCATCGTAGGTGAACCTCCATGGCCACAAGGGCTTTGGCAACTTGGTATGGTCTTATGGGAGTCAGATACTAGCCATTGGTCACATGATGTAATTTATAGTGAATGAGTGTACCTAGGATCATTGGGGGCCTCGACTATGAATTGCAAATAACTAATCACATTGGGGCCATTGATCCTCAAGATGAGCTCTATAACACGGAATGGTCTCTTTTGTGTTACGCCACTCACCATGTAAATCGGGTCTCCCCCATCATCGAAAGGTGTTATTCTGAGTATTGAGTTTTATCCATGTTTTTGGGTGATGTTTTGAGTATGGAGCGTTCTCCATAAGTTATGATTTTCTGGGTTGAGTCTTATATTTTGGTATTTTGGATAATAAAGTTTTATCCAAATTTCAGTATTTGAGCATTAATCATTATTCACGTTTTTAGTTAGTATTGGGTTTCAAGTTCATAATTGAATGATGTTTTGGATTGGGGTTATCATCACGAAAATGGTGGGTTTTGGGAAAGATGTTGCTTTCATATTTTATACATTTCATTTTAGAAATCGTGATTTGAATAGAATTCTTTTAGTTTACCGTTCTATATAAATGATGAAAACTCTTGAATTCACTAACGTTAAGCTTAACCCTTTTTATTTGTAGGTATGTGCATCAGATCATTGTTGGGAATGGTACTAGCGACATCGCGAAGAGTTGAGTGCTAGTTAGATGCACGAGAAGGATATGACTATTCGGTGATGTCTTCCGCACCTTGGAGATAGCGACAATTATTTGATGTTGTGAATCTTATATTGCCATTATAGGAAATTAAGCTTTGACTTTTAGAAAGCAATTTATTTTTTATTTGATGTACAAATAAAAATTTTAAATTAGTCGCCCTTTCCAAATTCGAGGGTGTAACACTTGAACCTGTTCGTGAGGACTCTACTGATGAAAGATGGAAGATGGAAGATGGAAGATGGAAATGGTTCAAGGTATATGTAATTATTATGTTTTTATTATTAACATGTAAGTAACATTAATTTTTGCACGTTTTATGTTTATATATGATTTAATAAATGGTAATTTACATATTTTTTTCAATATAAAGTCAAATATCATTTAGGAACAAAATGCCACTTTAGGTCAATCCAATAATCAAGTATAATCCTACAAGTATAACATGTTAAGTTTGACATAAATAAGGCATGATAAATGATTATAGACTCACTTATTAGTTTTATAGAGAAAACCTAAACGTTGGAAACCCTAGAAGTGTAGACAATGATTTAGATCTTGGACAACACTTGAAATCTTCACTCTTCGTGTATCAATCCATATTTAATGAGGAAAGATGGTAGAAATGTGAAAATCGCCCAAAAACGAGAGAATGTCGTTCTTGGAGCAGGTTTTGAAATGAATCTATTTGAAAGAAAAACAAGTTTGGGGTTTTAAACCCGTTTGCCCCTATGCGGCCCTGATAGGCGATTGTGCTAGTGGCATTGTCGCCAAGCACGATCGTGGGAAATGTATCGATACTCACACTCCCCATGTGATAATGCCAAGCTATCATGCCCAAGGGCACAGTCGCTGAGCACAATTGCAGAACTTGTACCGAGACCTAAAAATCCAGATTCCATTTATTTGAGGTCTTTTTCTCCCCTGACCAATGTTGAAACACATACTAACTTAATATACTAATAAATCAACATTATTAAGAAAAGACGACTTAGTAAATTTACTTGTCCAAATTCTGGGGTGTTACAGTGTGACCTTATATGGAAGTACTAACTAGAACAAAGGTGGAACACGTGTAACACCCCGAATTTTGGACCTCGATGGTTTAATATCAGTATTATTGGTTATTTAGAGCTCCCAAACTATTTTAATGATTTTGGTACCGTTTGGGCTGAGTTTTTAGCGTCGAATCCAGACCGGGCAACATCGGGTGAGAGTCCGGCGACTATGCCCCGCGACTATGCCAGGGGCAATGTCGCGCGAGGTGTACCGTAGGTGGTACATCCGCCGCGACTATGCCTCGCGACTATGCCAGGGGCAATGTCGCCAGGGCATTGTCGCGCGAGCCCTGGTTCAGTCGGGATTTTCACTCTAAATGCCATTTTTGAGTTTAGAATCCTTATTTGGTTGCAGCAGCTCATAGAGACGTTTTTCACACACTCTAAGGTGCGATTTACACACACTTCCCTCCCCTATCTCTCTTCATTTAATGTGGTAGGTTAAATCTTTAAGTTTTGGTATTCGGTAAGGCTCTAAGTTTGTAGAAGTGTGCCTTCTTTAGGATTTCAAAGAATCCAAGTCTTCTTCCATTCACACCACATTTCTAGGGTTTGCTCAATCAATGTAACACCCCGAATTTCGTTATGTAATCTTGGTATTCTAGTGTTAAGCTTTTGTCGTTAGCACCGCGTTTGGTTCCAAGTTTGAGTTTGAGTTTGGCTTTTGGTGGGTTGGACAAACCACAGTGAGCTACGCGAGTTGCACCGCGACTTGAGGTCGCGGCACAACCCGCGAAACCCTCTGTATGGGTTTGGTTTTGTGTAAGCGGGCGAGTTATGCCGCGAGTTAAGGTCGCGACATAACCCGCGAAATCAGCTGGCCGACTTAAGGGTTTCAGTTTCACAAATATCTCTTTAGATCTCATTTCTCTCAATCTCTAAACTCTCCTCTCTCTCTAAATCGTTTCTCTCTCTCTCTCTAGAGTTTGGTGGTTAAAATCTAGTGTTTGATCCGAGGTTCCGGTGTGGAAAGCTTCGTCTTGTCAAGAGGGTTGATATCTGGTTCTTCGGGTTTTCGTATAAACCTATTGGGTGAGTTCCTACTCTCATTTTAAACTGTATACATATCAAAAGATACCTTTTGGAACTCCTATATGTCTTCATGGTTTCATATCTAAGTTTTCTACATATTTGATATAACTTGAGTTTTGGGAGATTTTAGGGTTCCCGATCATTTGTGTTTACTAAAATGATGGATCTTATCTTATTGAAGTAAAATGATGTTTTACTTGCACATTATGTGGGATATGTGAAAAGAATGTTTAAGAACTCATTTTTAATGATTTTCATTCTTACCAGAAGTTGAACTGGAAATGACATTTTGTTTATAAAATGTATTTATACCATATGTTTATCTATGGTTGGTCACATATGTTGTTGTGACGAGTCTGTACCATTACTAGTGGATCCCTAGGTTTTGAGTCGACTGATATTATTTGGAGTTTACCAAGTAAAGTAAATATAGAGCTACATGTGCATTAAATTGTGAGGCTCTGGCCGTTAACAAATATAGAGCTACATGTGCATTAAATTGTGAGGCTCTGGCCGTTAACAAATATAGAGCTACATGTGCATTAAATTGTGAGGCTCTGTCCGTTAACAAATATAGAGCTACATGTGCATTAAATTATGAGGCTCTGGCCGTTAACAAATATAGAACTACAAGTGCATTAAATTGTGAGGTTCTGGCCGTTAATAAATTATGGAACTACATGTGCATTAAATTGTGAGGTTCCATAAGCTAATCAAAACGAAGAACTACATGTGCATTAAATTGTGAGGTTCTGGAAAGAAGGTTTATGACTTTATTTTATTGGATTTTATTCCTAACATCAGTTAACTTGGAAATGCTTGTTTGAAAGGTTTCCTTTTTGGATGCAAATGTTATATCCCTTGAAATTTATAAACTGTATGTTCTCACTAGGCTTTTTAAGCCTAACATTTTTCTCAAATGATATGTATATCAGGTTCTCGTTAGCGGCGGGTTGCCAAGGGCTTGAGTGTCGGGGTTTGACCTCGAGGGTTTTTGAGATGATCAGTATTGGATTGTTGGGCATTTGTTAAGTCCCATATTTTGGATGATTCGGGATTCACAACTGATGTAATCTAGATAGTATACGTTTAGATTATTTGTTGTTAGAATCCTTATCCGTATTCTGACTTTTGTAAAGGTTAAGTACAGTTCCCATTTTTGGGAGGTTTATACCTATTGTTGATGCTTAATTGTTTAGTTTCCGCAGTTTTAAATTTACCCTGGAATTTAGGGTGTTACAAGTTGGTATCAGAGCTCTAGTTTAAGCGAACTAGGCATGATTGCAAGATGTCTAGACTTAGACTGAGTTGATAGGCATTGATTGTGAGATTGGGTAGAACTTCTAAGATGGGTCAGTCTTAGAGTCGACGGAAGTTATGTTCATCAGGCGTTGTGATGACGGTAACAAGAACCCTTATGTGTTATATGTTCATAATCTCACTTAGCTAATGTGATTATGAGGATATTTTACGTGAGTGTAATTGGTTTGCTAATGTTATGACAATTGGTAGACGTAGCGGTACGTTTCTTTCATGCGTGGTTCAGTTAAACTCTTCCTTACCCTTTCTCGTGCTTGTGTTTACCTGCTCTACCTTGGTATGTTGACCGTTAGAGTAGTGCGAAAGTTTCTAAGCGAGTAAGCCAAAGTATGATTGTTGTTTGTAGCAATGTCTCTTTGGGATGAATGTAAATGCGTAGAACGCATTAAGTTAATCAACTTGAGTTAGATTTGTTGGTGGAATTAGAACTATATCTTGTTAGATCGATTCTATTTCGAGGAGATTTGTAAGTTAATAAATGGGATGGTTGCCCTATGATGCCTGAGGCATCCGGTTGATTATGGTACGTCGGGATGTTGGAAAGCGTAGTATTAAGAGGTGAGTGTCGACCGAATTCATGCATTAAATTTATTTCTAAAATAAGGTTGCATAAATTGCTTTTCATGATCGCCAACCATAAAGTAAATTACCTTATAACGTTTTGGCAAAACATTTAGCAATCAACATATTTTAAACTATGAGCATAAGCATGCTTAAAATGGTTTGTTGCACCTGATTTCAAATTGTTATCAAAACTCTCTTTATTCACGTCTTGTGTTTAAATGCTATTTTTGGTTGTCGAAATATCTGTGTTATAACGCTTTTTGAGTTAATGGGCAAGTAGCTGTGGAATTTTGACTTTGACATTGGATCTCTTCCACGTATGTCAATGGTTTTAAAGGAAGAGTTATTCCCATGCTTTTGAATCGGAGTTTCTTGGGAATTTTTAGTTGTGTGAGTTTTGTTGAATTCCTTGGAGTTTTGTTTTACGGATTCTTTTGTCGCGTGCGTGTATTTTGAGATGCGTGAGTTTAATTTCATTGCGTGCAAGTTATGAGTTCTTTGGGCGTCATGTCTCATCAAAAATCTTGTCAAAATGGTCGCCTTATCTTGTGTCGAAAAATGGAAATTTGGACACCACTTGATTTTAGCGTTAATGAGTTTTATAAAAATCCAGTTGGATTATGGTGTCTCATCTTACGACTGTTGTGTCGCGTAAATAATTTCAGGAACATGTGCATATGCATCATTGTGTGCGTTAATTTCGGGGTTTTGTTAACAAATGTCAACCGTCGGGTACTATGTGCATTGGATTTAAGTATAACGTTGGTGTGAATGATTGCATAAACGATTTATGTTATTTTTTCTAAAACAGGACTTTTGTTCTGATCGTATTTCCATCATTAACTCTTACTGTTAAAATTCCCGCAAAGCATTTAGCGAGTTAGCGGTATTTTTGTCATTGTAGTTTCTATTTTGGTCAGATGTGTTCATCTTTACAACGTGAAGCTTTAAACTCAATTTGAAATTTTATTTGCATCCCCGTTATTTTGCCGCCCTTTGGGGAATGAATTGTTGCATATGGGGTAAGTTGAAAATTCTTTTGCTGCAACGCCTCTTGGTTATAGAAGAGGAATTTTAAAGATAAAATTGTGATTTTTTTCCTTTGGAGTTGTACAAACAATTGTTGCACATGTTGAAGTGCAAGAACCTATTTTCACGTTTATAGTGTAAACTATTGCGTATGTTTTACTCGGTATTTCTCAAGGTGCGTGTATTTTGTTAAGTTTACGTATTCGGTAACTTGGATTGTTTTAAACATCATAAATTGCTCATGTTGAGCTTGAATATTTCAACAAGTAAATAGCGCGATTTACATATTCTGGGTGATTTTGTACACGTAAAATCTACATTATGATTTATCATCTTTGATGATTTTGTGCAAACAAAGTCTATTTCATGACATATACATCTTAGTATATTTGCATTCATAAAACCTTTGGAAAATCTTTGGTCCCAATACGTGTTGAGTTTTGAGAAAGCATGTCTTTGTGGTGTGGATATTTATAAGCATTGTTTAAAGACATTTCATTATTTGGGGGAAACGTTAAATGTCGGTTAAATGTGTTTTAAGGTTTACGAGGCTTTCGTTGGAAATATACGTGAAGTGTTGGGCCTTTGGCTCGGGTTTTGACTAAATGAGTCGTGTGGACATTTGTCCGGATTTATAACCGCAATGAAAGATTTTAGTATGATGGAGTTTATTCATGTTTTTGATGAGTTACATGTTTTTGGGTGCATTGGTCATTCAATTGGAGTCATGTAATGTGTAGACAGTGTTGTAATGGTTTCATTGGCACGTAAGTCTATCTGTTTAGTAAGGCCTGAGGTTTTGGGTTACACTTAGTTACTGCTCAGGTTTGCTAGCGAGTAGACAATAGGTGGCACGAGCCACTGAGTTGGAACTCGTCTAGATTGGGTAGACACCCGTGTCCGTAAGCCCTTGAGGTGGAACTCGACGGAGTATGGCTAGAGGCAATAAACGGTTTGAAGTTGTGATGTCTGGTATGGCATGGGAACTAAGATCGGGATACGTGGTGAAATCCAATAACATCGCGGGTGGCCCCATTCATTTGTTCTCGCCACCCAAGATGGAAACGTTTAGAGGTCATGCGAGGAAGTTGTATGGGCGGCCTACTTGCGTGTCCTTCTATTCTCTTTGTATACGGGTCTCTCCGTCATAGACCCGGGGTATTTTAAACACTAATGTCATATTTTTTACCAACTTTAGTTATGTGGAGGCGACGGTAAATGATGGCTTTAATATTGGGTTATCCCCATGTATATTAAGGTTTGAATGAAAGGTGTTATTTCTGCATGTTGGTATTTAATTTTCTTTCGTTTTTGGTCGTGTGAGTATTTGGCCTAGTGTCCATATTTTCGGACGTACGATGTGGATGGTGTTACTAATGTTTCATACTTCGAGTTAGTACAAGTCGTGTCAATTTATAAAGCATCGTTGAAATGAAAGATCCATCTTTGAAATTGCATAACTTTGAAAAGGAGTTGTTCCATGTTTTAAAATTCATTATTTGAAAGGTTCTGTTTTAAAGAGAAGTTCATCATTTTAATTGCTTTTACTTATGTAAAACTCTTGAACTCTCTAGGCGTTAAGCCTAATCCTTTTTATTTTTCAGCATGTGCATCAAATTCCTGTTGTGGGTTTTATTAGCGCCCGTCCTTTATAGTCCGAATGTGTAGATTGGTGGTACGTTTAGAAGTTAATCTTTATTATGTGGTTGTAGACGAAGTATTTATGGAAGTATTAAGAAATTTGAATAAGGGCTATTTCTAGATTTGGAGTCGGATCGGAGTTGAGTGTTAACAGAATCTGTGTTAACCGATTGTCGGAAAGACGCATTGGTGCGCCTTGTACGAATATCTTTATCGGTATTAGGAATGGATCAGTGAAATCTGAGAGTTTTGGAAAGATTAGCGTCGACCGTTGGCTTTGAGTCCGGAACCGTGCAGTTTGAAAGAGATTAGTAGATGGAAAGTTGAGGTCGCAAATTCCCTAGAGGTAGTAATTATCACCTAAGGTTGGGAGGCAACCGTAACCTTGGGAGTAAAGGTTACTTTGAAGTGTTGAGTGTTCGCTCGGTTAGGATTGAATTGTGCCCAAGAAGGGTAGCTCATATGGATGTCGGTATTAGGATCTCGTTAATGATTCTGGCATTTAGGTTTGTGACGATCTTCTCTACGGACAATGTTCCATTGAGAAGAGTAGATTTCGAGGACGAAATCATTCTAAGGTTGGGAGAATTGTAACACCCCGAATTTCGTTATGTAATCTTGGTATTCTAGTGTTAAGCTTTTGTCGTTAGCACCGCGTTTGGTTCCAAGTTTGAGTTTGGCTTTTGGTGGGTTGGATAAACCACAGTGAGCTACGCGAGTTGCACCGCGACTTGAGGTCGCGGCACAACCCGCGAAACCCTCTGGATGGGTTTGGTTTTGTGTAAGCGGGCGAGTTATGCCGCGAGTTAAGGTCGCGACATAACCCGCGAAATCAGCTGGCCGACTTAAGGGTTTCAGTTTCACAAATATCTCTTTAGATCTCATTTCTCTCAATCTCTAAACTCTCTTCTCTCTCTCTCTCTAGAGTTTGGTGGTTAAAATCTAGTGTTTGATCCGAGGTTCCGGTGTGGAAAGCTTCGTCTTGTCAAGAGGGTTGATATCTGGTTCTTCGGGTTTTCGTATAAACCTATTGGGTGAGTTCCTACTATCATTTTAAACTGTACACATATCAAAAGATACCTTTTGGAACTTTTATATATCTCCATGGTTTCAGATCTAAGTTTTCTACATATTTGATATAACTTGAGTTTTGGGAGATTTTAGGGTTCCCGATCATTTGTGTTTACTAAAATGATGGATCTTATCTTATTGAAGTAAAATGATGTTTTACTTGCACATTATGTGGGATATGTGAAAAGAATGTTTAAGAACTCATTTTTAATGATTTTCATTCTTACCAGAAGTTGAGCTGGAAATGACATTTTGTTTATAAAATGTGTTTATACCATATGTTTATCTATGGTTGGTCACATATGTTGTTGTGACGAGTCTGTACCATTACTAGTGGATCCCTAGGTTTTGAGTCGACTGATATTATTTGGAGTTTACCAAGTAAAGTAAATATAGAGCTACATGTGCATTAAATTGTGAGGCTCTGGCCGTTAACAAATATAGAGCTACATGTGCATTAAATTGTGAGGCTCTGGCCGTTAACAAATATAGAGCTACATGTGCATTAAATTGTGAGGCTCTGGCCGTTAACAAATATAGAGCTACATGTGCATTAAATTGTGAGGCTATGGCCGTTAACAAATATAGAACTACATGTGCATTAAATTATGAGGCTCTGGCCGTTAACAAATATAAAACTACAAGTGCATTAAATTGTGAGGTTCTGGCCGTTAATAAATTATGGAACTACATGTGCATTAAATTGTGAGGTTCCATAAGCTAATCAAAACGAAGAACTACATGTGCATTAAATTGTGAGGTTCTGGAAAGAAGGTTTATGACCTTATTTTATTGGATTTTATTCCTAACATCAGTTAACTTGGAAATGCTTGTTTGAAAGGTTTCCTTTTTGGATGAAAATGTTATATCCCTTGAAATTTATAAACGGTATGTTCTCACTAGGCTTTTTAAGCCTAACATTTTTCTCAAATGATATGTATATCAGGTTCTCGTTAGCGGCGGGTTGCCAAGGGCTTGAGTGTCGGGGTTTGACCTCGAGGGTTTTTGAGATGATCAGTATTGGATTGTTGGGAATTTGTTAAGTCCCATATTTTGGATGATTCGGGATTCACAACTGATGTAATCTAGATAGTATCCGTTTAGATTATTTGTTGTTAGAATCCTTATCCGTATCCTGACTTTTGTAAAGGTTAAGTACAGTTCCCCTTTTTGGGAGGTTTATACCTATTGTTGATGCTTAATTGTTTAGTTTCCGCAGTTTTAAATTTACCCTGGAATTTAGGGTGTTACAATCAATCTCAATGTAAGTTTTCTTACTCACAAACATTCACTCATGCTCCATTACTTGCTTATTTGTGTTTTATGTGGTATTGGATGTTAACCCAAAATTTAGGGTTTGGCATGTCTTGAAGTAAATAATCGTGAAGTGAGTGTGAGGGTCCTAACATCTTGTGAGGATTCATTTAAGAAAATTAATGGATGAAACGTGGATTAGAATAAATGGCTATGCTTCTAAGGGTTACTATCAAGGGCATAGATTCTTATCAGCAGTTGGAGTCAAACTATTATTGGGAACTTGTATGTGGCTAAAGGAGTTTTAGTTTATTATGAGAAGTATGTATCAAGCATGATTATGTTATTTTTCAACTATATGATTGCATGAAAGTTGTTAATCCTACTTGCTCATGGTTTATATGGGAAATCTTATGTCTATTTTCCTTGTGCACGAGGATTTAGATGGTATGCATGATTATTGCATGGTTATTGCCGTTGGGCATTTTGAGTAGACAATAGGGGGCGCAAGTCCCTTAGTTGTACACTCGGATAGATTGGATAGGCACCCTTGCCTGTAAGACCTTGAGGTGTAACCCGACGGGGTAAGAACTAGAGGCAGAGAGGGTTTGAGGATTGTGATGTCCGGCGTGGCATGGGAACTAGAACCGGGCTGGACGGTGAAATCCAATCTAGATCGTGGGTTATCCCTCTTTATATGGAAGATATTTGTGTATTATTTGTACAGGAAATTACAATGTCCCTATTGGGAGGTTTGGCATTGACCTCAATGCATTGGGAGCCGGTAACATTTAATTATTGTTCTTGTTTACATCATAATTGGTATCGACATAACAACCAATAGACTCCGTTCTAACACTTGTGTTCATGTTTAAATGGTTCACAGGTTCCGTTAGCGGTGCGAGTAGGATGTCTTGATCTGTCGGGATCGCGCCTAGGACTCCTCCTTGGACCGGGCATTTTTGGGAATTGAGAAAGAGCGCTTTTGAAGTCATAGTGACACCCACCCTAATCTAGTTGTTAATTGTTCTAGATTAAATAGGTTGTCATGTATATGTCTTAATCTTTCCGCTACTTCATTATAGAACTACCCCGTCTCTTTTGGGTTTTAGTCGACACGTTTACAGGTTTTGGATTCGCCTTACTTTAGGCGTTATATTGCAGAAATTTTAAGTTTTATTTTACCTTGAAATTTTAGGGTGTTACAAGTTGGTATCAGAGCTCTAATTTAAGTGAACTAGGTATGTAGACACGATGCCTAGACTTAAGCTGAGATTATTAAGCTATGAACTGTGAGTTTTGGGTAGAATTTCTAAGATGGGACGACCCTAGAGTCGACAGAAACTACGTCGTTGAGAATTGTAAAAGTGGTAGCGAGAATTTTTATGTAGTGTATGTTCATAATTTCAATTAGCTACTGTTGTTATGAATATATGATTACGTGAACGTACTTGAATTACTATGATTATGATGATCAATGGACCGTACGAGTATGTTTCTTGTGTATTTTAGTGTTTGCTTATTTCCATTTCCTTACTTCTTGTGTGGCAGATCTGAAATGGTAAATACTCGGAGTCGCCCACTGAACGAGGGAGAGATGTCTGAGGATATTTCATCTAACCCGAACCCCGTGGTTCGAGCGGCAAATGTGGTTCCTCCCGGCATGCCGCCAATATTTACCGGACCAGAGGAAATCATACCTAGAGTGGAACTAGCATCCTCAAGTCCGGTCATTCAGGATGCAAACCCGCAAGCTGACATGGTGGCTAGTGTTATGCAAATGGTAACATCGGCCATGGAAAAACAACAAGAAGCATTCCTGAAAATGTTAGAAGACAGAGATGCCAGTCTTCGGAGGCCAGAGGTGGTGGCAGAGAACGCGGTAGCTGGCTCGGGTGGTACCGGGGGCGAGAACCGTACTGAGGGAGTGGTAGTCTTGGAGACAGGGCAAATTGGAAAGGGTTGCTCGTATAAGTCCTTCATGGGGTGTAAACCGCCAGAGTTAGCCGGGGCCGATGATCCCGTAGCTTGCATGAAATGGTTGAGGGAAATTGAGCAGGCCTTCAGGGCTTGTGGATGTGATGAGAATCAGAAGGTGAATTTTGGTTCCCAAATGCTCTGGGGTGCGGCTTTAATATGGTGGGATGTCCACACCGCAACCATAGGGGAAGTCGTGTTAGCAAAGATGTCATGGGCCACCTTCAAGAAGAAGGTTATGGAAGAATACTGTAATGAAAACGAGATGGATCTGATCGAGGAAGAGTTCCGAGCGCTAAAGAAAGGGGATCTGACGGTGAGGGAATATACCCGCCTTTTCATGGAGAAGCTGAATCTTGTGGGACATGTGGCTCCGACCGAGAAGGAGCAGATCAAGGCCTATCTGAAGGGCCTACCCGCGGACATGGGAAACCGAGTCCAAAACTCGAAAGCTACAAACCTACGAGAGATCATTGAGGAAGCCAAAGTAATGGAAAGAGTCTACGTTAGAGACAAGGAAGAGAAGTCGAAGGCCGCAGAAAAGAGGAAGAGTGAAGTGCCGCCGAGTTCATTCAAGCGACCGAAGTTCCAACCGAACGTTAGAAACTTTGATGATCGCCGAGAGGCGAATTTGTGTCCCAAATGCAAAAGCAAGCATTTTGGTCCTTGCAACTCCAACCCCCGACAAGTCGTGTGCTTCAAGTGTAATAAGCCGGGTCACGCAAGTCCGCGATGTCCCATGCCGGGGACACTCTGTTTCGAATGCCAGGAGTCGGGGCACAAGAGGAGGGATTGCCCCAAGTTAAGGGGTGGAGTTAGAGGAGGAAATCCACTGGTTCAACCAAAGAGGGAAGCCGTCCCTAAAGCTCAAGGGAGAGCCTTCCAAATGACCAGAGAGGAAGCGAAGGAAACCACCGACGTGGTGTCGGGTACGTTCTTACTCAACTCACTTGCTGCTAAGGTGCTATTTGATTCTGGTGCGAATTTCTCTTTCATGTCTCTTGACTTTTGCAAAGAATTGAACGTGCCCATTAGTACTCTTAGCGATGCCTTAGTAGTAGAAATAGCAAATGGGGAACAAGTGATCTTGCGCGAAGTGTTGGAAAAGTGTCAGCTAGTTATTAGTGGGGAATTGTTCGTTGTGGACCTACTCCCTATGGCAATCGGGAGTTTCGATGTGGTGATCGGAATGGACTGGTTGTCTCATCACAAGGCAGAGATCTTATGTTCAAAGAAGATGATCAAATTACCGATTCCAAGCGGAGGTTTTGTTTTTGTCTATGGGGAGAAGCGCAAGGGTGAAGTGGCTCTCATTTCATCCATCAAAGCACGTAAATGTCTCTTGAAGAGTTGTCCGTCCTTCCTTGCCTATGTGCTAGATGCCAAACCGGAGAAGAAGAAGATTGAAGATGTTCGAGTCGTTAGTGAGTACCCAGACGTCTTTCCTAACGATCTTCCGGGTTTGCCACTTGACCGCCAAGTGGAGTTTCGAATCGATTTAATCCCGGGGGCAACGCCGATTGCCCGTGCACCGTACCGTCTTGCTCCGACTGAAATGCAAGAAATGATGTCACAACTTCAGGAGTTGTTGGAGAAGGGATTCGTGAGGCCGAGTTCCTCGCCTTAGGGAGCTCCGGTACTCTTCGTCAAGAAGAAGGATGGATCGATGCGGATGTGCATCGACTATCGGGAGTTGAACAAGGTAACCGTAAAGAACAAGTATCCATTACCCCGAATCGACGATCTCTTCGATCAACTGCAAGGAGCCGGATGTTTCTCAAAGATCGACCTTCGATCGGGTTATCATCAAGTTAGAGTTCGAGAAGAAGACGTTTCCAAGACCGCCTTTAGAACCCGTTATGGTCACTACGAGTTCTTGGTTATGCCCTTCGGGCTAACCAATGCGCCAGCGGTATTCATAGATTTGATGAACCGTGTTTGCCGGCCTTTCCTAGACAAGTCGGTCATAGTGTTCATCGATAATATCTTGGTGTACTCGAAGAATGATGAAGAGCATGAGCGACATCTCCGAGAAGTGTTAGAGGTGTTAAGGGACGAGAAACTCTATGCCAAATTCTCCAAGTGTGAATTTTGGCTAAGAGAGGTTCAGTTTTTGGGTCATGTGGTGTCAAGTGAAGGAGTAAAGGTGGACCCATCAAAGATTGAGGCTATGATGAATTGGGAACCGCCAAAAAGTCCCACGGAAATCCGGAGTTTCTTAGGTCTAGCCGGTTACTATAGAAGATTCATCCAAGATCGCATCACCATTGACATCTCTAACAAGGAAGAACGTGAAGTTCCTTTGGACCGAGAAGCAAGAACAAGCCTTTCGGGCCCTCCAAAGGAAATTGTGTGAAGCGCCAATCTTATCTCTACCCGAGGGGACATAAGACTTTGTAGTCTACAGCGATGCGTCCAAAATGGGTTTGGGGTGTGTCTTAATGCAAAGAGGGAAAGTCATAGCCTACGCATCAAGGCAATTGAAAGAGCACGAAAAGAACTACCCAACCCACGATCTCGAACTAGCGGCGGTAGTTTTCGCCTTGAAGTTATGGCGACACTAACTATACGGTACGAAGTGCACCCTTTTCACCGACCACAAAAGTCTGAAGTACGTCTTCGATCAGAAAGAGTTGAATATGCGACAAAGGAGATGTCTCGAACTACTCAAAGATTATGATTGTGAGCTTCAATACCACCCCGGGAAAGCAAACGTGGTCGCGGACGCCTTGAGCCGAAAGGAGTATAGTTGTGGGGTTCAAGCCACCATTGCAAGGATGGATGTGGTCTCAAGCTTAATCGATAAAATCAAAGTAGCACAGTCGGAAGCACTTCTTGAGACCAATCTCAAAAACGAAGTAATGGTGAAGCAACACCTCCAATTGACCGAGGATGGAAGAGGTTTGAAGTTATATCAAGGTCGAGTTTGGGTACCAAAGATTGGAGGATGTCGGGATTTATTGTTGGAAGACGCGCACAAGTCCAAGTACTCGATACATCCGGGTAGTACCAAGATGTATCGGGATTTAAAGCTCAATTATTGGTGGCCAGTGATGAAACTAGACGTGGCTAGTTATGTGGAGCAATGCATAACTTACCTATAAGTGAAGGCGGAGCACCAACGACCATACGGTAGTCTTCAATCCTTGGAAATACCGGAGTGGAAGTGGGAGCACATCACCATGGACTTTATAACCAAGCTACCGAGGACTTTAAGGAACCACAATACCATTTGGGTAATAGTGGATCGTTTAACCAAGAGCGCGCATTTCCTGTCCATGCGGGAGACCCTACCGATGGACAAGTTGGCCAAATTATACATAGATGAGGTAGTCTCGAGGCATGGAGTGCCACTTTCTATTGTGTCCGACCGAGATAGCCGATTTACATCGCTCTTTTGGGATAGTTTACAGAAGGAGTTGGGCACAAGAGTTAATTTGAGTACCGCGTATCACCCGCAGACGGATGGCCAGAGCGAGAGGACTATTCAAACTCTATAGGACATGTTGCGGTCGTGCGTTATTGACTTCGGGGGAAGTTGGGACGCGCACCTACCACTAGTGGAATTCGCCTACAACAACAGTTATCACTCAAGTATTGGTATGGCACCATTCGAGGCATTGTACGGAAGAAAGTGTAGGAAACCCGTGTGTTGGTTGGAAGCGGGTGAGAAATAATTTGCCGGACCGGAGATCGTTCAAGAAACGACCGACAAAGTGAAGGTCATGAGAGAGCGTTTGCAAGCGGCACAAGATCGGCAAAAGAGCTACGCGGACAAAAAGAGGAGGCCAGTCGAGTTCCAAGTGGGGGAACGTGTGATGCTGAAAGTATCACCATGGAAATGATTGATAAGGTTCGGAAAGCGGGGGAAACTCAGTCCCCGTTTCCTTGGGCCTTTCACTATCCTTGAACGTATAGGCCTACAAGCCTACAAGCTGGATCTTCCGCCGGAGATGGACGGAATTCACCCCACCTTTCATGTGTGTTACTTACGGAAATGCCTAGCCGAAGAAGAGAGTGTCATCCCACTGTCGGAAATTAGAGTGGATAACAATCGTTGCATTGAGGATCCCGAATCTATCCTGGAAAGGAAGACGAAGAAGCTACGGCACAAAGAGGTGGTTATGGTGAAGGTTCAATAGAAGCATCATCGCGGGACCAACGTGACTTGGGAGTCGGAAGAAGACATGAGGAGGCGATACCCTCATTTGTTTGACTAGTTAGGATTTCGAGGATGAAATCCATTCTAAGGGGTGGAGGATTGTAACACCCCGAATTTTGGACCTCGATGGTTTAATATCAGTATTATTGGTTATTTAGAGCTCCCAAACTATTTTAATGATTTTGGTACCGTTTGGGCTGAGTTTTTAGCGTCGAATCCAGACCGGGCAGCATCGGGTGAGAGACCGGCGACTATGCCCCGCGACTATGCCAGGGGCAATGTCGCCAGGGCAATGTCGCGCGAGGTGTACCGTAGGTGGTACATCCTCCGCGACTATGCCCCGCGACTATGCCAGGGGCAATGTCGCGCGAGCATTGTCGCGCGAGCCCTGGTTCAGTCGGGATTTTCACTCTAAATGCCATTTTTGAGTTTAGAATCCTTATTTGGTTGCATCAGCTCATAGAGACGTTTTTCACACACTCTAAGGTGCGATTTACACACACTGCCCTCCCCTATCTCTCTTCATTTAATGTGGTAGGTTAAATCTTTAAGTTTTAGTATTCGGTAAGGCTCTAAGTTTGTAGAAGTGTGCCTTCTTTAGGGTTTCAAAGAATCCAAGTCTTCTTCCATTCACACCACATTTCTAGGGTTTGCTCAATCAATCTCAATGTAACTTTTCTTACTCACAAACATTCACTCATGCTCCATTACTTGCTTATTTGTGTTTTATGTGGTATTGGATGTTAACCCAAAAGTTAGGGTTTGGCATGTCTTGAAGTAAATAATCGTGAAGTGAGTGTGAGGGTCCTAACATCTTGTGAGGATTCATTTAAGAAAATTAATGGATGAAATGTGGATTAGAATAAATGGCTACGCTTCTAAGGGTTACTATCAAGGGCATAGATTCTTATCAGCAGTTGGAGTCAAACTATTATTGGGAACTTGTATGTGGCTAAAGGAGTTTTAGTTTATTATGAGAAATATGTATCAAGCGTGATTATGTTATTTGTCAAGTATATGATTGCATGAAAGTTGTTAATCCTACTTGCTCATGGTTTATATGGGAAGTCTTATGTCTATTTTCCTTGTGCACGAGGATTTAAATGGTATGCATGATTATTGCATGGTTATTGCCGTTAGGCCTTTTGAGTAGACAATAGGGGGCGCAAGTTGTACACTCGGCTAGATTGGATAGGCACCCTTGCCTGTAAGACCTTGAGGTGTAACCCGACGGGGTAAGCACTAGAGGCAGAGAGGGTTTGAGGATTGTGATGTCTGGCGTGGCATGGGAACTAGAACCGGGTTGGACGGTGAAATCCAATCTAGATCGCGGGTTACCCCGCTTTATATGGAAGATATTTGTGTATTATTTGTACAGGAAATTACAATGTCCCTATTGGGAGGTTTGGCATTGACCTCAATGCATTGGGCGCCGGTAACATTTAATTATTGTTCTTGTTTACATCATAATTGGTATCGACATAACAACCAATAGACTCCGTTCTAACACTTGTGTTCATGTTTAAATGGTTCACAGATTCCGTTAGCGGTGCGAGTAGGATGTCTTGATCTGTCGGGATCGCGCCTAGGACTCCTCCTTGGACCGGGCATTTTTGGGAATTGAGAAAGAGCGCTTTTGAAGTCATAGTGACACCCACCCTAATCTGGTTGTTAATTGTTCTAGATTAAATAGGTTGTCATGTATATGTCTTAATCTTTCTGCTACTTCATTATAGAACTACCCCGTCTCTTTTGGGTTTTAGTCGACACGTTTACAGGTTTTGGATTCGCCTTACTTTAGGCGTTATATTGCAGAAATTTTAAGTTTTATTTTACCTTGAAATTTTAGGGTGTTACAACACGTGTGTTCCACTCCAGCCCCTGGAACAAGATGGAACAAGACCAGATTTACCAATACACCCCTAAAATAATTAAACCTAATACGCTTATCAGATTCACACCTCCCTCCTCAGGATTGACTTTTTCCTCCATCATCGAAATCAACTTCTTCTCATATTAAAATGAATCGACTTCTTCCTCCACCATCGAAATTGAGGATCTACTCTATTCTATAGAAATCAAAGATCATCTTCTCCATCCACCATCAAATCAACCTTCTTCTTCCTCAAGTGACCGATCTCTGCTTTGATTTCTCCTACAGATCTGATTTTTTTAGCTTATGTGATAATCGATTTCCCACATAAATCGATCTCTTTCTTTGATTTCTTCTACATAAATCAATTTTCTTCTTGTCGTAATCGATTTTCTTGTGAATCTTGTTGTGCTTGTTGATTCTAGTCCAAGAAATCATTTTATCTTAGCTTAATCATTTTATCATAGCTGATTCTTGTTATTTCTTCTACATGTATATGATGTACTGCCATTACATGCTTTCATTTTTATTTACATAGTCACTGAATACATTTGGTTTCATGATCGTTGATAGATGATTGTTGTTTTGTTTAATTGTTAATTTTCTTTTAGATCGATTATTTGGTAAACAAACATTGAACAACTTTGTAGGGATAAATTAGTCATTTTACCAGTCCTGTTATGTATAGTCCAGTCTAGTCATGTCTTACCAAACACTGAAAAACTGTCCTAGCCTATCCTGTCTGGGTACCAAACCCACCCTAAATTCCAAATTTAGGAACATATCATAATTCTTGAGTAAACATCACAAATATCTTAGATACTTGTTTGGTCACACATAATATTCTGTAAAATATCAATTTGTGGTCAAATAGGTAGCATTTGTGTAACACCCTAAGTTTTGGGTTTTAATTTGTGATTTGACCTGGAGTATCAGTCATGTCTGTTGTTGAGCGAGGTAGCCGAAAAGGAGTAAGAGAATTTGTCATCAGTGTTCGGCGTGGCTCTCCACGCGAGTGAAACCGAGCGGGACTCAGCCCTGTCTCGACTCTAGTGCTCGGACCGACTCTTTACGTGAGTGGAATTGCGAGAGCACTTTGCGCTGATAAAAAAATAAATCGGCCCTCAAATTCTCATTTACTCCATTATTCTCATTTAGGGTTCTCTGGGTTGCGATTTTCTCTCAAGAAAAGGCTGGTAAGTCTCTCCTCTTCACCCTCCTACCATTAATGTCTTCCATCCACTCCAAACCCTTAATAATTTATGACATTTAGGTCCATTTGAGCAATTATTGTGCTAGTCCAAGTCTTCTTAAGGATCTCATCTCATCTTACTAGTTCTTGGAGTTTTAGGGTTTTAAGCTACAACCCTACAAGGTGAGTTCATACTCTTTTACAAACCTTATACATGTTAAAATATGGATTTTAAAATTCTAAACATCTCCACTTTGATTTATATTGATTTGGGTGAGTCTTCACCACAACCTAATTTTGGAGATTTTGGGGTTTATGTGGGAAAACTAGATTGCAAGGTATTATAACCTATTCTTGGGAGTATCTATGTATTTGTGTATATGTAGAAATGGATTTTCTCAAGACTCAAGTTCAGCCACTTTGAAATCAAAACTAGGGTTTCGAAATATTGATGTAGTTCATTGAATGAGAACTTGGGTAAATTAATTTAGTGTGTGGAAGTATTATTCAAAGAAATATGTTGGAACCTCTTGGAAATTTCGTGAACACTTATATGGATTCTTGATTCTTGCACATTTGATGGCTTTTTAACTGTTGGAGTTATTGGTTTGAATTATTGACATTGAAGTGACTATTTGGTTGTATTTGGGCGTCACAAACCCATAATTATTTGTATCATTACGTCCGATGATGGAACACTACTTTTCCACATCGAGGCATGGTTAGGCATCGGATAGGGTATAATTCTTATGTGCTAGTACACGATATTCGATGATGATCTCGACGTTAGGACCCTATGTGGTTGAAGTTGACTTTCCGTGGGTGTACGTTTAAAGCTACCGAGCCTAACATCCCTTCCGTGTATTTTATTATGTGTTGGGTTTACTAACATGTCAAGTGGCTTACTTTTGGGTTAAAATGATGTAAGTAACCAATTTTTAGAAGTTCAATGATTTAATTTACTGAAAAAAAGGTCTAGGGACTTAATCATTCAAAATGTGAAAATTTAATGGTTTTTTCATTCAAAATGTGAAAATTTAATGGTTTTTTCATTCAAAAAAATAGTTCAGGGACTTAATCATTCAAAATGAGAAAGTTTAATGGTTTTTTCATTCAAAAAATTAGTTTAATGACTTAACCATTCAATATGAAATAGTTTGTTGGGTTTTTATGAACATTTCCCTCAATAATAATAAAAACTGATGGTTCCCTAAATATTTTTTTTCTGAAAATAAATGATAAATAAAGAAACTATCTTCACACATTAAATATATTAAGAATTTATATTGGGCCCAAAGAAAAAAATCTGATGTTAAATAATTGGTCCACGTAACATATTAGTTCATTTATTTATTCATTTATTTGGGCTAATACTAGTTTATTAAAAGACCCAGGAAATATTGGACCAAGGAGCTATTATTTAGGCCATCAGAATTAACCCAATCGCTCAATCAGTTCAACTCCTCCGGCCAACATTCCAACAGCGCCGACAGCCGGAAAAATGGCCGTTTGGCCTCGTTTTTTCAACGTGTTCGACGAATTATTTTGCTAAAATTCTAAAAATTCATTTTCCTCAATCATAGAAACAAAAACCAAAGAGAACCATCAAGTATTGAGTCCCAATTTCACATTTAAAATTCTTAATTTATGAGTTACTCGAAAAAAACATAACAAACCCAAAATCGGACATCTTAAACTGAACTATGAGACATAAGGCCTCTAAGGTTCGATAAAGAATTGAAAAACGAAGCTAAGCATATAAGAAACTCAGAGATTGGTTGAGTATGCTACCTCAAATCGTCGAAAAACGTAACCACGAGTAGTGACTTTGAGCTCTGGTTCGCTCCTTCGTTCCTCCAAGATTCCAAAAGTTTCTTGAACGAAAAATGTAGTCCGTTGCAAGGACTATATGAAGTTGAAATCACTTGTCCTATTCATTGACTAGAAGAGCCAATAAGAGGCTTCAAAGTTGCTACATCGTCAAGTCCCTTTCATGGTCAGATCTGACCATTTTACAAAATAGGTCCTTCTGGTTTGGACCTGTTGTTGTCTGACATGGCCCCTTGAACTATCAAAAATTTCATTTAGCCGCCTTGGCTTCAAAGTTTACTCAATGCCCCCTTGCTTTTACTACCTTTAGTAATTTACATTTCTTACCTATAAAGCAACACTTTACTTTGACTTTAGACTAATTATAACAATATAAATATAAATATAAATATAAATATAAATATATGGGTACATTTAATATATATATTTTTCCCAAAAATAAATAAATAAATAAATATATATATATATATATATCTTTCAAACTTCTCAACCTTTATTATTATTATTATTATTATTATTATTATTATTATTGGTTTTACAGTTGATTTTCAAATATAAATGTTTGATCTCACTAGGCTTTAGTCTAACATTTTTTGTTAAAATGACATGTATAATAGGTCATTATAGCGGACAATTCTTCGGGCTTGAGTGAAGAGTCATTGAAGGATAGTAGCATTTTTGAAGGTTATAGAGGTGTACATTTGATATAGTGATGGTATACTTTTGGAAGTGAGATGACGACACCCGTTTGTAATCTAGAATTAGTTGGTCTAGATTAGTAGGCTTGTTGAGTTTAATTTCACTTGATTCCTGTATTGTAAACGCCATACAATTATTCCCTTTTGGGGGTGATTCAGTTATGATAGACTTGTTTATTCCACACTTATTTCAGGTTTAAATTAACCCTCATTTTTAAGGTGTTAGAATTTGGTACACAGACTGGATGAGACTGGAAGGGACATGACAAGACAAGAGAAGACTAGATTAATTATCTATCCTATGTTTAGGACTGAACTAACTATGGCAAGTTGGACAGGACAGGAAAAAATTGTTAAAATGACCATGTTACCTCTAAATGTTAGTTAACGTTTTCCATATCATATAGTCAAAATAAAGAAAACAACACCTTTGATAGAAAGAAGCAAAAACAACCATTAAACGAAAGTATTTACCTTATGTGTTTTTGACAATTGAACACAAGTATTTGTGGGTATACAATTATACATTATGCATATATATATGAAGATAAGACTATGAGCCCAACCAAGTTACTTGACATAATCAAGATGGACACAGAGAAACGAAAAATAAATTGTATTGGACATTATAGTTGTTAACGAAAAATAAATTGTATGGCTTTAGTTGACCTTAATGAACTTGATTGGGTTTTGATGGGTCGTATTGGACTTCATAGCTGTTAATGAACTATATTGACCCTACATGGCTTTCTGTAACCCCCGAAAAATCCAAGTAAGTGACCGTTACTCGTAATTCGTTTGTAATTAAGTTGACTTCAATTTGGAATCTGTTTTAGAACCCTGAACCTTTAGTGTGGTCTCTTGAATCGTCAAAACAGAGAAAACGACACCTAGCAGGCTTTGAGCGAGATTGCCAACTGTTGGATCAGTAATTGTATTCAAGATTAAAATTAAGGGGTTAAATTGCAATTGTGTTAAAGTTAATTAGAGGGTTTAAATTGTATTTATTTAATAGTTAGTTGTAAATGGGCCCAAGCCCATTAGGCATTAGGACTATGTATAAATAGTTTTATTTTCTTAGTTTTAGGGTTAAGCCTAATAATCACAATTAATTAGAAGAGGTTGCCGTACGAATTCTCTGTAATCGCATTCAAGGTATCAAGAACACACAACTGATTTTCATTGATTAATCAAGGGATTGTGGTATGTTATTCTGATCTTTTTATCTCTTGATCTTTATTGTGTGTGATTAATTATCAACTAGAATACTGGGTTTAACAAGTGGTATCAGAGCCAAAAGAATCAAGTTTTCTTTAGATTACACTGTGTTCATCGTCTTATCTGTTTATCTCTGGGTGAAAATCAATTTCATGATTTAAGGTGTTTTTATGCATAAAATTGATTTGATTAGAGGAGTTGTATGTTATGGAATGTTATCTGATAGTTTAATTGCGCTTTAATTCATTAATCAATTGGATTTTTGATGATTTGTTTGATACTAGGTTCGTATATCTATCGTCTACTGTGTTCATCAATTGAAGCATGAAAGTTGATTTTAGTCAGTAATTTTGATTATGTATTGATCGATACATGTTTATGGTCACTAAAGTTTGATTTTTAAATTTGAATTTGAGTTTTCGATTGGTTTCTGGGTTAATTATTGTTTTCTGGGTCGAAAGCTTCAAGAGCATACCGGTCGATATTCAAGTCGACGGAACACCGGTCGACCCTATTTGCGCAAAACAAAGTTTTGTGCCACACACTACACCGTCCCGGTCGAATACATCCCGGTCAACAGCATACCGGTCGAATACAACCTACCGGTCGAATACACTCCTGTCAGTCTATATCGGTTCCGGTCCCTGTCGCATACTTATCCGGTCGACCTCTCCGGTCGTTACACTCTGGTCCGGTCGACATCGATCCGATCCTGGTCACATCACATTACCGGTCGAAGGCTGATATCGGTCGAAGGTCCTCTCTGGTCGTGCAACACACCGGTCGACCTCAAGACCCCGGTCGAGTGACCCCGGTCGAGCAAGACCCCGGTCGAGCAAGACCCCGGTCAAGCAAGACCCCGGTCGCTCTGTTTGCGCCATAAGTTATTAGCGAAATCCTCAGGTTTGCGCCACCCGGTCATTGCGCAAACATACCTTTGCGCCACCTACTGTTAACGCAAGACCCATTTCGCGCGACCTGCATCTCGCGCAAAATCATTTTTGCGCCACCCGCGGGTCGCGTAAATCTCACTTCGCGCGACCCGTTACTCGCGCATACCTCCGATTTGCGCCATCTTCTATTCGCGCGAAACTTTATTTCGCGTAACCTGCCATTCGCGCAAACCGTCGTTTTGCGCCACTGCCTTAGCTAAATTGTGTGCCAGATTTTCTATGGTTAATTTATCTGTGTATTTTACTATGCGAGTACTGCATTTGATTATTTTTGGAAATTTATTTTTCTGAAAATTTTTTAGTGTAGTTTTTATCCAATTCTTGATTCTAACGATCTCATCTAGTTGATTCTATTGGTACAGATAAATTTGATTTCTAACCATACAGTTAAGATGTCGAACCAGCTTCTCTCAATGGGCTCTCAGTCCAAACCTCCTGTCCTCATGGCTAATGAGTATCAACAATGGAAGAAGAGAATGATCCAATTTCTGAATCACAAGAACAGAGAATACATGGAATCAATCACCTCTGGTCCAGTAAATCCAATGATCAGAGTACAGGGTCAAGCTGCAACTGACACCTCTCCGGAAATCGCTGACAGATTTGTTCCTAAACCGTATGAGTTCTTCACTGATAAAGAAAAAGATCTGTACAAGATTGATGAAGAAACTCTCATTTACCTGACAATGGCCATCCCAAATGGCATCTATAATCGAGTAGACAGTCGAGATTTAGCTAAAGGAATCTGGGATGAGCTAGCAAGACAATTTGAGGGAAGTGAAGCTTAAATTCACGCAAAGCAGAATCTGTGCATTAATGCCTATGAAGGATTTCATGCAAGAGAATGAGAGTCGCTGCTAGATACCTACAACAGATATAATATCATTCTCAATGACTTGCGGAGGAACAACATCTCTAAATCCGCTTCTGAGATAAACTACAAGTTCATCAAGAACCTGAATCCTGAGTGGAAGAACTTTGCCATCAACCTCCAGATGTCAAAGAACATGGCTCAAGAAAACGTCATTGATATCTTCTCTACTCTTTCTTAGCATGAGGATGAGGTGAGATCTATTAATAATGAGTCCAATAATCTGAAGGAATCCGTGGCTCTCATAGCTGGCAAAGGAAAGAGTTCAGTTCCTATATCCTCTGCAAGGTCAAAGAAAAAGGTGTCCAAAGCTCTCATTACTGAGTTTACTGAGTCTGATTCTGCTTCAAGTGATGAAGAACTAGAGATTGATTCTGATCCGGATATTCAGAAGTTCTCTGAGGACTTGGCTCAAATTACTCGACGATTCAAGAAGAGCTTTGACAAGAAGAAATTCTACTCAAAGCCAAAGTATGATGGATATAAGAAAGAGAAGTCTGAGATGCGATACAAGCCAAAGTATGGAAGAAGAGAGGAAAGACGAGAAGAGAGGAAAGATGACAGAAGAGAAGAAAAGAGAGAGGAAAAGAAAGAAGAGAGAAAGGATGAACCAGGAAGATGCTACAACTGCGGCAAATTTGGGCACTTCTCCAGAGACTGCAAGTTCAAGAAGATAAAGAACTCAGAATATTATGTAAGGAAGTCACTAATTGCCAAGAAAGCTGAAGAAGGAAAGGTGCTAATGGCTGAAGAAGAAGAAAACTGGTTGTTCCAAAGTTCCGATGACGAGGAGCAGGCGCACTTCACCCAAGTATCCTACATGGCAAACTGGATGGTGACGATGAAGCTTCTGAGGCACATTTCGAAGATTCAGATTATGAGGTAAGTGATAATTCTGAACTTATTGAATCTTTAATGGCCCAAATACATAATATGAAAGATGAATTTGCTTTATTGAAAGGTAAACTTAGCTCTGCACATCAATCAGTTTTGAGTTTTCGTGATGAAAACGCTTTACTGAAAGTGGTTGTGGAAGAAAAAGAAAAAGAAAAAGAAAAAGATGGTTTAAAAGCTGAAAAGGAATCTTTAAAAAGAAAAATATCTGGTCTAGAAAAGGATCTTGTAAATCTTAATGCTGGGAAGGGTGATTTTAAAATCAAATTTGAAGTCTGTTTTCAAGAAAGAAATGAAGCTTTCACCAAAATCAAGCAATTGGAGGATATTAACATGAAACGAGGTCAGACTGAGCAGACATTAAATCTGTTGACCAATAAAATCCAAGATGAGAGGTTTTATAAACTTAAACCTGGTTTGGGTCTGCCAATTAACGATGTTTTGAAAAAGGCACCGGAGCACTTGTATAATTTTGATAAACTTGGCTCCACAATCAGACCCATTCCTAACATTCGTGCAACCTTTGTTGAAGCAAGTACTTCTAAACCTTTTACAGAGAACAAAGGTAAAGAAGAAATGGGAGAAAACAAGTCTTGTGACACTGATTCTCAAAATTCTTTTAAATCCGTTGGTTTTAAATATAGTGATTTGAACAAAAGCTATGAGACTTGAAAGATCGAATTGGCTGAGTTTGATTCACTGTTTACCACATCTTCAAAAGAATCAGTCAGCAATGATACTGTTCCACCTGAGACGGCATGCAAATATAATGAGTATGAATCGTATGTTGATCCATCAACTATACCATCGGTCTCAAATCCCATTGCTTCTAAACCTTTACTTGTTGAAGAGGTTGAAGAAGAAATTGTCATCACGAATGAATCTTGTTCTAAAAATGACAAAATGGAGTTTATTGAAAACATGACCGAGGAAAGGTTTTCTGAAATGATGAATGCCTCAGGTTTTGATCCTGTTTCTACTACAAAGGAGTCAAATTCTGTGAGTGATCATGCATCTGAATTGATGAAGCAAATTGATATGTTGCAACAGTCTCTTGATGAGGTTGAAGATGAAAACTTTAATCTCAAATTTAAACTTGAAAAATCTTTGAAAGAAAATCAAGAGCTTTGCACAGAGATCAATGATTTGAAAATTACTTTGTTTAAGAATGCTTCAAATGATAAACAGATGTTCAATGATCCAAGCTGGAAGGTAAGAACTAATCCAGAATTTGATGCTCCTGCAAAACCTTCAGTTGTTTACTCTGATTGTCCTGAATATTCACCTAGTATTTTTGAGAAGGGTGAGACTTCAAGTAACTCTAGAAAAGAACCACCCTCTAATATAGAGACTAACAAGGTTCCTGTTTCTGTTTCAGATATAAAAGGAAATGGAGTTGGGAGGAGTAAGAAGAATAAAGTTGCTAGTTTGAATAAAAATGATAGTTTGACTTCTAGTGAATCTTTTGTTACAAATAGTTGTATTTCAGACAGTGTTATTTTGAAAAGTAATTCTTTTGATGGACATGAATGTAAGATTTGTTCCCATAAATATAAGTTTATGAATTTTGCTCGAAAGAATCTATATTGCAAACACTGTTTGGATAATTATTTCAAATACTACTCCACTCCTAAGTCCAAGAAGAATAAAAGAAAAGCTAAATTGAACCTTAATTCCAATTCTAATTCTAATTCTTCCACACAACCCAAAGTGGTTCGTGCTAAGGTTACCAATCCTACATCTAAAAAGCACTTTCAGGAATTAAATGTCAAAATGGTTTGGAAATGGGTTCCAAAACCCCGTTATGAATGGCGTGTGAAAGTTAAACCAGCAGATATTTCTGAATTGCATGAAGCTAACCGCGAAGTACCCATCTTGATATGGGTACCTAAGCAAAACTAATTGTCTCTTTTGCAGGCCTGTCGACTGTGGGTGATAGATTCCGGATGTTCACGCCACATGACATGATTCAAGCACCTCTTGCATAACTATGTTGAAGAGCCTGCCGGAGCAGTTAGGTTTGCAAATTCAGAAGTAGAAGGAAAGGTCAAAGGATATGGAATGCTCGATAATGGAGTTGTGAAGATTCAAAGGGTGTTATACGTTGAAGGACTTGATCATAATTTGTTTAGCACCAGTCACTTCTGTGACATGAAATATCAAGTTCGCTTCACAGCCACTCATTGCTATCTAGAGGATCCCGATGGTTACGAAGTCTTCAAAGTTGAGCGCCATGGAAATCTATATTATGTAGATTTTCCTACAGTGTCTGCCACACGTCCAGTATGCCTATTAGCCAAAGCATCTAAATCACAATCGTGGACGTGGCATCGCCGCTTGTCTCATCAGAATTTCAGATCCATAGCTAAGCTACAGAGACAAGGTCTGGTCAAAGGTCTACCAGAAATGAGGTTCGAAAAAGACTCACTATGTTCTGCATGTGAGATGGGCAAAATGAAGCGAAGCTCCTTCAAGTCCAAAACTGAATCATCGACTTCATATGCACTGGAACTTCTTCATATGGACCTTTGTGGCCCAATGCGAACAACATCTATCAACTGCAAGAAGTACATCTTAGTAATGATAGATGACTACTCAAGATATACATGGCTCGAGTTTCTTTGCAACAAGT
Source organism: Arctium minus (assembly GCA_954870635.1). Classification (NCBI taxonomy): domain Eukaryota; kingdom Viridiplantae; phylum Streptophyta; class Magnoliopsida; order Asterales; family Asteraceae; genus Arctium; species Arctium minus. Next base: position 9,438,478 of record OX941094.1, on the reverse strand, counting down.
CAGATGCGCCAGAATTGATCATCGCTTTTACTAAGCGTATTCAAGTACGTCTTCAATTGCCGGTCAGAACCATTCACAGCAATAACGGCACGGAGTTCAAGAATGACACCTTGCAGAGCTATCTTATCTCTGTATGACTTTCACACAACTTCTCTGCAGCATATACTCCACAGCAAAATAGCATTGTTGAACGGAAGAATCGCACTCTTGTTGAAGATTCTCGTACTATGCATGCATATTCAGATCTACCTATGTATCTTTGGGCTGAGGCAGTCGCAACAACTTGCTTCACACAAAATCGTACCATTGTGGTCAAGCGCTTTAATAAAACAGCTTATGAGTTAATCAACAATCGTAAACTTAACATCAAATTCCTTCGTGTTTTTGGTTGCAGGTGTTACACTCAACGAGAATGTCAAGGATTATCAAAATTTCATAAGAAAGCGGATGAATGATACCTCATTGGATACTCTCTGACATCCAAAGCTTATCGAATCCACATTATTCGAACCAAGACGGTTATTGAGAGCATGAATATCTCCTTTGATGAGAATTCTACTCGGACTTCTGGACACAACAGTTCAGAACTCGGACTTAAGGACAAAGCTTCTATTCACTCCAGAATAGAACCAGCTTTTAAAGAATCTACTTCTACTCACTCTAACTTTACTTCATCTGAGTTAGATTTGTTGTTTATTGATGCCTTTAATGATATTTGTGCAGATTTTGACAAAGGCATATCTACATCAATATCAACACCAATCTCGGAGGTCCTACTATTTCTGAAGACATGTCTGGACCTTCCGAAGAAGTCACTGAAACCGCATCTCCATCAGGTACAACTAAACTGTTAGTTTCTGACTCTACTAATGCTGAATCTGTCTCTGCAGATAGTTCTTCTGGAAATGAAGTCACGAGTACTTCAGCTGCTACTCCAGAAGCTTCAGTATCAGAAACACCAGTACAAGATGTCCCGAGTACATCTGTGGATCTACCTGCCGTGCATGATGAGTACAATGCATTGAATACGCAACAAACAGTTGAATCCTTACCAAGCACACATCGTTGGACAAAGGATCATCCCCTACATAACGTGATAGGTGACGTACAATCTGGTGTCACGACACGGTCAGCGTCATCAAACTTCTGCATGTTTTCAAGCTTCCTTAGTTCCTTAGAACCAAAGAAAGCATCAGAAGCTCTACGTGATCCCTTCTGGATTTCTGCTATGCAAGACGAGCTTCTGAAATTCTAAAGGAACAAGGTATGGCGTTTGATCCCACTACCTAAAGGTAAAACTGTTATTGGAACTAAGTGGGTTTTCAGAAACAAGAAAGACGAAGCTGGAGTAGTTGTGAGAAACAAAGCTCGATTGGTTGCAAAAGGGTACTGTCAACAGGAGGGCATTGACTATGATGAAACATTCGCACATGTTGCAAGGATCGAAGCCATCAGAATCTTCTTAGCCTATGCAGCGCACAAAAACTTTGCTGTCTATCAAATGGACGTAAAGTCGGCTTTCCTAAATGGCGTTCTGCATGAGGAGGTCTATGTGGCACAACCTGAAGGTTTCGTTGATCCTCATCACCCTGATCATGTCTATGTGTTAGACAAAGCACTTTATGGTCTTAAACAAGCACCAAGAGCCTGGTATGAAACTCTAACTAAATTTCTCATAGTTTCTGGTTTCTAGAAAGGTACGGTTGACACTACCTTATTTCTTAAAAGGCAAGGTGAGGACTTGATTCTCATTCAGATTTATGTTGACGACATAATATTTGGGCCGACAAATCAGAAATTTTGCAAGAACTTTTTAAAAATAATGGAAACAAAGTTTGAAATGTCGATGATGGGTGAGTTAAATTTCTTTCTTGGTTTACAAGTAAAGCAATTACCCGAAGGCATTTTCATTAATCAAGCTAAATATATAAAAGACATGTTAAGAAAGTTCAATATGTCAGATAGTTCAGTCATGAAAACACCAATGGCTACTGGTACACTCTTAGATGCAGATCTGTCTGGTAGGCCTGTTGATCAAAAGGTGTATCGTAGCATGATTGGTTCTTTACTTTATCTGACCGCCAGTCGCCCAGATATAATGTTTGCCACATGTTTTTGTGCGAGATATCAGTCTAATCCTAAAGAGTCGCACTTTACTGTTGTTAAGCGAATCCTTAGATATCTCAAAGGCACTCCTAATCTAGGCCTTTGGTATCCAAAGGATTCTCGTTTTGATCTAACTGCCTTTACAGATGCTGATCATGCAGGATGTAAGCTAGACCGGAAAAGCACCTCTGGATTATGTCAATTTATAGGTGACAAACTTGTGAGTTGGACTTCGAAGAAACAAAACTGTGTTTCAACATCCACTGCTGAGGCTGAATATATAGCTGTTACTAGTTGCTGTTCACAAGCCCTCTGGATGAAAACTCAGTTAAGGGACTTTGGATACAACTACAAGCGTATTCCTATTTATTGTGATTCCAATAGCGCAATCGCCATAACTGCTAACCCGGTTCAGCATTCAAAGACCAAGCATATAGATGTACGATATCACTTCATCAAGGATCATGTAGAAAAAGGTGACATTGAAATGCATTTTGTTCAAACTGACTTCCAGTTAGCTGATCTTTTCACCAAGCCGTTGTATGAAAAGCGGTTCCAGTTTCTCATCAGCAAACTTGGTATGTTGAACATGTCTTCTTAGCCTTACTCATGATTCTAGGGGGAGTATTCTAAGTTTTAATCTTGTGTTTTCTATATTTTCCAAATGCTGCTAACAATAGAGGAATCATTTTTTCTAATGATTACCATGATCTCTTTTATATGCAGGTTTGTTCAAGTGACAATGACTTCTAATCACATCTGATTAGGACCCGCACTTCAGTGTTTTGTGTTCTTTTTATTTGCTTTCTGATAAAAAAAAAACCTTTAAGTTGAGGGGGAGCTTAATCGTCTATGAGCTTAATTGTCAACCTATTTTAGTTTGAGGGGGAGAATCGTATTGTCAAACACCTTATGTTTTGACTTCACCAAATTTTTTATTCTTCATGTTTGTATTCCTTTGTGCTTACATGTACAAAAGACTGTTGAACAACATATTCTTTTAGGAAAATACATGGGATTTGATGTGTGAGTTTAACTGAACTTCCATGGATTCACGATAACCAGTGTTTCCTACCTAGGAAGTATTCCCTGAGTGATTGAGGGGAGAGGGGTCAAAAGAACTGAGTGATGGTGTGTGAAGAGGTAAAATGGAAAAGAGAGATTGGTTAGAAGTGAGAATTAAAAGAAAGAGGGTGAGTGAACAGAGTAAAAGAATATTAAACTCTGCACCAAACTTCTTTCTGAGCCGGGCAGCCACATCTACTGATTGGTTCACATTCTTTGGTGACCATCATTGAAAAAGGCAACTAGCCCATGCCATCTCTTGCATACAACCCCACCAGCTACTCATTCTTTTCTCAAAAAGAGAATGTTTCACATTTTCTGGGGACGCAACACATACGCTATTGGTTCTTCATTTGGAAGATACTATTATTGAAAAAGAAGGAAAGTTGCCCCACCTTCGACCTTTTTCTCATGCACATTGAGTCTTTGTATAATTTGTTGTTGTCTCAACAAGTTTACATAATTTGAGCCTACATTGAAAAGCAATCATCTATGCTTATTTCTTTCATACACATGCACAAGCACACAGAAATTTGTTTTCTGTCAGAACGTTCATAGATAACCATGTGTTATTCGATGATTGAATGGAAGACCTGGGGAGCCAACATCAAAACCAACTCCTTATATAGTAACTTTGTGTTACTCAGTAACTTTGTGTTACTGACAGGCATTTTAACTGAGTCATTTGTTGATTCAGGGTTACCACATTTATGTTATTTGAATCTGAAAAGATTGAAATAATCACTTTCTCTATTCGGAGAGACTGCTCTTATTTCCACACAGGGATCGATACATGAAGACAATACTTAATTGATGACTATAAAAAAAGGGAAGATTGTTTTGATATGTTTTGATGATGCTGATTCTCACCATTCATCAAAAAGGGGGAGAATAATCAAAAGGGAGAATATATAAAGGGGGAGAATATAATCTGAAGAATGCTGAAGATTTCAAAGAATTCAAAGTGTCTGGGCTTATTTGATTTATCAAAAGTCTGATTGAAGATGATCGTCAGAAGGACACTTCATTTAAAGAAAGAGGAAGATGAAGACTGTATCTGAAGTTTTCAAGAGAAGTGAAGACCCGAAGACTATATTGCCAAATATTTTTTAATCTTGAATCCAAAGGGGAAGATTGTTGGATCAGTAATTGCATTCAAGATTAAAGTTAAGAGGTTAAATTGCAATTGTGTTAAGGTTAATTAGAGGGTTTAAATTGTATTTATTTAATAGTTAGTTGTAAATGGGCCCAAGCCCATTAGGCATTAGGCCTATGTATAAATAGTTTTTATTTTCTTAGTTTTAGGGTTAAGCCTAATAATCACAATTAATTAGAAGAGGTTGCCGTACGAATTCTCTGTAATCGCATTCAAGGTATCAAGAACACACAACTGATTTTCATTGATTAATCAAGGGATTGTGGTATGTTATTCTGATCTTTTTATCTCTTGATCTTTATTGTGTGTGATTAATTATCAACTAGAATACTGGGTTTAACACCAACAACTGTGATAGGTGTCATAATCACCTGTCACTATCGTATGGGGGAGAGAGGTCTCGGTACGCTTGGCGTGAGAATTCCAGTGATTGTGACACAAGGCACTATCGCCTGTCACTTTCGTTGGGTTGGTACCGAGAGCGGGGCACTCATCGCGATTGTGCCATGCGATAATGCCCTTGGCATTATCTCCGGGCATTGTCGCACCCGGGGGTCTGGGGGTATAAAATCCCATTATGACCGGTTTTGACCACATTTATCTCATAACTCGTTTTTGGTCCCGATTTTGAGAGCTTTTAGAGCATTCCTTCTTCCCCCAAACCTCCTTATTCATTAAATTCAACGTAGGGGTTGTTTGGTCCTTTGCTTTGGCCATCAAGATCACGTTGGGAGCATTAAGTGAGGAACTTCAAGCTACCTAGCCTTCATCTCATCTTCACCAACATTTTTAGGGTTTTTGCTACTTTTCTAGGTTTTACTCAAAAATCTAGATTGTGAGTTTTCTAACCTTTATAAAACTAGATACATGTCAATATGTGTTACATTATCACCATCTTGCTCATTTTGGGGAAAATCTTTTGTATGTGGTGAAATATTTACAACCCATATTTGAAGACTTTTAGATGCTTTGGTTATTAAAAGTGCTATATGGTATATTGGAGGGTACTAGTGTATTGTTTCCTCAATAAATGTTGGTCTGTAACTTTTCATGAATATACCTATATCTTAGAATGTTGATCTAAATTGGGAGTTTGATTTAATGAGAGAGTGGTATGTTGTTGACCCATGATAATATGGTGTTTTTAACCTTATTGGTACAAGGTATAGTTTTATCACCCAACATTTTATATGAGGAATTATATGCTCGTCTAACCCTAATTTGAGGGTCTAGGAATTTATATCTCATGATTGCATAAATAATGGTGGTTGGACCACAAATGCCCATATTGTTATTATACACACTTTACTTGGAGTAAATTCGTATTGTGATATATTACAATTTGGATGAACCGCAAGTAGGCACTAGGAGGATGTAATCTTGGGCGCTACCTTGGAGGTATGTGTCTAGATCTCCGCCATTCGGGGTAATGCCTTGGAGGTAGTCCCCAATGTGCCGAGTCGTTGTGGTGTTGCTCGTGAGGGTGAACACTAATGTGTATAGACTCTTAAGGTAAAACTTGTAGGTGTTTTGGGCCTCCCCCATTGATTCCTTATTTGGACCTTTATGGTATATTGATGATCTCTCACTTTAATTATGGCTTATCTTTTGTTCAAAATCACTAGGCTTTTTGGTCTAACACTTGTTTGGTGTCGATGTGTATCTCAGGTTCTAACGGTGCCGTCTCTAAGAAGACTTAGGCCCTGTTTGGAAAAGGCTTAATGGGTTGAGTGAGTGTTATAGATTATTCGGTAAGCTATGCCTTCATGTTTGTTTGTGACTTATCAATATAGGAGAGAACTTATTCGCTCAGCATGATGAGTTCACCTTTATCTGGACAGCCACAAAATTTCCATCTCTACCCTTCTCATAACAAACTCTCCATGTTCTCTCACATACAAAAACGACGCCCTCTCCATCTTTCCTCCTCGATGATTCTTCCCATCCCCTCCTTCCACTAGATTGTTTTGTTCGTTGATTTGGTTTATAAGGGGACGATTTCATTCCGAGCAAAGGAAATATATAAAATATGAAGAAATCGAAGGATGGGTGAAGAAAGAATTTGAAGGTTAGCAGAATAGCACTGTGGACGATGGGTTTGGTAATTGGAATTATGGATTCCATATATGGGTTTTGTAAGAAATTGAAGGTTAGCAGAATAGAAAGAAATCGAAGGATGGGTTTGTGGGTTTTGATGGATTCCATATATGGGTTTTGTGTTCTACGGTTCCCTAATCCATTTTTAGGTCATGGGTTTGGTAATGGGAATTATTGGGTTTTACAACTCCATTTTTCCAAGAATTTTGTTCAATAAATTGGTTTCAAATCACTCACCTGAGTTTTAACCATAAAGGTTCTTCATCCATGAGTTTTGAAATGATTCTTGAGATAGGTTTTGGGTATATAATCTAGGTTGTTATTGATGGTGGAAGGGATGGGGGAGCAGCAATGCTTCTTGAGATAAGTTTTTTTCTTCAAAACTTTTTTTTACAAAGGGATGGTGGAGCAGCAATCGAACAATGTTCGGACTGTTTTTTTGTTGACCAAATTGGTTTTAAACAAAGAGGAGAAACTACTGGAAGAGGATTGATGATTAAAAAAATTAACAAAAAGTACATTGAAGGGTAAAATAGTAATTTTTATGGTTCAGACGGTTTATTCAGCACAACAAACAAACAACTTTTTTATTTATTTATACAGACAGCTTTATCCATACAGTTAACTTTATCTATACAGGACTTAATGAAAAACCAACCAAACAGCCCTTTAGCCAGGAGTAGTGAGCTTGGGGGAAACGATTTTTGGGACACCATACATGGAAGATCTTCATTTTTGGAGGACTTTGATGACACCCGAATTGTAATCTTGTTTCAAGTGAAAATTAGATTAATAGGTTGTTTCCAACAGGTGATATTTATTTCCCCATTTTTTGGAGGCTCGTGTTTTGACGAAAATTATACCATAATTTCCGTTTTATGGAAGTTTATGTTCGTCCCAATTTTTGGGTGTTACGCTTTCAACGGCTATTAATAAATTGTATTTGCAATTGATTGACTACAATGGATAATAACGAATTGTATTATTCCTTGATGGGTCGTAATGGACTCATTGTTGTTAATGAAGTATTGGGCCTTCATGGGCTTTAGTGACCACTAGATTAGGCCTTTAGGGCTTAAGTGACTCTTAAATAACTTGATTAAGATTGTAATGGGTTTCGATGGGTCGTCTTGGAATCAATGACTTGTAATGAATTTCATGGGCTTTAGTGGCTCATAATGAACTTGATTGGACAATGATGGATCGTATTGGACTTAATAGTTGTTAATGAAATGTATTGGGCCTACATGACTTTCAACAACCGACAAGAGAGTACAACGTAAAAGAATTCGCCAAAAAATCATTTCTCATTTTGTTGCTTTTAGTTCCGATAATGAAAATAGAGAACCTTCTCTCGCACCACATGGTAAAAGAAATTCTCAAGTTATGTCCTACAACAAATCTGAACCACCGAAAACTTGTTCATATGGATTTGATGTGTATAAACTCTCGAAACTGGAAATTTTGAGAAAGTTCATGGAGATCAAACGTGGATTTGTTATATAATCATATTTGAAACATAAAATCAACCCAAATCTGCTGAAACTTTCATATGGGTTTGATTTAATGTTTCAAATGAAACTTAAAAAAATTGAAATCTGCTGGAAATCAGATGTGGGTTTGCTTCGAGATTACAAAAAAACATGAAATTTTCCTTGCTTTTCTGGAAATCAGATGTTCTTATTTTATGGGTTTGTTTGCTAAATTGAATATGAACTTTTAACTTTGAGGCAGCGACGACTCTAAGATCGGAAAGCAATCGGAGAATCTCATCGGATAAAGAGGACAAGCCAAGACGGTGTGCGGCGGCAGGGGTGGTTGAGATGCCGAAGATATCATCCGTGGCAAAGGGGTGGAGGAATGCTTTAATTGCTTGTATAACAAAGGAAATTATATAAAAAAAACTGTAAAATGACCAAAATGCTCTTATGTGAAAAACACGTAATCAAACCTAACGTCTGTAAACCACAAAGACAAAATCCGTAATAAAACACAAACCTCAAAGTTACTTGTGTAATTTCAAAACTCTAGGGACGAATAGCAAAGTTTTAGTAAGCCATACCATACGGAGGATTTTGTAACATACTCGAATATTAAAAATAAGATAACGAGACTTCATGGAATCCTTTCAACTCTTTGAGATGAAGTAAATGCTATATACATCTTACCATCTCTCCACACCCCACTTCACAGAAGATTTACACGATTTTCTTTTTGTTCGATAACGACCAAAATGCTAAACACACTTGCCATATTTAGAAAACTCAAAAAGGGTGGAAGAGCCTTAACAACATTCATCTCCAAGAAAAGAACCAAATAAGTCCACAAAATGTTGGTTACAATGCTAGTGATTTCATCTTCCTGCATTTAGAAACAATAAGCAAAAATAGCAGGCTCGGTTTCTTAACAAAACTAATAAAAAGCAATTGAAGCCTAGGCCTACCTATACGATAACTGCAAACACAAAATAGGATGATTGACTTTGTGTTGAATGAGAGCTACCAAACGGATCCGTATTTTTTACTAAATCTCATCTACGCTAATAATACTACAAACATCATCATCGCATGCTTCCTTCTCGCAAGACATCAATCATGTCATATATCTTCTTATCTGCTTTCGATTGGATCTACATTTGAAAAATAGTTTCACAAGATTAGATAATTTTGGAGAATGGTTTGGGGGGTTGGATTCACATGAGACCAACCTGTTTTCGTGAGACCCGTGAGACTACATTTTTACAGTTGAAACTTCACAGTAAAACATTGTGAAGGTAAAAAAATCCGAACCTTCACAGCAAAATAACACTGTGAAGGTTACCTTAGCAGTGTTTTGTTGTGAAGTTTCAAGTGTAAAAATGTGGTCTCACGTGACACCAAGTCATGATTTGGGTATTCTGTTGGGGTAACATTTATAAATAAATACAAAATCTCTATTTTCTTTATTTTGGAGATTTTAATCGGATATGCTCTTACATTGAAAAAGGGTATTTTTGGTACAAACTTTTCGTTATTGTTTTCATTTAGTAGAAAAAAGAAGTAGCATCACCTTCTTAGCAAGAAAAAGTGCAGCATCAATGGCACCCTCTGCATAGATTGATCTCCCACAAACGTTGTGCTGAAACTCGAAAGAAACTCTACAGATAGGAAAAACAGTATTAGATTGCTCGTTAAGAAAGATTCAAAGTTCAGTCGAGTCAAGAGCTTACGTTCCATCAGGGGATGTGAGATGGTACATATGGAATGCATGGCCATTAAGATGTTCCTCTGGAACACCGACCATTTCAATCTGTTGTTTTGGATCTCGTATCAATTGTACCTGATACCAACTTGAAACATCTTTCAGAACCAAAACTTAACATGAATATGAGCAACTTAATTCGTAAGTACAAACTCTTTTGGGATTTTTCCAAGCACAATGGTTGTTTTTATACCAAGTGTCAAGTACGTACGTTTGTTACAAAAGTAATTTCTGAAATAGGAAGTTTGCAACATATATCTGTTACAAGACAAGTATGCATCATATCATATATGGTTCGTACAATAACATTAAATTTGAAAACGTTTTTAACGCATGGAATGTCGTTGACGCACCTCATCTAAGTCGAAGGAGACTCCGAGTTTCTGAAAACATGAGATGACAGCTTTTGCTGTTCCAGATGTGTCCAACTTGGTAGATTGATGAGATTCCAACACCTGTTAGGTTTCCAAAAACACGACATTACTTTAAGGAATGACTAAAAACAGTCAGAGATGCAAACATAAATTTCCAACTCCCTCTCCTCTCCTCCTCCCTCCATGGCTGCTCCCCTTCTCTTATACACACTTTAATGATCGAATGTGTAATTTCTATTAGAATTCAACGAAACGAAAGTTTCTCGGCTTTTGAGAGGCCGAGTACTCTCCGAAGGCTTTCGCCCAACACACACACACACACACACAAAAACTTATTGATGCCCTTCTAACCGCTCGCTCCCTTTATTTATACTACCAAAAGCATGTACCGGTGCATTAGACACTTGTACCATAGTCTTAGGACTTGTTTGTTAGCAACTTAATAAGCTTAATGAGACTCACAATTTATTCGATCAACTATATATGACTGTTTGGTAGTGGCTTAATGAGTTAATGATATAGAAAGTGGCTTATTCAGTAAGCTTCAAGGGGGAGCTATATGCAGAAAGCCAAGATTTTTCTAAACTTGCACCTCCCAATTAAAAATCATGCTCCTTCCATCTATGAAAAACCCTTTCAAACAAACCTTCCCAATCTATAGACAGATTAATCCACACAGACAACTTTATCAATATAGGACTTAATAGAAAACCAACCAAACAGCCCCTTACTCTACTTGACTTATTTACTAAAATACCCAGGGTACAGCAATCTCATGCTACCCAGATCCATAGCTGCTCTCTGCTACTCGGATAGATCCAACGCCTGCTCATCCTCTTCCCAACATCTTCAAGCTATCCAACGCCTCCAGATAGAATCTTCTTGCGCAGCTACTTCACATACTCGCTCGTGTTTCCCAGGATGGACGTCTTGTTCATTTTAGCACCAAGAGTACCAGCGACCTAAGTAGGTTGATTCTGATGGGTATAGCATGCTTCGTTCTGTATCTTGATCATGTTGTTGCATTAGTTGATGTACCTCCGATGTGTAGCATGTATTTGGTTTAGTGTTCTGGGTTCGGTGGTTCTTGCTTTATCTTTATACTGCTGTGTGTTTCTTCAATTCAAACATCATTACGTCGTAACTACAAAGGTTGTGGCGTACTAGTTAAGGCCCTGGGGTATGTGGTGGAATATTCTATCTGCCCATGGTTCGAATCTAGGCGTACACAACAATTGTGGCCACTGAGGTTTAATCAGGGCTGATTTTCTTAAAGTCATAATTTGCCAAGGGATTAGTCTAGGCATAGCCTAGAACACCCTTCCCTAATAAAAAAAAACATCATTATGTCGTTCTGCATCTTCATCATGTTGTACGATGTGTGTTAACTGTTGTACCTTGGTATCTAACATGGAAATTTCGGAATCATCTTTATACTATTATAACATGTTTTTCTTCGGTTCAAGTAATATCATCAGGGTCCTTATTGTTTTTCTTGGAAGGCATAGCGGCATCGAACCAACGAACGACTACCACGAACACACGCACGCACACCTCCCCGGCGGTATCGGGCATCCACGGGCAGCCCACTAATCCGCCGCTGTCCCAGCCCAGCTTACGCTGAACCTAGAGCCCAACCACAGTTTAAGACTGGGCTAGGGGGCAGCCCAGTCGTTGATTGGACCGGCCCAAAGACTGGGTACTCCTCATGCCCTCAAATTGACCCCCCTTGGATTCGAACCTAGGTAGATTGGGATACCATCCACAACCCCCCCCCCCCCCCCCCCCCCCCGATGTTACCGCCCTTGGGAAAGCCAACTGAGCTAGACATGATTTGTATCAGGGTCCTTATTGTGTTTGCATTCTTTCTTGGAATTCCATTGATGCACTTCGTTATTTTCATTATGGTATGTTTATTTTGGCGGGTTATGATCCATTACATAACTGGGGTAAAATGGTCATTTGTTTTATTCAGACCTTTTTGTTGAACAGAAAAATACACAAGAAGTTATCTAAATGAATACAGGTAACTTAGTACATACGAATACGAACAGCTTAATCCATACATGCTTAATTAAGAAAACAAACAAACAACACTTTAGTCACACACTATCTAGACAAGAAAACTCAAACAAAAGCCACTATTATAAAAACTTAAAACACCATAAAAGAAACTGCCCAAAGTAGTCGCAATCTTGCTCTCCTGTAATACTAATAGTTTTTTTTTTTTTTCATTTTAAGAAATCAAACCCACACCTGGTCACAAGAAAACAATCATAATGTTCATGAATCATGATAACATGCTTACTTGTTTTCAATCCAACCAAATGCTCATCACGAGACCTAAACGTTAAAGGGATCCAAAAACAGGAAGTGTGTTAAATCCGTCATATATGTGAGCAAGTAGTCGTAACATGTGGCTTATGATGTCTAATTTGGTCACTGCTCTTTTGCTACTATTTTCGAAAGCATAAACCATAATCGTCCTATAAATAGAACACACTCCACACTAGTGTTCAACATTGCACCAAAAAAACCAGCCTTGGTACATCAGTTTTTCCATTATTATAACGTCCACAACATAGTTGTTAAAAAGGCTCATAAGGCTCAAGGTCTTGGGCTTTTTTAAAGTTGAGGCTAGGCGTATTCAGGAGGCTCACTAAGGCCCTGTGCATTGGCTGAGGCGCCTTGTGGGCCTAGGCACGTCTCATAAAAAGTTACTAAATACCTACTCAAACCCTAATATTAAATAAGTTTTCTCATCTTCTCATCTCCTAACTTTTAAAAAAAAGAGTTATTAAATAGATGGCCATAAGTCAAACCATAAGATTTAATACCCGGTCGTTAGAACTTCAAGCTTCCTTCTCTATAAGTACCCAAACCTTAAAAACTTCTCCCTCACGGCTCACACTTTAAACCCTTCTCCTTTCTGCCTCTATTGACGTACTGTTGGTTGCTACATTGAAGGCTTGTACTTGCTGCATATTTAAGTTGTGGGTAACTCTCTCTCTCTATCTCTCTCTCTCTCTTTGTGTGTATTGATAAGATGCAACTCGCATTCCTGAGGCTCGTGCCTCACGCGTGCGCCTAGGCCCTAAGACCCCTTTGCGCCTTGAGCCTTTAACAACTTTGGTCCCCAAGATCAATCAGTTTGGGAAGGTAAGGGCATAACACAAAGGCATGTTACTCGGTTTGATTGGGCCACATTGGAATTAGAGCATCGAGTGATAAAAATTGTGCCACTAACAGAGTAAGGAATGATAACCACAAGGGTTGTGGTGTGGTGGTAAAGGCTTGGGGAGTTCATAGCGCTCAACCCGGGTTCGAGCCCCACTAGCAGCACTTGTGGCCACTGAGGATAAACTCAGGGCTGCATGCTTTAGCAGCTGGGCCAAAGGCCCTAATTGCCGGGGATTAGTCAGGGCCATAGGCCCAGGATACCCTTTCCAAAAAACAGAGTAAGGAATGATGCTTCAAGAAATTTAACAATCAAAATGTGCAAAAATATACATCTACAACCAACTATACCAAACAAAACTACCAATAGAAATTAGTGGCATAAGTAGAGCAGATGGAGATAAATACCTCTAGTGTATATCCAGAAAACGCTCCAGGAAATTGCTTGGCCATAATTTCCATGGCCGCAAGGAACGCCACAACCTAAGCAAATCAAGTGACAAGAAGACTTAAACATCCTATATATGAAACAATTTTATCAAATTAAACAACTTCATGAACCAATGAAATCGACGGTTTGTAAAATTAGGGTGGTTTGCATTTGATCTCTCCCCCCCCCCTATATATATATATATATATAGGGTTGGGTTCCGGTGAGAAGTTGAGGTTAACATGAGAAGCTTGAGAAGTGGTTATCAACCGTTGGATGAGAAATGGACGCACATTAGGATGAGATGCACCAGATCAATTCCCTTCGACGATCCACTTCTCACGCTTACCTCAACTTGTCACACGATCCTTCGCCTACCTATATATATATATATATAGGCGAAGGATCGTAGCGTGAGAAGTGGATCTGAACCGTTGATCTCTTTTAATCTCAAGTTCTCCCATGAATTGCGGCTTAGAAGGGAATTGATCTGGTGCATCTCGGTGCATCTCATTGTAATGTAAGTCCATTTCTCATCCAACGATTGATAACCACTTCTCAAGCTTCTCATGTTAACCTCAACTTCTCACCGGAACCCAACCCTATATATACACATTCAAAAAACAATACCACAAACATTATTCACCTGTTTTCCCATTTGAGGAGAGATCACAGCATAAACCTTCGAGTCCTCAACAGTTTTATACAGAAGATCCCTATCTCCACCAGTGGTTCCCATCACAAAAGGAACTCCAGTTTTGCAATATAATTCAGCATTATCTACAAAAATATTATGATGGCAACAATAAACTAATGTCCCAATATAGACAATTCAACATCTCTATATAAAAAAAATCATATATTTACCATTCACAGCATTAGGCACTGTGAAGTCCACAACGATCAGATTCGGATATTCTTCGACAATCGACGATAAAGTGGTCTCTCTATCAGAGGGACCGTGCACTCGAATATCTTTCCCTCCAACTTGAATCGTTTTTCCAGCATCTTGTTGAATGCCAAATGATGCTGGAACAATATGAACCCCTGCAGATATTCCAGCTTCAATAACTGCTTGCCCCATTTTTCCTGTACAACTATTGACCTAATGAAAATTTTATGAATTAAAGGAATGAATTGGTAGAATAATGTAATACAAATCAGCAATTAGATGGTGCAATTTAATTTTGCAAAGGGGAGTAGAGTACCATGATGGGTAGAGCAAGCTCGTTTGCACGGATCAGATGCTTCTCATCGAGGCTCTGGATTGCTGCGTTCGTTGAGAATTTACAGGTTTGTTGTTTTGTGGTGAAATTAATGAATTTTGATGGTGGTCTTCTTGTACTCGTTGAGAATGAAAGAAGATTTTGTTGTCGTCCAAGTAGATTCAGTGGTAGTTCAAGAACGAAAGCCATTTTGTTAGCAGAGAATTGAGAGTTCGAGAGGAGGCAAAGGGGGGAGAGTGGACTGAGTTGGTGAAATCGTGAAGGGAGGCCGAGTTAGAGATGAGTTGGGGGTAACTCGTAAGTAAGGCAGCGATTCGTGAACGCTAACATTTTTGGCCCAAAACCGAGCCTACCCATGTACAAATATGCCCGTGGAATTTCTGCTACCCTGGTCCGTTGCCCTATGTCACTGTGGTGTGTATCGAGCGGGTTTGGATGGACAAATTAAAAATCTGAGCTTTGAATTTTAGTTTTTGAATTTCTAATTGCTTCGGGTTTGGGTTGAGTCGGCCAGGTTCATGTAGGGGTGTTCATGGTCTAGTTTTGGTGCCCAAATCACAAACCAAACTGCAATGACGGTTTAAAATTTTCCCAAACTTTAGTGGTTTGATAGCAAGTTACTAAACCGATCAAACCAGACCACAAAAGACAGTATGGTCTGACCGGTTTAGGCAGTTTGTGTCTATTATAAATGGGCTTTAAACTAAAAAAAGCATAAAATCTATCTCCAAATTGAAATTTCCACCAACATAACATTATTAAAAAAATACCGTACAAAATTATAAAAGAAACATTTATCTTCAAAACTAAAAAACCAGTGGGCAAATTGATTTTTTTTTAAAGAAAGTCCACCAACAATAATTGGAATTTTGGACAAACATTTAGCAAGTCGAAAGACGATTTAAAATTTTAGATGTTGATTTTTGCCGGATTTTGGAATTTTGCCGATATATGAGACGCAAACAATTGAAAAGTGAAAGCTAAAAACCTAATGTTTTGAAAGAACTTTTTTTTTTAATAATTGGGTCATTATAGTTGAGCATATAATATAAAAACTAAATATAATTTTGGCGGTCAATTCAGTTCAAACCACTTTAAAAATATGTTCAAATCGCAAACCGGAACAGACCGAGCGGTTTAGCTGTTTTTCAGTAGGATCGGACCGCCAGACCGCTCAAACTGTCAAAAACAATCTGATTTGACTTGGTTTGAGCGATCCGACAGTTTCTTTGAACACCCCTAGGTATAGTTATAATGCAAAAAATCTATCTATTCAATCGATTTTGAGAATAAATTCAATCGATTGAGAGAATTGATGAAATCGATAGTATGTTTAGTAATTAGAAAATAGTACGATCAACTAAGATTTAGAATTTTTCAAAAGATAATTATATGAATAATTATATTTATATAATATTTAAAATATATATTGTATATGTATTTTGGGTTTTCAGACGGGCCGGGTGGCCAAAAATCAAACCTAACCCGAACCAAAATATCCCACCAAAAGTCGGGTTTCAGATTTTCTGATTTTGGGGGATTCGGCTTTTGCACGAACACCTTATTTTCGGTTCGGATTACGGATCATTCGGATTTTGCACACCTCTTATTGCCATATCAGAGACATAACTTTATGTACTCTAATCTTTGGTTGAAGTTGGTTAACATGATTCGTGATTAATCATTTGAGAACCCCAAAATTTATGAGATTTGTGAGAACTTGTATCTTAAGGTATTGTTTCACATGATTTTTTCTTATCTAAGACTAACATTTAATATATTGATGAATATATATATATATTTGTTTTATAATGTGTTTGCTTCATATGTTTTCGGTTCATAATGTGAAACTTTTTTACGTGTAACTTTGTTTGACAAACAAGCTAAAAAACATTCACATTGTGAAATAAATACGTGTGAACCAAACACGTTTTAAAACAAATACATGTTAATAAATATTTTTAATGTTAGTCTTAGATGAAAAAAAAAATTATATGAAAATGTATATAAGACACTAGTTCTCAAGATTACCACAATTTCATAGGTTCTCAAAAAAAGGTCTCCAACATGTTATATGCATTTTTTTGGGTGCGTATATGTATGTTTGGTTGAACATGGTTAACATGTTATATGCCTTTTGTGGGGGAGTTGGGATCACGTGAAACCAACCTGTTTTCGTGGGACTTAGGATCACATGAAACCAACATGTTTTTGTGAGACGCGTGAGACCACATTTTTATACTTGAAACTTTACAGCAGAACAAATGTAATTGTTGTGCCTTAGACCATCAACCCTCAACGAGGAAGAAGATTCAAATACTAAGTTTTAATAGTTTTAAATGAAATATTTCCCTTTTTAAGTAGCTAAACCGATTGCGATCAAGATTATGGTTCTTCTTGTTTCACTTTTTGAGGGTCTTACCTCTTCTTCTATTTCGGGTTTGGCTTTCAATCTGGTTTTGTATGTTGGTTTATGATGTTTGCTTACATTCTTATTCGATCGCATGTCGTTTGATTTCCAATCATTGAAATAACCTAAGATTACTTCTAAGAAATTTACTAGATGGTGTTGCCAAAAATGCTTTTGAGGATCATAAAAAAGTATGCAATGTTTTTTCTTGTGTTGTTCTTGATTGAATTGGAACTTCCATGATTACCTCCTCCTTGTTTATTTCTCATGTTGGGGAACCATTTACAGTGGCAAGAAAAGTGTGGTTTACCCAACAAATGGTTGGCTTTGCAAAATACTTAGAACTATTTGGCATTGGGGTCAAAGAGGTTTTTAGTTGGGAATTTAGAGGTGTTCAAAAAACCCGTTGGACTGTTTAAACCTATCGAACAAAGTTAAATGAGACCGATTTTGTTGGTTTGAGCGGTCTGGCGGTTCGGTCCGGCCTGAGAAAACAGCCAAACCGCTTGGTCCGGTCCAGTTTGCGTTTTGAACATTTTTTTGTGTGGTTTGGACTGAACCGACCACCAATATATATATATATATATATATATATATATATATATATTTAGTTTTTATGTTGTATGTTCAGCTTTTATGGCCCAATTAAAAAAGACCGTTCAATACATTAAGTTTTCAGTTTTCACGTCTCAATTGTCTGCTTTTCCTAAATCAACAAAATTCCAAAATCTGTTGTAAATCAAAATCTAAAATTCCAAATCGTCCTCCGTTGTTCCAAATTCTAACTATTGTTCATGGACTTGTTTAATTTTTTCTTCAGCTTGCTCAATGTTTTTTTTTCTTCCAATTTTGAAGATAGATGTTTCTTTTATAATCATGTGTAGTACTTTTTTAATAATTTTATATTGGTAGAAATTTCATTTAGCAGATATATGTTATATATATATTTTTTTAGATAAAAGCCTATAATAAAACCAAACCGTCTTTTTGCCTTTTTATGGTCCAATTTAACTGAGTTTAGAAAATTTCTTAAACCACGTTTGTGGTTTAATTTGTGAAATCCCGTTATAAAGGATTAAATATCTTTCTCTTTGGTATTTACTTTCTTTCAATTATGCACATAGAAACACAATCTTCTCTCCACATTCAGTTTCTTTTTGTAGAATATGTTATGGGTCATTTGAATATGTTTGTGTCTCCATCTTTCGTGTTAGAGAGTCTAAACATGTCGAGCACTTATTGCACACACCGACTATTTTGTTTTCTTTTAGCTCGATTGAACTCAAGGATAATAACACTATACTCGACCCACCCCATTTCCTTCCATTTTTTGTCATGTATAACTTAAAGATCAAACGGTCAAAAGATTTATATAGCAAACACCCGCCTCAAATATTTACAGTCTCATGTAATATCTACAATAAGGACCAATCATTCTAATTATCTTCTTTTTCAATGAAAAAAAGGAAAACTAGAAAGTAATTTAAGAAATGCAAGGCAAAGCAATCAACAAACCGTACTTTTGTCTAACCAATTACAGAAACCGGAAAAGTGGAGAGGGATTGAGGCGGGATTCTACTACTGGGAGCCTTAGCATAAGTTGGCATCAATTCCTCTCCACGTTTCCCGTTTATGTAATTAGTTATACAAGAGTATGCTTGGTTGATTGCTTTGCCTTGCATTACTTAATTTACTTTCTAGTTTGCATTTTCTCATTGATGAAGAAGGCGATTAGAATGATTGGTCCTGATTGTAGATCTATCGTACGAAATTGTAAATATTTGAACTATCGGTCCTTCCCCCAAGGGTCCTGGCTTCAAGGCTCGTGCGTTTTTTTTTTCCATTTTCAAATCCCGCTTTTTTGATTCTTATTCTCTCTGATTTTGAGTAGCTCACTACTTTGTGTGTTTTCGTTGGCTTCTGTTGGCCATTAAAATAGGAAAAAAAAAATCCTATAATTGTGTTTTATGTTTATAATATATCTATATTTCTATAATTTTGATTTTAGTTTACCATTTCAAGTTATGTAGTCAACTCATTATGATATATTTTTTTGTGTTTCAAAATAATTTTTTGTGTTCTTTTGCTAATTTTGTTTATCATCATCATTTAGGAGAACTTGATTTTTGGGTTTTTGCCATTGTTTTGGTAGGTGACATCCTTAAAAATTAGAGGCAAATCCATCTTAGATAGTTTTAGGTCGCGTTTGATTTGCCGGAATGGATTGGAATTGGAGGGATTTGGATTTCAAATGCATTTCAATCCCATGTTTGGTTTGCAGGATTGTCCGGATTTGAAATTCTAGAATTTCTTTGAAATCCCTCCAACATAGGATTCTGAAATCCCAAGGGAATTTCATAGGAATTGTATAATAATGTTCAAAAATATTTTAAGAACACTTGTTTTTTTCTAATAGTCGGTTAAATAAAAGGTAATGTAATTACTTATATATGTTTTCGTAATTTTTTTTATAAATAATAGAATTCAAATCTATTCCAATCCTACAAACCAAGGATTCCAAATCCTCTTAAATCTAAATCCCTCCAAATTCAAATTCTTATATGAAATTCAATCCATTCCATTCCATTCCTACAAACCAAATGAACCCTTAAATGTTTGGGAGGCAAAGTCTTCACATGGGGTTGATGCCACATCTAAGAAGCGCCATCATACTCTAGGGATGCGTACCTTCGACTGAGTTTTGTATAATTTATCGCACGCTGGATTTGTAGGAAGTGAAACGGACGACAAAAGATTATGTAATCATTATTGTTTTTTATTTTGCAAACTTACCCAAACATTTTGTCTTTAATTATTAATGTCTTTACTTGTATAACTGTAAGATGCAATGTAACATGCTTGATAGATTTTTCAACAATACTAATTCCTGCCAAGGGGGTAGTGCATGTGACACACAGGAGACACAGGACGACTCACCCTTACCATCGTTGGAACATACAAAACTTAACGTTCCAAAATGGTTTAGAATTATTGGAACGCATAAAGTTCAACCTGAAAGATAATTCTAGATATCAATAAATAAATAAAAAAAGGAGGATTTGTTGTGACAAACCATTTCGCTTAGAAAAATATGCCACCTACAAATTCATATCCTCGTCCTCAGAACCTTAATCCCTGATTTGACTCTTTGATTGCATGCCTTATTTATTGACTATGTAATCACCCATACCAAACATGTAATATGGAACAATGTTCTTAGATTTTTGTTACTTATGGGTATTATGATGTGTTGTTGATTGGTAACTTATACATTTTGCTTAGTTTGATCACCCATATGTGTCCTTGTTTCTACATCCAAATTCCATGAATTGTTTTGCATTTCCATCAATGATCTATACCCTTCATTTGGACCATGAATTTGCAAAACTACACTGGGGGGTGATTTAAGAGAGGTCGGCAAGGATGCCATTCAAAGGCTTGTGGTTTAAACACGTAAGTTTTCTATTTGTTCGTTTTTTCATGTACAATTTTAGCCGAGTGTCCCGCAAAGAAAATTTATATTGTCTTGATGTTGATACTTTTCATTTTACTTTTGTTTTTTTTAATCCTTATTGGTGTTGATTTGGCTTGGTTATTAAGCAATATGGTATACTTGTAGAAGCAGCGCGTTTATTAACATGTTAAATATTGGTTTTTTAACAGATTGGAGACTGAATTTATATAGCCTAATTTATAAACCCACCTCAAAGAAGACATATGATTTCTTTCAAAATAAAAACAACTATTTAATTTCAGAATTTGCTATCAAAAAGAAAAACGTCTCTTTGATATTCTTATCACTTTGTCATTTTAAGCATTTTTTTGTTTTAATTTATAAGATTTTAAATATGATATGACATTTTATGTTTTATCTTGTTTATTACTAATTTCAGACAATCTATAGTTTTAGTACAAGTGTAACAGGGCCTCGAAAAAGATTAGGACGGCCCCGTGTACAAGTAAACAACAAGGGATGTAGATCAACTCTTAAATTGTGAATGCAAGTCTTAAAATTTTCACATCATTGCATGATTACAGCGCGACAAGTGACATGGTATAACGTATTTGCTATTCGTAGCGTCTAAGAATATGTGGAGGAAAGGAGGTTCCAACATATATAAAGAATAATTGGTCAAAGTATAGCCGATGTGGGACTCTAACAGTTCGTAGAATCAAGCATGCTACAAGCCATCCAATTTATTGGTGATGTTGCCATAAACACGTGTACAACTGTACATGGCTGCCTTGGCTCGTATTTCCTTAGTAAGAAGTTTGAGAAATTCATTATTACTTCTATTATTAGGGGTAAAATTGTCATCTAGTTGTTCCCTAAAACCAACCATTGGTTCATTAAAGAAATGCATGAAATTGATGACGTCAAATGATACAAAGAAGTGGTGCATCCTGTTTATCATCGTCACTTACCGAATAAGAGCATCTTTCATAGTAAGAGATGATGTTGTTTACCTACACTTCTGATTGACCAAAATCGGTGATTAAGTTACCACCAATATGTCACTGACCGAGTCAGACTGTCAGACAGTGCTTACCCAAATTGTTTTTATGGGTAAACACTTAATACAAAATATTTGGTAAACAACCATTTTTAGTCGACGCTAACCCATATCATGCTCTTACCCTGTTAGTATCACAAAACTTATTTCCCAAGTTTGGTGTGACGTTAAACTGAGTGGGACAAAAATGCAACTTTCTTGTCCCACGAATATAGGTGGAACAAAACTCATAAAGATGGGATAAGATTGGTAAATTACTAAGCTTTCATGTCAAATTAAAACTCATAAAGATGGGACACAACTCTATCACCCGCCTACCTTACTCTCCTCCATCATGTCTGCATACCAAATATGCCCTACGGGGTTCATTCAGGTACGTTTAGTACGCGGGATAGGACATAAAAAAAAACTTGTTTCCAATTTAGACTAGGACGGGACTTGTACATAGGTAGAACAAAAATGAGGAAGATGGAAAAGATCGGTAAATTACTAACTATATATGTCAAATTAAAACCCTAAAACTTTACACTATTCTTTCATCCATCATCCTCACCCTTGCTCGGTTGCATACCAACCGCACTCTTATTGTTTTCTATTAAATGTACTAACACCCTCTGTCTTTTCAGTACTTGTACATCAATGCGGTTGACGGGGTTACGACCATAGGGCTTCAAGTTTCTTGCTGGAAAAACAGGTCCTCATATGTGGACCATTATGTACGAGTTTGCTCAGTTTTATCTCAAGTATTGAGCAAGAGCTCCAAACGATCCATGTTGGTTAAAATTGGATCAATTGGTTTTCTCTGCTACCGTGAATATCGGATTAAGTTTTGATTTTATAGCGACTGTTGATTCATATTCTGAGAAAACAACTTTCAGAATCTTTCATTTTCAGGTTTAGAAGTGAAACTTTGATTCCCCCATTGGAGATCTCCATTCACAACAGAAGACGGGGATGGTGAATTGGTGATATAATCATATTCCCGAAGGGGATGAGGACGGGGATGAAGATAGTGATCACGGTACCAACCCATTAACGCCATCATCTCAACTCTCTTCACCACCAACCATGACCATTCCGCCACCAGCCACCCCCTCTTCCACCACACAACCACTGATAACCCACTTTCCCACTGCATCACACACAACCATGCCCCAGCTGTCGTGATGCTTCTGCTTCTATTCCTTCAAACTCGAGCAACCCCTACTTGGTTGTTGCTGAAATGCTTTTATTGTTCCTCTTTTCATAAGTGTATCACAATTCCACTCGTAATTTTTACTTCCTATCTGCAAAATCTTCAAAAACCAACCAGTAATCCCATTTTTAGTTGTAACGCCCTCAAATTTGAAAAGAGCAACTAATTTAAAATTTTCAATAATACATCAAATTAAGGATAAAATCTCTTTCTACAGATCAATACTTGAAATACCTCAAATGAAATTATAGATTTAACCTTAATAAATAATAAATCAAGTCTTATACAAAGACTAAATAAAGGTCGAGTGTTACTAAACCCATCAACAATTTCTTTCTCCAAGTGTGCTAAAGACATCACCCATTAGCTATAACCTTCTCGTGCGTCTAACTAACACTTAGCTCTTCATGGTGTCGCTAGTACCACTCCCATTAATGACCTGATGCACATGCCAGCAAATAAAAGGGTTAGGCTTAATGCCTAATGAGTTCAAGAGTTTTCAACATTTATATAAGGCGGAAAAGTGGAAATAATATTATTTAAATCACAATTCTCAATATGCAAAGCAATTAGAGTAGAAAATGACATCTTTCTCAAACCCCCGTTTTTGTGATAAAATACTTGAATAGAGACATTCCATAATCACGGAACCGAACGAAATACTCACACAAATACAATAGGATTAAAATCCAACTTCCAAAACATGGGAATAATTCCTTTATTCAAAACCTTGATATATGGAGGGGATCCAATAAGTCAAAGTCATAGAATGTGGTTACTCGCCAAAACCCAAACAATATTGAAGCATTGATATTACAATATCAAAAAAAGTAATGTTTGACAACAACGGGGGAGACCCGTATCTGTTGAGAGTGAAGGGAACACATGAGTATGTCACTCGTACAACGTTAGTCGTATAACATTTCGCGACTAGACGTCCAAATGTTCATACGACTCCTTAACAAGTTTCACCTCAAGAGTCGGATGACCTTAGTGTCTATTCCCACGAGTTCCACCTCAAGGCCTAGCACATTTAAGGACTAACTCCTAGGCATTATCTTCAAGCGACAGAGGTCCTAGTTCCTACCTCCAAGGTAGCACCTCCAGACTAAACTCCCTAGTGCCTATTTGAAAAGTTTAAGGTCACAAAACATGGGTCCCAGAGTCCAACACCGCAATACCCATTCAACCATCAAATAAAGACTAACTTACGTGCCTATGGATCCAATGCAACACACTCTAAAATTACATGACTCTAAAAAGAATGCCCAACATCCTCAAAACTTGCAATTTACAAACAAACATGTCTCAAATGCATGTAATTCCAAAAGAATGTCCAACACTCTCAAAATATATAATTAACAATAAATATGCCTCAAAAGCATACAATTTCAAAAGTCCATCATATAGCAAAATAAACCGGACTAATGTCCCCAAGACTCTTTTTAGTCAAGACCGAGCCAAAAAGCTCAATAACTCAATTGAGCATCAAATAAAGATCCTCAAACAATAAATTGTATTTAACCAGCTTTTATGCAAACACCTATTTTAAGGATATAATTAACTCAAAAACTCGTCATTGGTTGAGACAAACAATTTTCCAAATGAAGTCATACCTTTATATTTCCTAAATGCCTCATAACACGATGACGTGCATTTTCCAAACGGTTTATAAAACCAGATAAATAAAAAATGCATAAATCATCAAATAGACTCCATTTGTATAATAAATCACCAAAAGAACACATTCTTGAGATTATGCTCATCAAAATATTCAAAAACCCAAATATATACATTTCATAAGGTTTATCAATCCAAATTTACCGAATACGAAAAATCCCTTAAAATACTCGACACATTTTATATTTATCAAGTAAACATATTATTACTTCAAAATATGCATTTTGACATGTACATAGTTTTCACAAAGCAACTTGAACTCACCTTGCTAGGTTAAGTTAAACCTAGATTCCAAACTAAACTCTAGCTTCCCAAATGTGAGGATTTGAGAACTCCAAGCAAAATCTTTCTAACAGAACTCTTCAATACCACCAAACAAGCTAGAATATACCAAATATTAATGTAAACTCTCAATCTACCAAGATCCTCAAAACATTACATTCCCCAAGTACTAGTAACTTTTATTCCAAAATGTGACTATTTTACATAGAACTCTTCCTAAGATGAACAAAATTAAATTTACTTGAATCATAAGATTAAAGTTCTAAAATAACATTTTTGTACTTAGAACACCCTTTTATAACACGTTTTAAAAGATTAAAACATTTACTAGCAAAAAGGGTAAAAACCCCCAAATCTCCTAAAAAGCCCTAAATTGGTCAAAATCCATAGATGTGTAAAATACACCAAGAGATGAATAAAAGTTTAGAAATGGTTGGGATAACTTAACAAATATGGTCAACAATGGTGAGGAGATGATGAAGAAGATGAAGATGTTGAGCTTCCACCAACAAGACTTGAATATCTAGCTCTCAATCTTCTAAATGCACTTGAAGATTTTGATTTGGTGAAATAAATGGGTTTGGACCAATTTGGAAGAGATGGGAGAAGGGTTGGTGAAGAAACAAATGAAGAAAAAGGAGGAAAATCGGATTTAAAGGCCTGCAACTTTCTGCCCAAATCTCGCGGGCACGAGCAGTGAAATTTTCAACCAAAGATTGTTTTTTTTTTTTCCAAAAGCGATATCCAACCCAACCAACACTTCTAATACTTCTGAAAGACCAATTTAAGGTTAAATTACCTATAAAACTTGAAATTATACTTTACCCCACAAATCCGGGTGTTACATTAGTACATCTCGATCAGGGGGGGAGGTAAAAACCTTTGATTCCGCCATTGGAGATCTCCATTCAAAATTGAAGAACAAGGATGGTGATACAGTCATATTCTCTGACGGAAATGAGGACGAGTTAGGAGATAGGGGTCCCGGTACCCCCAACCTTGAGGTCATCTTTACGAATTAGTCCCAAAAATGAGGTGTTACAAATATATACTCCAATTCATCTACTACAGATAGTCCAACGTACTAATTATTGTGTGTAAACATCCATTTATTTTCTTAGAAAGCTTGTATGACATATCTATATGTTAAAATAAAAATTTGTTGTCTCAAAATTACACGTCTCATCCCTGTCCCATCATAGAAAATTACAAATATATCAGATTTACATATATTTTAAATATATTTAATTAAAGTTCACATTTTCACTCCGATAATATATATTCATGTGTATCCACAAGGGCTGTGGTGTGGTGGTAAAGGCTTGGGGAGTTCATAGCGCTCAACCCAGGTTCGAGCCCCACTAGCAGCACTTGTGGCCACTGAGGATAAACTCAGGGCTGCACGCTTTAGCAGCTGGGTCAAAGACCCTAATTGTCAGGGATTAGTCTAGGCCATAGGCCTAGGATACCCTTTCCAAAAAAATATATATTCATGTGATTGGTGAATAAAGACGGATATTTATATCTCCAATTCATGCATGTATGTTGTTGCCATGTACCATTCGTAAAATCCACAAATATACTACTAATTTTTTCCATTCTTATAACATAAATTAAAATCCATATATTACTCGTTTCGATACCAAAAAAAAGAGACTGATACCGATGATGAGGAATCACATAAATACGACCTTTAGCAAAAACATGAATCAGAATTGTCTGAAAGTAAGATTAACGCGGTCTCGTCGGAGCATGGTTTGTTCTAATAATGGCTGAGGGGCTGAGTTGGGGACGATGGTCTTTACCCCATGAAAAATATGCCTCACCTTGCCGCCAAATATCAAAACGTCCCCCGAATCTGATATGTCGTTTAATTCTAGTTTATTTTCTCATCAACCATCCCTCATTAATGCGTTAAAATGGTAAAAACTGAACTACATTGATGTGTTTTTATATTTTGATAGATTTGGAACACTTTGAAGCGAAATGGAACAAAAGGACAACTTTTGACAGGTTTGCAAGACTGAGGCGTTTTAACCATATCTCACTTGTTTGAGCTCAGTTTAAGGTGATTCAAGATGATTTGGAAATCCAACAAACATACCTACAACTTTCAAGTTTCTGCAAAATGGGGCTTCATTTGAGCCGAAATTGATGTTGAAGTCAGACAAAACATGTTGGACAACAGGTAATGAAAAGAGAAAAATGTACAAGTGATAACAACAGAAAAAGAGTACATAATCTCCTCTATATGAAGAATGGCAGAGTGGCACACGGATTGAAAAAAAAAGAAGACAAAAAATTAAAGAGATTGACTTTCTGTTCCTTGGAGGATTCATCAGGCCAAGACTATTTTAAGAGGTCGCACGAATCAAAAAGGGAAGGGGGTCTTGGGGGGTTATTCAAAGGGACACACACACAGGGACTGATTTTTCAGGAACGAAGCGCAGTGGGATCAAAGGGATTTTACGACTGAAAATCACAGTCGTAGGGTCTCGTTTTGGGACGTTTTTCAGACACGAAACGATTGGGATTTTAGACGCACAATTTCGGATCTGTTTTTCTAAGATTTCGGGACTGTTTTGAGAATGACTAAAAAAACAGCACATTGCTCAACTTTATAGATTTTATAGGTTCTTCGGTTCTATTTTTCTTATTCTACTTTAGTTCTTGCAAGCTTTAATTAGTTACAGTAGATTGTAGTGGTGAATTTCAATTGTTTTTCCAGTTTTAATATAAGGTTTAAGTAGTTTTAGTGTTTTTGGTTTGTTTCGTTCGGAATTTAAAGACTTCAAGTAGTTGTTTAATTTTGAAAGATTGTTATTTGAATGCTTGATGAATGTATGCTGAAATATATTGATTTTAGTAGCAAGTTCTTGGCTAAAAATTTAAGGGAGGTTTGTTTCAAGTGTTTTCTATTCATGGCATCCTACACTTGTTAGTTTTAGTTTCGTTTTAGAATAAAGTTTGAGTTTTGAAAGTCTTGGATTGGATTTTGGATAATTGTTCATCTTGGTTTCCTTTAAATTCCATGATTTTTTGACTGCACGCCAATTGTTTGAAGAAAGTCCTAGGTGGGTTAGTGTTTTTATTGGAGCGTTAGTAGCTACACGGGGTCATCATGATGTTCGTTTATGAGATAAAGATCTCGATTTATAAGTTTCTATTAGTTTAGTTGATGCTTAATTATAAAGTTCCGATTTTTATTAGTTTAGTAGTTTAACTCTCAACTCCCATAATTTTGAAAGTAGTGTATTTGTGCCAAGTGGATTTCGTTTTTAGTTAATTTCATTGAGTTCAAGTGATCAAATTGGGTAGTCAATCTTTGTGTGACACGTGCATTCAGTTTTGATACAAGTTGTTAACCTAACCACTGGCTCCCTGAGAAGAACGATTTGGTTTTTAAATTTAAACCTTGTTGTGTGTTTAACGACACGTACAACAGAATCTAACAAAATCTTGGTTGCACTGTTGACGTCTCTTATGACCATACAAGAAAGCTGCATAGTGGCCAATGGAGACGGAAACGATAGGCAATCCTACACGGAGACTATAGGAGCTCTCATCACGATCCTACGTTCGAAGACAAACGAATATTATTTTGAATTAGAAACTTTTTAGCCAAACGCCATTCACATATCTTTGAGACACACTTCTATGAAAGTAATCACGAAAATGTCTCTAATATGTGGGGTAGATGAAAAATCTACATACATGTATCCTTCCCAAACCCTACTTAGTCGGGGCCTATTTGTTACTAGCTTAATGAGCTTAATGGGACTCATAGCTTAATTGGTCAGCTATATATGACCTGTTTGGTAGTGACTTAATGATATAGAAAGTGACTTATTCAGTAAGCTTATAAAGGGAGCTTTGTGCAGACAACCAAAATTTTCCAAACCCGCTCCTCCAAATTAAAAAATACGCTCCTCCCATCTATGAAAAAACCCTCTAAAAAAACCTTTCCAGTATATACACAAGCAGATTAATCCACACAGATAACTTTATCTATACAAGACTTAATAGAAAAGCAACCAAACAACCCTTTAGTCAAAGTGTGTCTCTTCTGAAAAGCAAGTGTATCACCAAACAAACACAATATATCCTACCTGGGAAGTTGGGTCTGAGCATGGAATGCAGACCTGCTCTCTACCCTAAAGAGGCAGAACGAACGATTGTTTCCATGAACACCCAGAGTAAAAAAGGAATACATATCAACGTCAAGAGTATACAAACACAAATATATACACGTAGATAATTGCACGTAAATATCAACTAACCTGATGGAGACCAAGTCGTCCCGAGGTTGTATAAAAGTTGACCATTCTGGATCGGAGTTTTTCAACATGTTTTTTGCCACTACTTTTACACGTTGTGCTACGGGGAAGAATTAAACTAAACGATTTGCTTTGATCAGCACGAGACTTGTGATGATATAAGTCGACGTTCTCTTGCTAAAATTAGCATGCGGTTGAAAAGAGACTACACAATTTTTTCATTCATTCGAAGGATGATAAGACACATTCTGTGTAGTTGCAAGAAAAGGTTGTAAGTAAATGTGCAACATATACAAGCACAAATCAACATTAAAGGCTATGTTTGGAAAGCTGGTTGATAAGTTAAATGATAATATAAAATAACCTAAAATGATATGTTGAATAATTAATTGGAAACATATTAAGAGCATAATTGGAAAAAAACTTAATCCCATACCACAAAACCATCGAGCAAGCACTTATCAACAGGTATTCACTTATTGGGTCACTTACGTTACCGGGTGAACATGGCAAGGACCAAAAATCTTACCCGGCAAGAGTGATGACAAAGACCGAGAGGCTTACTGGGTAAGTGATTACCGGGAAAATTGTTGCATACGATATTGTTTTGATGAACTAAAATGTTACCCGATAAGGTAAGTTATAGTGTTGAATCCGGTAAGCACTTTCCAGGTAAGCGTTTAGCTAAACTACTCCTTTGTTATCCCCATGAAAGTTGCAACATTTTACTAAACTAGTTTAAATGTTCTAGAAAGATCTAATAGTGAAAAGAATCAGTAGGGTTGCACGTAATCAACTTTTTTGTTCAAACAGTGAAACAATATATATACATACCATATCCAAATAAATTAATATCAAGCACAATGATCCACATAGAACAACTATCACAGATTCTGAATATAAGATTCAATAAAAGAAACCCTAATTTTGGAACGACTAACACGAGAGTTCGAAATCGAAAGAACAATAAACCCCTGTAACCAATCAAACCGAACACAATCAAAATCAAAAGGATCGAGAAATACGGACCATGATCCTAGAATCGTTGAAATGGTTAATGATCCCTCGGTGAAAAGGAAATTGGGAGAATCCGAAGATGCATGGTGAGTCAAGGTTTTCACTTTCTTCTTCGATGGTTAGTTTATTATAGCGTCTTCAACAGCTTCTCTAAAATGGAGAAAATGGGGATTTTGAGCTATAATTTGCTCAACTTCCCCAAAACTATCCCCAAAATGGATAAAGTAGAAGAGAGAAGGAATTTTTCTTTAAATACAGAGATAACCCCAAAAATGATTACTAAATGAGAGCACCAATAGAATACTTTGAAAGTAATATTTAAAGAGAGAAATAATATTTTAATAGATGAATGAAATATTTTAATATTATAATCAATGTTGGATTCTTCAAAATGGGGAATTGTTGGAGATGAATGTAATTTTATTTGGAGATTTTAACTTTTGGTTCTCCATTTTGGAGAAATTTTGGAAAATCTGTTGAAAATGTTCTTATATATGCAACAAAATTAGGTCAAAAAAGATTTGTCTAAGCCACTTCATTTTTTGTTTGTCGGGAATATCCCCGTTCAGAGATCCGAGATCTGCATCCATGAATTAAAAGATCCGAATGATCCACCATTTCTACAATCAATAGGTCTTCAAATCATTTATTTAAAAAATTGAAACCCTTCTTATTAAAAGTTTACTTTCACCTAATTTATAAATGGAATTATACAAAACTTGCAAATATAGTTCGACGAATCGAATGTGCAAAATATTGATTTTGTTTTTCAACTTTCTTAATATTAAAAGGATGTATTCTCTTTTTTCATTTTGATTTATTTATGATTATTATCTATTAATTATTTCACCATATTTTTTGGGATATTTATTATGGTTTTTGGAAATTGTTTAAAAACATGACTTAGTGGTTTTTTAAAGTTAATTTTCGGCTAAGCTTGAAGGTTTGAAGTATGTGGATTTTAAAGTTTTATTCTGTTCATCGGTGACGGGTATAGAAGAAAGAATATGATTGAGTGGAAAACTTGATTTGTATTATTACTTGTAGATGAATATATATATATATATATATATATATATATATATATATATATATATATATATATATATAGGAGAGCGATCAAATAGAAACCATTCTAATTTTGAAAACCGTGGAAACCCTCGATTTCATTGGTTAAATTAATGAAACTGTTTCATGAAATTCTTTAATTCGATGAAATTGTTTCATATAATTCTTTTATTGATGAAATTGTTGCATATATTTGTGTTTTTTATGTAAAAATGAAAAGGTTTTATCAGATTGCGAAAATACATGAAATAATTTCATCAGAATGAGAAAAATAGATAAAACTACATAAAAAACACAAATATATGAAACAATTTCATTAAGAATTATATGAAACAACTTGATCATATTAAACAACTTTATGAACCAATTTCATTAATTTAACCAATGAAATTGACGGTTTCCAAAGTTTCCAATCTAATATGGTTTCCAATGGAAACCACCTCTCTCTCTCTCTCTCTCTCTTAAGAGAATCGTAACCTACAAAACTAATATGGTTTCCAATTTATACATCTTAAGAGAATCGTAACCTACAAAACTAAATCGTAACTTACAAGATATTACAATCAAGTCATTATGAAAGAATATTTAATTAGTGTATGTATTAAATTAATTGTGAGGATCTCTAACATGCCCCCGCAAGATGGACGATTGAGTAGTGAGACCAATCTTGGACATGAATTCTTTGAACCGTGTTCTTGCAAGTGGCTTAGTAAAAGCATCAACTAGTTGATCATTGCCGGAAATGTAGGAAACACGCAACTTTTGACTTTGGACATTCTCACGAACAAAATGGTATTCAAGAGCTAGATGCTTCATTTTTGAGTGAAACTTAGGATTGGCGGCAACATATGTAGCTCCCATATTATCACAATATATTACCAGTGTTGTGATGGGTAGATGGACAAGCTCATGAAATAAGTTTTGGATCCATAATAGCTCTGTCGTAGTTGCAGCAACAGCTCGGTATTCGGCTTCTGTCGACGAATGAGCAAGAGTGTGTTGCTTACATGAACTCCAAGAAATTGGATTTCTGCCCAAGTAAACAATGTAGCCGGTGGTTGAAATGTAGTCATCTTTATCACCGGCCCAAGAAGCATCTGTGAAGGCATGGCGAGTAGTGGGCGAATCACGACGTAATAGTAGACCTTGTGTAGATGTGCCCACTAGGTAGCGTAAGAGTCGTTTGAGAGCTGCCCAATGTTCTTTAGTCGGCTTGTGCATGTATTGAGATAACCTGTTCACATCAAAAGAAACATCTAGTCTGGTTAGTGATAAGTATTATAGACTTCCCACAATTGCTCTGTATTCAGTGGGGATGGCCAAGGGGGTTCCACTATGCAGGGTTAGGGAAGGATGTCACGAGGGTGAGGTAAGACTTCCACACCAAGGAAATAAGAAAACGTGCCAAGATCCTTAAGTGAGAAACGATCGGAGAGTTGAGAAATAAAGGAGTTTAGAAGAGTGGGATTTGATCCAGTGATGATGATATCATCAACATAAACAAGAAGAAATATGTGATCATTTTTATGGCGTAAAGTAAAAAGTGAGGCATCAGAAATGGGAATTTTGAAACCACAACCGAGTAGATAGGATTTGAGTTCATTGTACCAAGCTCGTGGAGCTTGTTTGAGACCATATAGAGCTTGACGGAGTTTGCAAACATGATTAGGATGAGTTTGACTAATGAAACTAGGTGGTTGAACCATAAAGACATCCTCCATTAGAGATCCTTGAAGAAAGGCATTGTTAATGTCAACTTGACGAAGAGACCAACTATGTGTAATAGCTAGAGAGAGAATCATTCGGATTGTGGCCGGCTTAACCATGGGGATAAAGATTTTAGTATAGTAAAGACCGAGTCTTTGGTGGAATCCTTTAGCAACTAGAAGGGCTTTATAACGCTTGATAGAGCCATTAGGATTATATTTGGTACGAAATACCCATTTACATCCAATAAGGTTTTGAGATGGAGTAGATGGAACAAGATCCCATGTGTGAATTTTTAGTAAAACATTGTACTCTTCTTGCATAGCTTCATGGCATACCGGAATTTTCAATGCTTGTGTTATAATGGTAGGCTCGGTGGAAGTGGGTTGGAGAGAGACATGGAGATTCATTTTATCAATAGGCTTATGAATGTTGTTTTGAAGTCTTGTGATAGGAGGTCGTGGTCGGGGAGGAGATGGAGGATTAGGAGGTGATGAGGGAGTAGAAGAGAGTGAAGGTGTCGTGGAGGAAGAATTAGTTTCATTTAATGGGGGAATAGAAGATGAAGATGTATTTTGTGGAGGTTGCATGGGTGGTGTAGTTGGTAAGACGGGAAGTTGGATAACACACCATTCTTCCTCATCATTAGATGTGTGTGGAGGTGCAGCAAAGGAGGAGGTGGAGAAGGGGAACTCATGTTCGATGAATTTAACATGACGAAAGACATATATTTTGTTAAAGGTGGGATCAAGACAATAATAAGCACTTTGGGTGGCAGAATAACCAACAAAAACACAAGGAGAAGAGCGAGGATCAAGTTTATTTGTGGAATAGGGACGGAGCCAAGGGTAGCAAAGACACCCAAAACTATACAAGTTAAAATAGTTGGGTGTGTGACCATGAAGTTTATGATAGGGAGATTGAAGATTAAGTGTAGGAGTTGGCATATGATTTATGAGGTAACAAGCAGTAGCAAAAGCAAGAGACCAATATTTACATGGCATAGAAGAGTGAGTGAGAAGAGAAAGACCGGTTTCAACAATGTGACCATGACGACACTCCGAGTAGCCATTGTGCTCGGGCGTATGAGGCGGGGAAGTTAGATGAGTGATGACATGAGAATCAAGAGTAGGATTTAAACCAATATATTCACCACCATTATCACTAAAGATAGTAACGATGGATCGTTTGAAGAAATTTTCAACTTTGAGTTTGAATTTAATAAAAATGGAAGAGGCCTCATTTTTGTGTTTGAGTGGATAAAATCACACATATTTGGAATAATGATCAACAAATATTATGTAGTATTTGTAGCCGTCATAAGAGAGGGTAGGGGGTCCAAACATCACTATAAAGAATATCAAGATGGCCTTTAGATTGTAAGGTGTTATGAGAGAACAATAATTTATGGATTTTATTACAATCACAAGAATTGCAATGAAAAGCAACAGACTTAGGAATATTTAAATTGAAAGTGTTGCTAATATGACGTAAAATAGAATATGATGGATGGCCTAATCGATGATGCCAATCGGTAGTGGATGCCATTTTGACAAAGTGGATGGTGGGACGAGTGGGTTGCCATTCATAAATTCCCGATTTAGTTTGGCCTTGGAGAAGGGGTGCCCCCGTGCAAAGATCCTTCACAAGATAAGAAGTAGGTGAGAATGTAATTGAAACATTATTATCTTGGCAAAATTTAGATATTGAGATAATATTACGAAAAACGGAAGGCATATGTAATATATGATTAAGATGAAGTTTAGAAGCAGGTGTAAGAAGAGATGTTGAGACGGTGTTTGAGATGGCTAGGCCCGAACCATTGCCAATAATAAGTTCCTCCCTACCATTGTAAGGGGAGTGAAGTGAAAGGTTGGAAAGATCATGAGTGACATGGTGTGTTGCACCACTGTCAAGAAGCTAACCATTGGATGAAGTTTATGAGGCAGCAGTGACAAAAGCATGTGGAAAAGAAGAAGACGAGATTGGAGGATTAGAGGAGGGTGATGGTGGAGTTGCCATTTGGGAATTGAGTGCGGAAGATAGGGCATTGCAAGACATGGTGTCCAATTATACGACACCATTGGCAACGCCCCTTGAAGGGCTGAACGGGATGGTTTGGGGCATAAGCGGGGAACATATTTGAGGTGGGTAGTAAGAAGTAAAAAATATGGATCTTAAGCTCTGATACCATATAGAAGAAATAATATGATTGAGTGGAAAACTTGATTTGTATTATTACTTGTAGTTGGATATATATATATATATATATATATATATATATATATATATATATATATATATATATATATATATACATCTTAAGAGAATCGTAACCTACAATTGTAAATCGTAACCTACAAAACTAAATATTAACTTACAATATATTACAATCAAGTCATTATGAGAGAATATTTAATTAGTGTATGTATTAATTGTGAGGATCTCTATCATGCCCCTGCAAGATGGACGATCGAGTATTGAGACCAATCTTGGACATGAGTTTTGTGAACCGTGTTCTTGCAAGTGGCTTAATAAGAGCATCAACTAGTTGATCATTGCCAGAAATGTAGGAAACAACCGGTACATAGTGAAATCATTTCAGGAGTGAAACCGTCAAATGAATCCAATATCAGTAGTGAAAACATCAAATGAAATAATTGTTTCATCCAAAATTATTTCAGTAGTGAAACCATCAAATGAAATAATAGGTTCATCCAAGACATATTTCATTTGATAATGATTTCATCCAAAATACGTTTCACCACATTTTAGGAAAACTTTTTGAATTTTTGGTAAACCGTTATTGGATTTTTAGGAATTCGGTTCCCGTATTTTCGGTAACTATATTTATGGTAACCATACTATTGTATTATCTATTTTTTAGACAATTTTACCCTTTTCAATGCAAAATATATTTTAATTCGTGTTAATTAATTAAATGGATTAACATAATCAGTTTAACTTGTTCTCAACAGTTGATCATGAAATCAATTGTGTATAATGATGTGCAAAGTGATTTGCAAAAAACACCCGAAATTTTCGGTAAGTTAGAATTTTAATGTCCTATCCCTCTAAGTAATTTTAGAAAGATCTAGTTAAGAAATGTTCCTCATTGAGTCGTTGATCGAGTCGGGAGCGTCGTAAGCATGAAAGGTCGAATTTTGGTAGTTGGGATGTGTTGGGCGACAGTGCCATGTGACAGTGACATGGTCATAATCACCGAGGAATAGTCGTGGGGTCGATTGAGCTCACGGTATACACCTTGTGTAACACCATAAAATTTAAACAACCAAAATGGGGAAATTCCGGAAAATGGGTAAAATAAAACTTCCAATTTCCGATAACAAAAACCCAATTACGGTTGGGATGATTTACGCAACTCCTAAAGTGGCGAATGACGAGATATAAAAATACAACAACCTATTTAATCTAGAACAATTAATAACTAGATTAATGTGGGTGTTGTTATATCTCCAAAAATCCCTTTTCTCACGATTCCCCCCAAAAGGCCCGGTCCTTCAACTGCTCCTAGGTGCACGACCGGTGAATCAAGGTACCCTATGTGCACTGCTAGTGGGACCTGCGAACCAACATGACACCATGACAAGTGTTAGAGCAAAACTCTAGTGAGATCTTAAAGGTTAAACAATTCATGAATAAGATAATAGCATCATAATTAAATGTTATCGATATTCACAATGGTTAAACAAATGCCAACACTCAACTTGGTAATGATGTTCCATGCCTATACATGAACACCAAGAGATACCTCTTGAAATACGTGGGAGACCCGTTTCCATCAGGTCTACGAGAACACGTGAGTGGAGTCACCCATGATGTTATTGGATTACACCTCATATACCGATTATAGTTCCCATGCCATCAAGACATCACAACCTTAAACCATTAATTGTCATTATTGCCTACTCCGTCGAGTTACACCTCAAGGACTTACGGGACATTATTGCCTATCCAATCTAGACGAGTTACACCTCAACGACTATTAAGTCCCACATTGCCTACTCGCTAGTGGCCAACAATTCTAACCACACATAACATACGATATAAATCCTTGTGCACAAGGAAATAGACTTCAAGCATCACAATATTGTCATGAACAAGTAAGGGTAACATTACCGACGTATTATTTACCATTCTAGAAACATGATATCCACATATAACACTTGTTGCTCTTAACATTGCAAAACCCGTAATCATGTTGAAGTAACACATTGTCAATACCAAGAATCAAAGCAATGAGACTAGCTACAAGCATACATTCACTTGAGCCAAAACTCCCCTTTTTGTAAGAAATGATTTTCCACTTAATACATATCACATTTCACACTTATTGGGATGTCTTTAATTACTTATCATCATCATTAAATGCATTTAGTGAGAAACCAAAAGTCCATATTTAGCAAAATCCGCAAAACCCTAATTTTAGGTCAAAGCCCAAAGTACCTACAAATCACATATAAGCAAATAATAGCATTTATGGTAGTGTAAGGGTGAGAAACTCACCAAATGGGTTTGTGATGTAAAAAACCCTAAAATGGCAAAACCCTAGAAGTAGATATTGAGTTTTGAGGTTCCCAAATGGAGCTAAATGATTCACTTACAGGCTAGAACCAAGAAGGAATCATAAATGTCACGAGATGTGGTTGGATTAGCATTAAATGAGGGAAGAGGATGAGAAATGGGGAGGATCTTACCTAGACCTTCAGAGAAAATCGTTTAACTAAAAACCCTTCAATGCCACAAATGTGTCTCACCTAAAAGAACAAGGCATTTAAAGCCTCTGATCTCGTCGGCGACATTGACATGCAAGAATGCCATTGGCACTCTCGCCTGACATTCTCTCACCAAATGTTCCTTATGTAACACCCGGAAATTCTCAAGGCACCACCTGTGTCCGCGTTCCCGAAGGCACCCCTCTCTTTCAAGAGGATTCGTTTTGGGCACAGGTTTTTCTGGTCCAAGTGTATCTTGTCTTTACCACGAACAAATTCAACTGACTATTCAACCTTTTCTTGTCTAATGAAGGAACTGGGTTTTAGATGTATACAGAGGGAAAGCCGTGTGCAATGAAAAATGCAAGCACGCCTTGGGGAGGGATTTTTACTTACCGACCGGAACACTTAGCGGAGCTCCCGTATCAATTACGTCCAAGTAATGCCCTTTGATTTCACCTGTTTCAGCTTGTGCTTTATAAATAGCTTCGATACCCCAGTAGTCCTAGCCGTAAACGATGGATACTAGGCGCTGTGCGTATCGACCCGTGCAGTGCTGTAGCTAACGCGTCGCCGTGACCTTCTCTTGAATTCTCAAAACTTCTGTCGCTCCATCCCCGTAGGGGCAGAGAACCCGTCGCTGTCTCGGCTGTGCTACCGGAGGCTCTAGGGAAGTCGGAATAGGAGAGCACTCATCTTGGGGTGGGCTTACTACTTAGATGCTTTCAGCAGTTATCCGCTCCGCACTTGGCTACCCAGCGTTTACATCCAGGGGTCATGGACCGACCATAGAACCCTGTTCAATAAGTGGTCCGTTCACCGACTCCCCCAAATACGGATACGCCTCCGTGATCTTTGGCAATATTGTTAATCAATTCCATAAACCAGTGGATATTGAGGTTCCGCAAACGGTACTTCCCGATACTGTATTTGAACCGACAGTCTGTTCAGGGTTCCAAACTCAATGATGGAAACTAAACACGAATCATCAAAAATTTGGAGCGTGAAGTGCAATTATATCCATTTTTGGGGGGAGTACTTATTTCCTTAAATATGTTAACTGTATTTATTTGAAAATACGAGACTTTATATATGCATGTGGTCATTGTTATTATGCTATGATGTTACTTGGTTAGTATTAAAGATGCATGTGTTTAGACCTCGCACTCGTCCTCGAATTTAGTTAGATTTTCAGGCTGTTTTGGGGTTGGCGCGATTGTGCCTGGCGATTGTGCCATTGGCACTATCGTCGAAGGCACTATTGCTAGGGATGTGTCACATGCCTTCAAGTCAAGGCGGAACATCAAAGGCCGTATGGGAGTTTGCAATCGTTGTCCATTCCCGAGTTGAAATGGGACAACATCACTATGGATTTCGTGACGAAGCTATCGAAGACCTTGCGAGGCCACGATACAATTTGTGTAGTCGTCGATCGGCTAACCAAGAGTGCGCACTTTCTTGCAATGAGGGAGACCTTGCCAATGGAGAAATTAGCCAAGCTTTACATTGATGAGGTTGTGTCGAGGCATGGGGTTCCACAATCTATAGTGTCGGATCGAGATATCCGTTTCACGTCGAACTTTTGGGCAAGCTTGCAAAAGGAGTTGGGTACCCGATTGAATTTGAGCACGGCGTATCATCCTCAAACGGATGGTCAAAGTGAAAGGACGATTCAAACGCTCGAAGACATGTTAAGGTCTTGTGTTATCGACTTTGGAGGTAGTTGGGACTCACACCTGCCATTAGTAGAGTTCGCATATAATAATAGCTACCACTCTAGCATTGGCATGGCACCATTCGAGGCGTTGTACGGGCGAAAGTGTCGAATTCCAGTTTGTTGGTTAGAAGCGGGCAAAAAGCAATTCGCCGGACCGGAAATAGTGCAAGAGATGGCAGACAAAGTAAAAGAGATTCGGGAAAGGCTAAAGGCGGCACAAGACCGTCAGAAAAGTTATGCGGACAAGAAAAGGAGACCGGTCGAGTTTCAAGTGGGCGATCGTGTCATGTTGAAAGTGTCACCGTGGAAGAGAATCATTCGGTTTGGGAAGCTTGGGAAGCTCAGTCCTCGTTTCCTTGGTCCATTTGTCATCTTGGAGAAAATTGGGTTACAAGCCTATCGGTTGGATTTACCGCCGGAAATGGATGGGATACATCCTACTTTCCACGTGTGTTATCTTCGGAAGTGTCTAGCCGAAGAAGAAAGCGTGATTCATTTATCGGAAATTCGAGTAGACAATGGAAATCGTTGTGTGGAAGAACCGGAATCGATTTTGGAATAGAAAGTAAAGAAGTTACGGCATAAGGACGTGGTCATGGTTAAAGTTCAATGGAAGCACCATCGGGGTGCTAACATTACTTGGGAATCGGAAGATGATATGAAGAAGCGTTATCCCCACTTGTTTGTCTAGGGTAAGATTTCGGGGACGAAATCCCATTTAGGTGGGGAGGATTGTAACACTCGGAAATTCTCAAGGTAAGTACTTATTTCCTTAAATATGTTAACTGTATTTATTTGAAAATACGAGACTTTATATACGCATGTGGTCATTGTTATTATGCTATGATGTTACTTGGTTAGTATTAAAGATGCATGTGTTTAGACCTCGCACTCGTCCTCGAATTTGGTTAGATTTTCGGGCTGTTTTGGGGTTGGCGCGATTGTGCCTGGCGATTGTGCCATTGGCACTATCGCCGAAGGCACTATCGCCAGGGATGTACCGTAAGTTGGGGAAGGCCAGCGATTGTGCCTTGGCACTATCGTCGAAGGCACTATCGCCGAATTGGTACCACGGGTGCCTAGTTCCTCGCGATTGTGACTCGCGATAGTGCCCTTGGCACTATCGCCGGGCACTATCGCCGATGGGGGAATTCCATTTAAATGAGTTCCAGCCGATTTTAATTCATTGTCAACACATTTTATTTCTCTCTCTTTGGCGATTTTGGCTCCAAGAAAACTGGTCCATCCCTTCCCAAACCCTAATCCACATTTATACCAAACCCTCTTGGTGGTTGGGGTCATTGATTACTTGCATTAAATCACCTCAAGGAAGATTTCTAGGGTTTCTTCAAGGCAACTCCTCATCTCCAAGTTCATCCTCCAACTTCTAGGGTTTTCATCTTTTTAGGTTTTGGTTCAAAACCTAGATGTGAGTTTACTAACCCTTTTGTAAAAACTAGATACACATCATTTACTTTACTTGTTATCATTCTTGTTATTACTCAAGTGTTCTTACTCAATGTACAAGTATTTGGGGATTTCTATGGAAATATGTATGTGAGTAACCTACTATGATTCACTTATGCACATCTTGGTATTATGATGATTCCTACTTGGAATGCCTTTTGGCGACCTTATATTCTCACGAAGTATTTGGATGATTACTAGGTCATATGATGGAATTTACATGCTTGGGATGGTAATGTTGTGTTCATGGTTGATATCCGAATATGTTGGGTTAAAACACATCTTGAGACCTCCTATTTGCATAATGTGGACGAACCAAGTCAGTGATTCACTATAGGGATGTAGGTGGGTGACATTTGGGGAATTTCCTGAGTGGTAGTCCCCTATGTGCCTAGACCTCCGCCGTCGGGGAATTTCCTAAGCGGTAGTCCCCGATGCGTGTCGGGCCTTTGGGTTGCCTTTGTTATTTGGCTTCAAGGTACATCGCCTCTTTGGGTGAACCTGATTGGAGATATGGGTCGCTCTCGTTGACTCCACCTCTACGTGATTAAATGATTAACTGCTGATAAGAACTGTAACTGTTTCTGGCATGTTTTTACTTGTGCAACTCACTAGGCTTTTTGGCCTAACACTTGTTTGGTGTCGATGTGTATCTCAGGTGTTAGCGGCGCTGCTCCTAGGCAAGTTTAGATGCTTTGGGCGAGAGCTTGGGATTTTGGCACTTGAACTATTTCTGGAAGATTTGGGTTTATAGATGAGACCCCTTTTTGTAATCTCTTTTCTAAATGTAGAAATTAGATTAGTTGGTTGTTGTTTATCTATCCGTTAAATTACATTTGTGATTAAACAGGCTTAGTTATTCCCCTTTTTGGGAGGCTCTTGCTATGACAATTTATATACCACTTTTTCCTCTTTTGGAAAGTTTTTGTTATCCCTATTTTTAGGGTGTTACACCTTAACATATAGACATTCCGCGACAATTCCCCGCGAGTATGCCCATGACAATGTCGCCAAGGCATACTCGCCAAGAATGTACCGAGGCCAGGGTGTGGGGTGCGATTGTGCCTGG
The DNA here is from genome assembly GCA_954870635.1 of Arctium minus. Classification (NCBI taxonomy): domain Eukaryota; kingdom Viridiplantae; phylum Streptophyta; class Magnoliopsida; order Asterales; family Asteraceae; genus Arctium; species Arctium minus. The sequence goes on along the minus strand of OX941094.1, from coordinate 9,396,468 downwards.
CGACAATGCCCAAGGGAACTATCGCCAGTTATAGTCGCTTGGCACCCCCTTGGTCTCGAAGTTCCAAATTTGATCGATTCTCCACGATTCGACTTGGCTAACGACAATACTTATAACATTAACATCTATACTCTCTAATTAACATAATCCCTGATATTTAGTTAAAATGGTTGAGGAATGACATTTAAGTATGCAACGAGTGTCTAAGCCAAAATTCGGGGTGTTACAATCCTCCACCCCTTAGAAAGATTTATTCCTTGAAATCTCAAACTAATCAAACATGTGAGGATATCGTCTCCTCATGTCCTCTTCCGATTCCCATGTCACGTTGGCCCCCCGGTGGTGTTTCCACTGAATCTTCTCCATAACCACTTTCTTGTGTCGCAACCTCTTTGTCTTCCTTTCTAAAATGGTTTCGGGTTCTTCTATACATCTGTCATGTCCACACTAACCTCTGACAAAGGGATGGCGCTCTTCTCTTCGGCTAAACACCTTTGTAGGTAACACACGTGAAAGGTAGGGTGGATCCCTTTCATCTCGGGTGGTAGGTCCAACTTGTAGGCTTGAAGTCCAACACGCTCAATGATGGTGAAAGGTCCAAGGAAACGAGGGCTAAGCTTCCCACGTTTTCCGAACCTAATAATTCCCTTCCACGGAGATACTTTCAACATCACCCATTCCCTTACTTGGAACTCGATCGGTCTTCTCTTTTTGTCCGTGTAACTCTATTGGCGGTCTTGAGCCGTCTTTAACCGCTCTCTAATGTTCTTTACCTTGTCAAATGTTTCTTGCACAATCTACGACCCGACAAACTATTTTTCTCCCGCCTCTAGCCAACACACGGGCATCCGCCTACACTTTCTCCCGTACAAAGCCTCGAACGGCGCTATACCAATGCTTGAGTGGTAACTGTTGTAATAGGCGAACTCCACTAACGAAAGGTGAGAATCCCAACTTCCCCCAAAATCGATGACACACGATCTCAACATGTCTTCAAGGGTTTGGATGGTCCTGTAGCCCTGGCCGTCCATTTGGGGGTGGTACGCGGTACTCAACTTTATCTTAGTACCCAACTCCTTTTGTAGACTATCCCAGAAATGTGAGGTGAATGTACTATAAACAGGTTTCTTTTCTCTGTGATGAATTAATACATATCATTTTCACAATTTCATAATTCTCTCTCATATGGTATCAGAGCGATCACACACACACACACACACACACACACACACTCTCTCTCTCTCTCTCTCTGCGATTACTCAATTTCCTTTCTCTCAGATCTGAAATATGTCAATTAGAAATGACAGATCAAGATTCTTCGACTAATAACCCTAATTCTTCGATCTCTAAGTCTTCGATAGCAGCAATCGATGACAAATTACATCCATATTTCTTACATCATTGCGATAGTCCAGGAATGGTTCTTGTTTCTCAATCTCTCGTAGGGGACAACTACTCTACCTGGTGTAGAGCTATGATGATTGCTTTATCAGTCAAGAACAAAAAGGTTTTATTGACGGATCTTTAGTCAAGCCAGACGATTCAGATCTAGTGTTGCAGAGTTCATGGATCCGAAGTAATAATATGGTGATTTCGTGGCTGATGAATTCAGTTTCCAAGACGATTGCAAGTAGCATCTTGAATGCCGATACAACGCACAAGATTTGGACAACTCTCAAGAATCGTTTTCAAGAAAGCAATGGACCATGAATTTTTCAAATTCGAAGAGATCTTGTGAATCTGACATAGAATCAAGAAGCTGTGAACGTTTATTTCACCAAGTTACAGGCTCTGTGGGAAGAATTGGCCTATTTTAGACCTCACTGCAGATGTGGAAAGTGTGAGTGTGGTGGAAACGATGAAATCGAGAAACACTACGAAGAAGAGCATGTTTTGAGTTTTCTCATGGGGCTCAATGAGTCATATTCTTAAATACGCAGTCAGATTTTACTGATGGAGCCCTTGCCTCAAGTTGACAAGGTGTTTTCACTAGTTGCTCAGGAAGAACGTCAAAGAAACATTGGGCAGTTGCAACAACAGGTTGTTAACAATCATTCTATGGCGTTAAATGTGAAAACAGGATCTTCTGGATTGAAACGACTAGTGACCAACAATTCATTGCCAAACTCAGGTAATCGATTTAATTCTCAAGAAAGACATTTTTGTACCCATTGTCAATTGCAGGGACATACTAAAGAGAGGTGTTATAAGTTGCACAGGTATCCAATCGGTTACAAATCGAAAAGCAGAGTGAATAATGTTTCTATTGAAGAATATGTTGCACCTCGTGGTGAAGATCTCAATAGTGTGATCAAAGGTCTTTCATCGACTCAATGTCAACCGCTTTTATCGGTTTTATCTGGACATGTGATCGGTCAGTCCGTGGCTACTACCGAGAATGAGGATCAATGCAAAGAATCCTCAGGTATATGTTATTCTCTTTCGTATAGAATTGGTTCTATATCCTCTAATGCATGGATATTAGATTATGGAGCGTCTAAACATATTTGTCGGGATATTAATAAATTCATTAATTCACGAATGGTCTCAAATTTCTTTGTTACACTTTCTACGAATGAATCTGTTCGAGTGAAATTGATTGGAGATGTGGTGGTTAATGAAAAATTGTTATTGCGCGATGTTCTGTACGTTCCAGAGTTCCATTTGAATCTAATCTCAGTAAGTGCTCTAACTTCTGATCAAAAATTCATAGTGCAACTTGATCACAATTATGGTTTAATTCAGGAAAAGAAGATCAATAAGACAATTGGCAAGGTTGATCAATGTCAAGACTTGTATGTTTTGAAAGAAGAAAAAAGGGTGGCTGTGAATCAAGTTTCTACAGTTTCTCTAGATGTTTGACATCAAAGATTTGGCCATCCATCAAATAGAAAATTACTTGTAATAAAGTCCTTGTTGAATGTAAAGGCAGGTTCACAAGAAAATAATTGTACTGTTTGCCCCTTGTCCAAACAAAAACGACTTCCTTTTGTTTCATTAAACAATGTTTGTGATAAGTTGTTTGATCTTGTGCATCTTGACACTTGGGGACCATTTCTTTTGCCAGATAGAAATGGACACAAATATTTCCTTACATTGGTTGACGATCACAGTCGACATACGTGGGTGTTTTTAGTTAAAAATAAGTCAGGTGTTATCCAAGTCATTCCATGGTTCTATAATATGGTGCTAACCCAGTTTGGAGTGAAAATTAAAGCATTCCGTACTGATAATGCTCCGAAGTTGAACTTTATGGATTTTTTTCTTGGCAAAGGGATATTACATCAACGGTCTTGTGTTGAGAGACCCCAACAAAACTCCGTTGTGGAAAGCAAGCATCAACATTTACTAAACGTGTCTTATTCGTTGATGTTTCAATCTAAGGTACCTCTTCAATTATGGTAATATTCTAACTGCTACATTTCTGATTAATAGGACGCCTTCTGAGTTTCTTGGTAACAAAACTCCTTACGAAGTCTTATATGATAAGCTGCCAGATTTTTCTATGTTACGTACATTTGGATGCTTTGCGTTTTCCTGGACTTTGACTAACCAACGACACAAGTTTAGTCTACGTGCGAAAGCCTGTGTGTTTGTAGGTTATCCCGTGGGAATGAAGGCATACAAGTTGTTGGAGTTAGAGACAAAGAAAATATTTCACTCTCGTGATGTTGTTTTTCATGAGGATGTGTTTCCTTATGAAGGTGGGCAGATTGATAAAGATTATGATCCATTTCCAGATTTTGTAATTCCTGTGGCTGGAACAGATGATTTTTGTGAAGATGATGAGAGGCACACGATTCGTATGGAGCAAATTCGAAGTTTGGAAAATGAAGATGAGCTTGGAGAGCCAATTTTCGGTGAACCAGTGGAGCACCAAGCAGAATCGTTATCGACAATAAAGGTTAATTGTAATCACTAGGAAAACGGAAATCGAAGATCATCTCAAAATCGACGACTTCCTTCTTACCTAAAAGAGTATCATTGTAATATTGTTCATGGCGGTAGCTCAAGTACATTTCCATATTAATTATCCAAATTTTATGGTTATCAACAGTTAACAGAGGCACAAAGAAGTTTTGCTTGTGTAATATCAACTAATATGGAACCTTCCTCATATAAGCAAGCTGCTGAAAGTTTATAATGGATTTTAGCAATGGAAGAAGAACTTAAAGCCATGGAATTAAACAAAACGTGGACTGTGGTTCCATTACCCAAAGAAAAAAGTTCAGTAGGCTGCAGATGGGTGTACAAGTTAAAGTATGGACCTTTGGGTGTCATCGAGAGGCATAAAGCTCGAATCGTTGCAAAGGGGTTTCATCAACAAGAAGGCGTGGATTTTGTAGATACGTTTTCTCCCGTCACCAAGATGGTTACCGTCAAGACGTCTTAGAATTAGTGTCAATTAATCAATGGGATCTTATTCAACTAGATGTGAATAACGCGTTCCTTAACGGAGATCTTGAAGAAGAGGTTTATATAGATATCCCTCAGGGTGCGTTTGGTACGCAGAACAGAGTGGAACAGGACATAACAGAACAGACTTGTCCCATGTTTGGCGTGATCATATGTGGGACACGCTAGAACTTAGTGGAATAAGCATGGGACACACTTGTCCCACTCCAACCCCCTGGAACTAAGTAGAACAACAATATTTTGACTAATATATATCCTTTGTTAAAAACAAAAACATAAAACATGTCCTCTCATCATCCACAACTCCAAGCTAGCTAGGGGTGTGCAAAACCCGAATTGTCCGAAATCCAAATACGCATCTGAACTGAAAATAAGGTGTTTTTGCAAAACCCGAATACTTCGAAATCCGATAATCCGAAACCCGACATTTGGGAGGATATCTGGGTTCGGATTGGGTTTGATCATTGGCCACCCAACCCGTCCGAAAACCCGAAATAACCTAAATCTATATTTTAAATACTATATATATATATATTATCTAATTATTTTTTGAAAATCGTAAATTATAGTCTGTTGAAATATTTTCTAAATTTTAAATTTGCTATTGATTTTATCAATCTTTCAATCGATTGCATTCATCCTAAAAAATGATTGAATTTATATATAACTTTTGCATTTATATAATACCCGAACCCGAACGACATCAATCCGAAACCCGACAGACCCGAACCCTAAACAACCTAAAATCTGAAACTTAAAATTTGGGTTTTTATTTCCATATCCAAAATCCAATCGTGATAAATTAGTTTTATGTTTTTGATAATCCATTGCACTATGTATTAGTGATGTAATATATGATTTTTCATCAGGGGTAAAATCATCATTTAACCAGTCTAGTCTTGTTCTGTTCAATTCTGTCATGTCTTGCCAACCAAACGCTGGACATCTGTCTTGTTCTGTTTCGTCCTGTTCTGTTCCATCTTGTCCTGTCATGTCCTGTCTACGTACCAAACGCACCCTCAAGGATATAGTGTTAAGGGGGAGTTTTCTGTTGGAACAAAGTTAGCCTGTAGACTTCACAAGTCCATTTACGAGCTCAAGCAGGCTTCAAGGCAATGGAACACAAAGTTTTTCAAATTTTATGTTATCGATTGGTTTCTCACAATCGAAAGTTGATTATTCGTTATTTCACAAAGGCCATGGAAATGATTTTGTAGCTTTATTGGTGTATGTTGATGACATAATCATCACGAGAGCATCTAAATGTGGAATTACTTAACTAAGGGAACAATTGAGTAATGCATTTGAACTCAAGGATTTGGGTGATATGAAGTTATTCTTGGGTTTGGAAGTTATCAGGTCTGAAGAAGGAATTTTATTGTCTCAAATAAGGTATGTTTTACAATTACTTGAAGATAGTGGCATGTTAGCCTCAAAACCCGCCAAAGAACCGGTGGATCCACGACACGTTGACCGAAGATGATGAAGATTTGCTTATAGATGCATCTCAATATAGAAGAATGATCGGCAGATTGCTGTATTTGACTATCACAAGACTGGATGTGTGTTGATGTTCAAAAACTTTCTCAGTATGTTTCACAACCAAGAACGGGTCATATGCAAGCCATGAAGCATTTGTTAAGATACTTAAAAGAAAAACCAGAGTTTTCTATTCGTCCCAATCGTCGCTCCAACTACAAGCTTATTGTGATTCCGATTGAGGTAAATGTATGGATTCGAGGATATCTGTAACAGGGTTCTATATTTTTCTTGGGAATTCGTTGATATCTTGGAAATCGAAAAAGCAGCCCACGGTATCAAGGTCTTCAACTGAGTCCGAATATAGAGCTATGGCGGTAGTGACGTGTGAATTAGTTTGGATCAAATAATTGTTGAAAGACTTGGATGTGCCACATTCTCAGTCTATACTCTTATTTTGAGATAACAAGTCGGCAATGCAAATAGCTTCTAATACTACTTTTCACGAGAGGACAAAACACATTGACATCGATTGTCACTTTGTTCGGGAAAAAGTGGTGGATAAGCTTGTTCGATTGATGTCGGTTGAGTCTGCTTATCAATTGGCAAATGCACTTACTAAACCGTTACCTAGGCCACAACTTCAAATTTTCTTATCCAAGATGAACCTTCAGAATCCGTTTTCACCAGGTTCATCTTGAGGGGGAGTATTACCGCTAAAGGGCATTTTGGTCTTTATGATTTACTGAGTTTTCTTTTTATAGTTTGTTAGGTGATGTTTATTGTACTATAAATAGGTTTCTTTTATCTGTGATGAATCAATACAGATCATTTTCACAATTTTATAATTCTCTCTCATATGAAGGTGAGCTAGGGACTTGGGTTGTATACATATATCTGTTTGTGTGTTATGATATAATTAATATATATTTACTTAATTTCATTTTCTTAAAGAAAAATGATAAAAACTAAAAAAAATCAAAAAGACTATAATGCCACTCACTTACGGATTCTTCTAACGGCCGTTAGAGAGAGGTATCAAACCTGGTCGTTTTTGCATATCACAATGGCAAAACTGTAATTTAAAAATTGTAGGGACCAAAAGTGTTACAAACAACAAACAACAAACCACAGGGAACAAATTTCTAATGTACTCTTGTTATTCTTATGGTTTTAAGAAGAAGAAACTAAAATAATAAAGAATTGTAAACCATAGAGACTGAAATAACAATAAATTATAAATCATAAAGACGAAAATAACGAAAATAACAATAATTTATAGATTATAAGGATAAAAACCACAATGTCTAAACCAATAACGAATGAAAATCATAATTTTTAACAAATCATAGAAACGAAAAAACATAATTTAGTGTGGAAAGTGACATCAATCACCATGCATGTATAGTCATGTGTAGTAACATCAAACATCATGGACGTAAAGAAAGTAAGGGCCTGCTTGTTAGCAACTTAATGTGACTCACAACTTATTCAATTAGCTATACATGACTGTTTGGTAGTGGCTTAATGATATAGAAAGTGGCTTATTCAGTAAGCTTTTAGGGGGGAACTTTATGCAGAAAGTCAAGTTTTCTGAAAATTTGTCATTCCCGATTAAAAAACACACCCTTTTCCATCTACGAAAAACCCCTCCCAAACAAAAACCTTTCTAATCTATACAGACAGATTAATCCACACAGACAACTTTATCTACTCAGTACTTAATGTAAAACAAACCAAAGAGCCCCTTAAGTAGAATAGTAATTGGAAATGGAGAAAGAGAAAGCCATGAGCAATCTTCATCAACTTTCTCTTACCAAAAAAGTTACACCATCACAGGCAGATCTAGAAAAACTTTAGTAGTGGCATCATTTGGCTATAAAAAAATATATACTTTTTTTTATAATATTAATATAGATTTGTTGGTTAGTTCTTTGCCTTTACATAGAAAAGACCTATGTTCAAGTCTTGTGTACACATATTTTTAAAAGTGAAAGACTCAAATAGCTATTTCACACCCTCAAATTGGTCTCCTAACCATTCATCTCTCACTTTAACCAAAATCACTACCTCCACAATTTTCGGGCCTAGATTGCGGATCTAGATCCGCACATATTTTTAAAAGTGAAATTGACTCAAATTGATCTCCTAGCCATTCATCTTCCACTTTTACCAAAATGTCACTACCTCCACAATTTTCGGGCCCAGATTGTGGACCTAGATTCACAATTTTTAGGCCTAGGTCCGCAAATTATTTTTAAATGGAAATCGACCAGATTCGTTTTTTATTTTTTTTTGTCTTTTATCTAGGTCTTCAATACGGACATAGTGATATGTCGGTAAATCAGGAAGAAAAATGGCTAAAAACCAACTTACATGTTTGAAATGGCTAACACAAGAGATATATAAAAAGAGACCAAAGTTAAAATTAAAAACAATAAATTTGACATCAATGATTTCAATAAAACTATATGATGACACCCTCTATAATATTACTAATTTTGATGGAACTATGAAACGATGTCCTTATCATTATGGTGTTTGCATATAATGAAAGTAAGTAAAAAAGAAGGAGAAAATCATTGGATACCACCATTATTGTAGGAAACAAACAAACAAACAAAAATGGGTGATTATGTAAAGATTCCTACAGATTTGTTGAAGCAAAGTTTATACTATATTATAAATATTTTAAAAAACATTTTTTTATTAACGCATATTAGTTTAAATTCAAGATTATAAGTAAAATTTTTTAAAGATATATAACTGATAAACATAATAAAAAAAAACAGAATAAACATTTCATTTTAAATATAAACAATCTGAAATGTAATTATGATAATTATTGAATTTTAACACAATACTAATTTATTATCTTTATGAAAACAAATTACATTATTAAACTTAAAATAAATTGCATCGTTATTAGACCTAAGTTAAATTGTAATAAAATTTTGAATTAAACAAATTATACAAAAAACGAGAACATAAAAGTGCTTATTCAAACATAAAAAACATTATTGTTTTCTCAAAACCACACAAAACCGTATTATAAATCGACAGAAACAATAAAAAAAAACATTAAAATCGAAATATATCGGGAGTACAGTTCTATTTTAATATAAATATGCAATTAAAACCATGCATTTCTCCTCATTCACATGATATTCTCCAAACATTTCAAATAAATACTTCCATGCCATCTACAAGATATTGTCGGTTTTATCCATACCTTTTCAAATAGCTTTTTACAAGAACCAAAAAAGAAGAAAAAAAAACTGCATACCTTTTTTCTACAAGCCGCCCCGGTGATCGATTTCCAGTAATCGGTTTTGCAAGAATTCGATCCTACGTTTACTCAAACTTCGAAGCTCTTCCAAAAGATTTACGTAGCCAATCAACCGTCTTCCACGATCTTCGGCCATGTATCTTTCAAACCCGAATCTCAAATGAGCCGAAACAGAACTGAATAGATAACAATCAGTTTGTCCATATGTCGATCGTGCATGATCGAAATACTCGACGAACATCCTAAAGCATTCCGTGCTGTCGATAACCGGTGCAGGATTCGTAAACAAACCCGCATTTACTCTCTGCAACGGAACTTCTTCAAGTTCTTGATGATTTCTAGGATATAAAGCAGTTGATGACGATATAAATTTGAATGTACGACATTCTCCTAAAGGAAAGGGCTCGTCGCATCTCAACCCATCTCCTCGTTTGTTGTTGTACCCCGGATAATCTTCGAGCTTGAATTCGACACATTCAACCCGTTTTAAAGAACTTTGATAGGCGAGTTCTTCGATATTCCAACGGTCGAACGGGAATTTAGTCTTGTGGGATACGTGAACTTCGCCGTTTGGTCGCAACATCTGACTTGCATTCTTGAAGAAATTGCAAACAAGTTTTCTGTGCATCCTACAAGCAGCAACAAATATAGAATGAAGACAGTGAAGGCGAAAATGTTTGCGTTGAGGGTGCGTTTGGTAGGCATAAAGAACGAACCCTGTGGTCTCATGTGTGGTGCGACATTTAGATCAGGATAGGACAGAGTGGGACACCGAAATAGGTGAAACAAAAATTAATCGTGGAGACTGAACAAGATTGGTAAATAACTAAATTACTCATCTCAAATTAAAACCTTGTAAAATTCTTTCCCTCCCCTACCTCACTATCGACCGTACAATGACGTCCGGTCCATTAACGATGGATTTAAGGGTGTTAGCGAGTCGAGCTTTTAACGAGCTGCTCAAGTCAATCTTGAACACACACTAAAAGTCATTTTACTTTATGAGTTGAACTCTCAATGTTCGACTTGGCTCGTTCCAAAGCTTGATTAAAATTTCTGGAGTTAAACCGAACCGACCCATTTGAGCATACACTTTTTCGAGCAAAACATGTTAATGTGTTCATAAAAATCATATAATCGAAGTATTAAAGTTGTTGAAGTGAAGCCAATAAGCTAATCGATCTCGAGTCCTACTGTCAAAAGGTTAATTGAGCTCGAGTCTAGTAATATCTTTTCGAGCAGAGCTCGAAAAACCTGCAACTCAACTCTACTGGTAACATCTCTTGGTGGATCCAGGATAATATTTTTGTGGAGTAAACTATAAATTTGGTGCATGTGGTTTGTCGAAAATAACACTTCTCGTCCCTGCACTATTGAAATTACAAGATGACCATCGTGGTTTGCCAAAACGTTTGGATCTGGTCCCTTCCTCTAACAACCATTAAAAGATTCCGTTAAATAAGAGACATTTTCATCCTTATATATATATATATATATATAGTGTTTGGTTCATTTGAGAAATGGTAAATATATGAGAAATATAGAAGTAATCTTAGCCATTCATATGGTCAAGATCGGATTTGACTAGTCAAATATTGCGGCTTTGACGGTCAAAAGTTGCGGCTATCCCAAAAATAGAAGAACAATTTCGTAAATTTTACAAAACACACGGGCTGTGTTCATATATGAACATGTATAATTCACATATGAACTATATGTTCATATATGAACCAGTGCAATTCACAACTGAACTCTTTTAACTGATTCATATATGAACCTTTGTGATTCATATATGAATCAGTTGAACTAACTAACAGATTCATATATGAATCTGTATGAATCACAAAGATTCATATATGAACCTTTGTGAATCACAAAGATTTATATATGAATCTGTATGAATCACAAAGATTCATATATGAATCTGTTAATTAGTTCAACTGATTCATATATGAATCTTTGTGATTCATACAAATTCATATATGAACTCATCTCGTGTATTTTACGAAATTACCCCTCTACCTTCTATAGACCACACAAGGAATTATCCGGCTTCGCGGTCAAAGCCGCAAATATTGACTAGATGAATGGTCAAGATTACTTCTCTATTTCTCATATATTTACCATTTCTCAAATGAACCTGATTGGGTAAAAGAAAAAATCGATAAAAGTACAAAAATGACCCTCATTTAACGAAAACTTTTAACTGCTGTTAGAGGAAGGGACCAAATCTGAACGTTTTTGGAAACCACAATGGCCATCTTGTAATTTTGAAACTGTAAGGACAAAACACATTACTTTTGACAAACCATAGGGACCAAATTTGTAGTTTACTCTATTTTCGTGGTTGCATGTCCCCCGCTCCAACCCCTAATCCACCATTGTCAGTCCTGTCTGCATACCAAACACAACGTAAGAAAACGAAACATCTATATATTTTTTTAAATCTTTACAAGAACAATAGATGGTTTGCAAGAAAAGACCAAATATGATAGTTTGATAAGCAAATTAGTAATGAATGTATGTAAAAATAAGCTTACATGATGACTCCGTCATCGTCTTCTTTTCCCAAAAAACCGGCATGTGGGAAGTTGTACACGATGCGATCAAACTTTCGCAGATAAAGATCAATATGAAACTCCATCTTGCATGCATCAACGCCGAATAACAGTCGAGCTCCCAAACTACCCAAGCGATCCAAGTTCATTTTCCCACTCTTGTAATTCCGAATCACATCATCTTGCAAAAACAAAATTATCGATAATAAGGAGTCATCCATACCACAATATGCATTTAAAAGAAGAATATTTAGATTGAAATGTTATGAGTCATCGAAAATACCGTAAATTTAATTTCCAAATCAAGAAATACGATGTTACCCAAAAAAGGGTTCCTTATTTGGATTTCAAATATCAAATTTGTAATTTAAATTCTATAAACGAAATAAATCGATATAGGCATATATATCTACCACCAATCTTGTTACCAAATTCATGAGAAACCCAATATACTTCATGATCTAAGGTGGTCTATTCTGCACGGGAGATGGACTACGACCGTTGATCTTTCCAATCAAATTTAATTTTTAGCCACTCTTTTAATTAAATTCTCATTTTAATCACATTTTATACAAATATCTTATTTATTTGCGTAAACTTTATTTTTAGATTTAAAAAGAAGTTTTTTTACATAAAGATTCAAATATCTAAGTAAAGAATTTACTTGAAGATTTTTTTTAATAGGCTTTATTCAAATGCTTAAAACAATTTTGTAAACTCTAGCTAAAATGAGAATTTGGTTTCAAAAAGAGCTAAAAATTGAAGTTGGTTGGAAAGATTAGCTATTTTAGTCTGTCCACATGCACATTGGGACCAAAAGGGCATTGTAATATTCCTATAACAAAAGGAGACACGCTTAGTTCCAAGGATTATGTAGGATTTGGAATTGGATTATATTCCAATTCGACTATTTTTTAAAGGAAAATTCGGAAGTCAAACCCCGGATTTCAATGAAATCAATCAAAGATTGGTTGGTATTTCATGTAATTTCTTAAGATTTATTTATATAAATGTTTTAAAATATATTAAAAATATTTATAATTATCGATTAATTAATAAAAGAAAATTAATTATTTATAATTTATTTTTACTACAAAATATCTATAAATAATCTAACTTCCGTTGCAATTAAACTTTACATTCTTTCAATTCTATATATATATATATATATCCTTTCACAAAATCTAAATCCAATCGATGAATCGAAGATAAATTAGTTTATAACATTATAAATACAAGAAACGTCGTCATGGATTTGATCCTAGGCCTCTTACCGTAAGAATCGATAGAAGTAGCCATGATGTTAACACCTGATCCAAACGAGACAGCCAAACTGAGAGCAAAGGAGAAATCGCCTTCTCCAACCAACAGTATCCGATGATTCGACGAGTAATGCTTCGCCCAAATCTCTTCCTTCATTACTCGTCTGCTTCTATTCAGCTGTTGATAACTTCCTGCAATTTCCTCCATTGTTTTCTCTCACTACAAAACTAGAGAGAGAGAGAGAGAGAAGTGGAAAGTGATTGCGACGTGGCTAGCTAGTGTCAAATAAAATATGCATGAATGAAAGCTCGAGTTAGATGAATGTTTATAGGAAAAGACAACTTTGCCTTGGATACTATCGAAAGGGCAATGTTGCTATTTACTACTCGAATCGAGTCAAATCATGCATTAGGAATATAAAACGTAGGTTTTAATGTTAATATAATTACTAAGTAAGGATACATCTAGCAATGTATAAGGGTACAATTAACTAGGGGTGTGCAGTTCGCGTGGACAAACGAAAAAGCTGATCGGATTTCGGATATGGAAATCAAGACTTGAATTTTAGGTTTCGGATTTTGGATTGTTTCGGGTTGGTCGGGTTTCATATTGATGTCGGTCGGGTTCGTGTAATATTATATATATATATATATATATATATATATATATAATCAATCAATTTTGAGGATGAATTCAATCGATTGAGAGATTGATGAAATCGATAGTAAGTTTGTAAATTAATAAACATTTCGATCGACTAGAATTTACGATTTTCAAAAGATAATTAAACAAATAAATATATTTATATAATATATAAAATATATATGTATATTATTTCGGGTTTTCAGACAAGTCGGGTGACCAAAGATCAAACCCAACCCGAACCCAAATATTCTCATAAAAGTCGGGTTTCGGATTTCCGAATTTCGAGGTATTCAGATTTTACAGAAACGTCTTATTTTTGCTTCGAGTTCGGGTTGGAATTTTACACAATCCTACAATTAACCCTGATTTTACTATTGAATTACCTACCAATAGAATTTAGAGTAACCAAACAAGGGTGTGGATTTGAGGGTAAGATACGAAATAAAAGATTAGATATTTGATGTTCCCAAAGTGGGAGGCAAAAGATGAAGCCATGTTTTGTTTTTTATTTGGATGATTGATTGTTGTGTAGAATAGTAGTTAACAAATAAAATCCAAGAGAAACTTACGAGGCTTCTAGTGCAAGATGCAAATATCACTGTTTTTATGATTGGTCTCCTAATCATTTATTTTATTTTATTTTGTTGAAAAATCATTACTTTCGTAAGTGGTAGCTTCTCAATTTGCAGAAGGGATAAAAAAAAGTTTCTAAACATGATCTGCAAATACAGGGTTTGTGGACATGTTTAAATTATTTTACAGATTTGACTCCTGCACTTGTGGAACATGTTCATAAACTTCGTTTTCCTTTTTTTACTTTTGACCCCTCCCCAAACTTATGAGCTGTCACTTGCGGAGTTGGCGACTTTTTGGTAAAATGGGAGGAGGAATGACTAGGAGACCAATTTAGGTGAGAGGAGTGACTATTTCTGTCTATTTCCATATTAAATGTAACTCAATTGACAATAAAGGTTGTATCTTTGGGGATTTTCATTTGAGGTCACCGGTTCAAGTCTTGCAAGGTCATTGGAGATCTTTTTGGCTATTCTTCAGGACTGTGATTAGTCGACTTACATCAAATTCCAACAGTTACTCTATTTTTAGCAATTTCAATATTAATTATATTATTAAAGTGTTGTATAAATTCATTATCTCGACACAATTAAAAAAACTTTATAAAATATCACAACACATTCAACATTATTGGTGTAAGCAATTAAAATAATATACCTTTCTTCTCGATATTATGTTTCAGAGGCTTCTCTAAATATAGTGATTTTTATCTTGTCTCTCTTTTCTCTTTATTCTAACATACATTTTACCATATTTGTGTCGATGGGGGAGTCCAGGAGGTCTCTTGATGATGTTTGGCTTTGTCGCAGCTGCAGAGGCAGCTTTGTGAACCTGCTGCTGTAACAACAGGTCGGGTGCTTGGTTGGGGTTGCAGTTTCCGTTTGCTCCTCGCAAACGGCGCCTTTGTTTTGCCCGGGGTCTGGTTCGTTGGTTTCTTGCTTGTTTTTTTTGGTTTTCCTTCTTGTATTCTTAGAACTTGTTGTGGATTGTTTTGGTTGGTAATAAAGGTTTTCATTCTGTTGTGCCAAAAAAAGAAAAAAAAAAACTTTAGCATATTTGTTGCAATAAAAAAAACCTTAAAATATTCCAATTTTCTATGTTTTAACATAGTTGTTGGAGATTATCACAATGGTGATCACTTTTTTATTAGATTCTTTATAGTTTAACTTATTTATAAATTATACACCTTTATTTGTGCTCTAACACATTTGTACAAACAATTGAAACATAAGGAGATCAACCCTAAGTCATTTTCTTTCCCACTTCACCAACATATATTTACGCTCTTCTTGCTCCCTAATTCGTAATACGTATTCTCTATGTTTCAAGAAACTCATATAATTATGTTTGTAATATTTTCAGGCATCAAACTTTCACTTGCCAAATTTCAATGAGAAAACTCAATATCTGCAAAAAACAACATATGATTACACAAATTCAGTATTTACATCCTTGTTTTCAGAGCAATTAAAGGGCTAATAGATGGATTACAGGTTGAGATTGTCAAACTGAGCCTAGCCCTGCTTGGGACCGAGCCTGGTCGGGACTGATTGGGACTGGTAGAACTTCAAGGACCGGCCCCGGTTACACTTTTTATAGAACGTCAAGGCCCGACCTAGGAGTAGTTATGTTTAGGCTCAATTTAAAAGAAAAAGGTTTTCTAATTATGATACAAGTTTTTTTAGATTATCTACTTAATGTAGTTCAATACTAAATTTAAAAAATCGTAACTATAAAAACATGTATAACATCTTTCTATTTAAAGAATTTATTAAAAAGGTTCTAGCCTGCTGGACCGGATTTTGGACCGGGCTAATGAGACCGGAACCGCTAACGGGCCTTCCAAATTCCTATTCCTTTGACAGATTCGATTCATTTAAAATAATATTTTGCAAACCAAACGCCACCTTAAAGGCCCAATGCTTCATTTGTGCAACTCTATCAAATATCAACCATTCAACCTTATTAAGTACTACGGAGTAATACTTTTTTTTAAGGGATGCATTACACATGACATTATTTAACGTCATATGCCCAACACAATTATTCAACCCGATCTTCTAGATCAAGAGTACAAAAAGAAATGGATTGAATCGCCATTTTGACATATGGTTAGGGCTATAATCTGAGGGTTCATTTGATTTGGAGATATTTCGAATAGAATTTCAATCCAATATCGTATTTGGTTTAAGAAAAATGTGGATTTGTAATACTGTGATTTTAATGAAATCCCACAACTGAGGGATTTAAAAATGATTTTATAAGATTTAGTTGTAATAACATTTTAAAATAATAATCAATTAATAAAACGTACTAATCCCCAAGGGTCTTAATCAATACGCCACAACCCTTGTGGTTAAGTATACTCATGTTACTTTGCATACTTAAGAAAATTGTTTGTTTGTCTTTTTTTTTTTTTTTTTTTTTTTGACTAAAATGATGAGGGCTTTCTAAAAAGGTAAAATAAGTTAGAACAAATGTATTTAATAAGAAAATTCAAAATACCATTTATAAATCTAAAATATTAAATTTTATTATTTATAAATAATATATTCAATAATAAAATATAAAATATATTCAATATACAGGAACAAGACGGATCGAGGATTACGTTACCCAACCCCGACAACCGTGGTTTTTAACTTTTGGGGATCCTTGTCCCATCCCCGGTCCCCGCTTTTGATGGGAATCCCTGGCCTCGTATGGGATGGTACATCAGGTTCCCTAATGGAATGGTGCATCGGGTTTCCTAAGGGTGCGTTTGGTACACTAAACATGACAAGACAGAACAGAGACCATTGTCCCATGTTTGGCAAGGCTGTTAGGTGGAATAAACAGGAACAGAGTGGAACAAAACTGGAACATGCTTGTTCGACCCCCCATCCCATGGAACAAGCTGAAACATACTTATGTTTTACCAATATAACCTTAAAATAAAATCTTATTCTCTTCTAAAACACTAAATACACATTTTTTTTATATTTTATTCATTATTTAATTTAATTTATTTTATTTTATATTCTTCAAATTTTCACTTTATTGTCATCAAATATTATTTTTATATAGTTACTATTTTTTGATTAATTTATTTAATTTATTAAATATTAATAGTAAAAAACTATAGAAAAGATCTAAAAATAAAAATTGGGAACTATATAAACTTTTTATTTTAGTGTCACTTCAATCTATATAATTTAATAATTTACATCTATATAATTTAATAATTTACATAATTAATCAAAATATATATAATATATAAACAACTTATTAGAGGTAAATTGGTCATCTTATCTTATCTATTCTATTCAATTTTGTTTTACCAAACGCTGAACAATTGTTCTGTTATATCCTGTTTCGTCCTGTTCTATCCTGTCTACGTACCAAACGCATCCTAATAGAACGGGTTTCATTTGCATGCCTAATCCTAACATCCTCATCAGATGTTAGAATCCTCGTATTCAACGAATGTGAAGATTTCCCTAAGATGTTATTAACACTTCATCTAGATAACTCACCATGCTAAATGAGGTTTACCCCACTATCCCGATGTTATAAGGATCGACTTTGATACCATTTATAATTGCCTATAGAGCAAACAACAAACTGACCCGAAAAGTTATTAATAACTCACAACTTTAAGCTTAAAAGAAGCTTACAACCAAACTATCAAAACAACCACGAACCATTCACCCAAATAAACGACGATTTGCAACAAAAACCGACACAAAGTTGACGAGTTCATTACGTGTGGGCAATTCTTCAAAATGTTACTAATGTACATTTCTTGGCAAACCCTATATATAGCTTACACTAACTTCCATCCACCCCAACCCGAAAAACCGTACCCCAACAAATAAACACATTCGGTTCATCGAACTCCTCCCCCCGTCTTACAGTCAAGCCGCTATTTCTACGCAAGTTAAAAACACCTATACCCAAAATCCGTTGCAATCTGTTCAGTCCGTCGTGTGATGGGGGGTCAGGGGCTGATGCTATAAACCAAGAAAATGGTTTCTTTGATTCCCGCTTTAGAATTCTTGTGCGTCCAAATCCGGCTTTGATGGATACTCGATGCCTTGAAGAGCGGGCATCTTTCGCAAATCTTCATCACAGTAAGCTGGAATAAACCAATACCTTTGTACTGTTCCGAATACCTGACATTTTTTCACCAAATTTTTAGCGAAAACGGTATATATAAATGCAAAAAGAAAGAAAAAATACAGTATGTCCCACTCAGAGATGGGCAAAAGAGTAAATAAACACACTTGGTAATTAGAAACTGGGTTTCGAGGTTACTAATCACACGTTTGATCAACAATGTTACAAGCATAATACTCCCTCCTTCCCATGAAAATTTTTATAGCTTCGATAATGAAAATATAGGAACATTTTGTGGACTCAAATTAGTATCATCAATCAAATATTTGGAACAACCAAAAAATACTACCTCCATCTCAAAATAAATGTCAACACGGTTTTAGAAATGTGAAATTATTACATTTTTTTAATTAGCAAAATGACAAATTTACCCTTGGAGCAATAAATTTTTCCATCTCGAATTGGAAAACAGACTCTTACTTTTGAAAGTGGACATTGATTTTGGGACGGAGGAAGTATAAATTTGCCAAAAACATAAATCTTGTAATTCTGAGCCAAACATATATAATTAAAGATGATGGGATGGTACCTGTTCAAAGTTCCTTCTGCGACCAAGATCATAACGCCATTTTGGGCTAGTTTTCTTCTCGTATGCCTGATCAATCCAACGTATATCAATAACTAATCTTGTACAATGAGTGAATATAAGTTATACGTGTTTTATAAAGAGGGTGACATCATAGCGTTTCCGTTGCATTTTGTAAAAACAAGGTTGCTTTCATGATCAACTTCATAATCCTTCTAGTGACAAAGTCACTACCATAACGATTGCTCACGGGCCCACTCCTATAAATTATATCTACTATCTCTATATGAAAATAAAATGCAACATTTGACTAAGATATTGTTTGGCAGAAGGTTTGACTATTAGTCAAATATCGGAAATATTGTTCAATAATTACAAAATAGGATAATCTTTTTGATCAACGTCAATATTTTGTAATTATCTATTCGATATTAGCCTTCACAAAAAAAAATGACAAGTTTAAGGGGTTTTGAGGACCAACCGTTTGTATAAACAATCACAAACTAAAACACTTATGTCTCTAAAGAGACTTGAATTCACAACTCAAGGGTTGTAGAGATCCAATCATACGATTGGGCCGAATGCCTTTTGGTGATCATAAATTAACAAGATTCATCGACGTTCTACATGGGCCATCCTCAATTTCCGCTCAATGCCCGATGAATGACACAATAAGAAGCAAAAGGCATTGCATAACAGATATGGATTTAAACTTAAAAAAGTAAAATAAAAAATATAAAAGAAATACCTCAATTGTTGTGGTATTAGCAGACACCAACGATATGTGCATAATCAGAAACCCGAAAACGCTTAAAGCAAACGCCAAATTCAAGACTGCAAAAAGAAAGAACGGTTATATAAGTGAACAAAGGGTGTCCACAAACTAAAGGGTTGAAATTTTGGAAAAAGAAAGGGGTTTCATTAGACATACCAAAAGCAAGGAAGGTTGTTGCCAGAGTGCTAGGTGACCCGGGAATCTCTCCATCACTAAAGAATGCTATGAAATGTGGTAACAAGGCTAAAGTTACAACCGTGGTCTCAAGAAACGTGTAGAACTGCATCAATGAACGAAAATATCAAAAGAAGATCCACATAATGGCAATATCCCTTACATAAGAATTGCAATGGAGACATTAGTTACGAATTATGATTCAATTCAATACAAAATGTAACATTCCTTCAAGCTAAAACCGGGGTCCGCTTTATGATTCTAAAGGGTTATTTACTTCTTTTTTCCATTAAGTCCTGTATGGTTTAAGTAGTCTGTCGTTGTCGGTTGTCTGGATAAATTTGTCTGTCTGATGGACATGGGTTTGAGGGAGGCAAAGAGAGATGGTTGGATTATTTCCGGGGAATTTTTTGGTATTAATTTGTTTGAGGTGGCTTAATGGGGACAAGTGAGGGGTCTTTGATTATTCCATATAGCCATTTTGGCTTAATGGCTTAACGATTAAGCCGTAAAGAAAAACTCCTGTATGGCTGAGTGTATAAGTCGTCCAGATCATTAAGCTCGCTAAGCTGTAAGTAAACAGTACCTAAGAGTTCCACAAGTCAATTTCACGGATTATATGATTGAGCCAATAGAAGGTAAAAAAAAATGGGTTGCATCAAAGAGTATAAGAAGTGCAACAAATTGTGTTTGACTATTTCTCAAATGTTAGGTGCCGTTTGTTTTTTAAGAGGTCTAAAGTGTGAAGTCTTATTTTAGCTATGATTAATAAGGTGTCGTTTGTTTTTTAAGAGGTCTAAAGTCTGAAGTCTTAATTTAGTTATGATTAATAAGAGGTGATGTGTAAAAAGATCTGAATGATTCAGACTTAAGAGCCATTAAGAGATTTTTTGAAAAAAACAAACAACCCCTAAGAGGCGGTGTGTAAAAAGGTCTGAACTATTCAGACTTAAGAGCCATTAAGAGTTTTTTTTTTAAAAACAAACAACCCCTTAGTGTCATTCAATTAGGATGAAAATGAAAGAATCTTGTGAACGGTAATGAATGGTGTCGGTCTTTCTTTTCGGTTTTATGAGAAGTTGGGAGTAAAAGTCGTTCTCCAACAACCAAAAAGAAAAAATAACCGATTGTTATCCCGTTCTAAGATGTTCCATGAACTTGCAATTTTCCTTCTCTTTACAAAGTTTCAAGAAAATGACCTATTTGCCTGTTTTCATGACTGCATTTTACTAAAGATATTGATTTTCCTCCACAAGATCTTCTATTTTGTCAAGGGTGTTTTAGCCATTTCACTAATAATGAAACACTTTTACATGCGAAGTATGTGATGTATTGAACATACCAGGAAGAGAAGGAAATACTTGTAGTTTAGTGCCCCAACACAGTTTACAACCCACACACAGTGATGATCCATTTTCAGCACACACCTCCCACCTACACATGCAACAAAACATACATTCTTTATAATTCAAAACCTACACAACAGATTATCTGATACCGCAAAAGAGTACCAAACCAAACGAGCGCAATATATCCCACCCAGAGGTGGGGCCGGGGGGTAAGATGTACGCAGACCTGGCCACTACCACAAAGAGTATAAGGTTTATTTCCGTGAAGATTGATACTTTCCAAGAGTATAAACAAAATACAAGATTCGAACATACAAACAGAACAATGGTGGTACCAAACAAAAAATCCCAATCTATCCCACCTAGAGGTGGGGTCGGGGTCCCGCGTGCGTGCGGGGGGTGGGGTAAGATGTATGCAAAGCTAACCACTACCCCAAAGATTAAAGGGTCTGTTTCCATGAAGACCGATATATGGCAAAAAGTATAAATAAAATACAAGATTGCACTTACAAACATAGCAATGACGGTACCAAACTAAACGAGCCCAGTATATCCCACCCAGAGGTAGAGGTGGGGTTGAGGGGTTGTTAAGATGTAGGTAGGCCTAAGTACCTACCTGATCACTACCTCAAAGAGTAGAGCGATTGTTTCCGTGAAGACTGATATGGCAAAAGAGTAATAAACAAAATACAAGATCGAACTTACAAACAGAACAATGGTGACACCGAGGTGGTTTTAACTGGTTACACTTCCGACAATAACGAATTCTTGCATTGGTTGGATCAGGTGTAGCCAACGGCCCAAATTCAGTTGCCTCCAACGGGTCAATGTCTCCTCTTTCTTGATCGACCAATGGCCTGTAATTAGGCGGCACACCACCAGGGTCCGTGAAAACCACCGAAAAATAACTCCATAACAGCATCACCAGCTGTATAAGCATAGTTATCGTTATTAGGATCAACAACAATCAACATGCACATTATAATAGTTGCAGAAAACTAAGCTAAAAACAAAGTATCTATGCAGTAAACCAATTAGTCTATATTCATAAATTGTTTCTATG
This sequence comes from Arctium minus, assembly GCA_954870635.1. Lineage (NCBI taxonomy): Eukaryota > Viridiplantae > Streptophyta > Magnoliopsida > Asterales > Asteraceae > Arctium > Arctium minus. The sequence goes on along the minus strand of OX941094.1, from coordinate 9,374,200 downwards.
ATTCTTATAATATAACTTGTGCACTCAAAAGTACAAAAAAAAGAAAAGAACCCCGTTCGGAATAACCATTTTCAAGTCCAAATTTGGACTCATATCCCATAAAGCTTTCCCATAACATTTGTTTACCCGGTGAACATATTCGAATTACAATAATTGGCAACAGAAAAGCAGGTCAAGAACAATTTTAGTTTGGAATTTATGATCATAATTTCCTATTTTAAGTTCATGATCATTAATAGAACTTAAAGGTTGATTGACTCAAATGTAAATAAACTATATGCAGCTGAAATTTTCCTTAAATTACCAAACATCTACTGTATAAATCCAATTACAGTCATGGGGTTCTGCAAATAATCAAATTAACTTTAACAAAATTAAATTCAAGAAAAGCTAATTTTCATAATTTTATAACTTTGGGTAGCTGAAATTCGCCAAATTACAGAACAAAAAGGTGGTATCATATAGAAATGTTGGTTAAATTAAGTTTATTTTGCTAGATTAAGAACTAGAACACAAACAGAAAAACGCCCAAAAACATCTTTAATTCAACAATAAAATAAGAAAATGAAAAGAAAAATCATTATTACCAGGGTATGAAATACGATTAAGATAACAAGTGCGATGATGGAATCAAGGCCACCGGCGGTCAAAGCAGGGCCATAATTGCACAAAACGACGGCGTAATAGGTGACCCCAACAACACCAAGAACCAACAAGATCATGATCGAACCTAATCCTCTGAGGGCCGTACAGAATTTGAACACATTCCAAGCCATCACAGCTCCAGATCTATACATAATACTCCTCAAATTGAAATCAATTAAAAAAAATAACGAAAAATTTCAAGAAAATTGAAAGAATAAATCAAACCCCCCCCCCCCCAAAAGGTTTTGATAATTCTCGTTTTTTTGTTTGTGGGTTTTGATTGTTTGTGAATCTTGATCAAGGGTTTATGAATTTTAGGGAAGAAGTGCTGAATCCATGACGGAGGGAGAGAGGAAAGGAGCGAAAAACAAGGACTTTATTTTGTTGAGATCAAAGGTAAAAAAGCCAGCTTAAGTTACATAAATGGACTTTAAGTTTATGTTAATTGCAATTTCAGTCCCTGTGTTTCTACTTTAATATAAATCACTTGTCAATGGCATTTTAAACCATGTGATATTTTATTCATAAGTTATCAATTTCAAACGTAAAATTACAAGAAAGGACTTGAAAAGTAGAAAGTACAGGACAAAAGCTATGGTTAGTGGTAACATAACGAAAAACTAACTTTTGTTAACAACCGAAAGCTTTGTCTATTATTTTCGATCAACCGAAATGTTATGGCACCTTAGAAGGTGGTATAACGAACAAGCTGGCATAATTAACGATGAAGACTGTTTATGTTTGTCACAAGTTTGAGAGACCGTTTCTTTTGTGAATCGTTCTTTTGTAGTTGTTGTTAGTGGTTCTTAACTCGCATTTACATATTTCTTTCACACAAATCGATATCTTAAAGTTAAGTTATGTGGCTTCAAACTATATTGTTTGAAAATGGTTTTCGAGTAACATTTCAATTTTCCCTTCTAACTAATTTGATATCTAAAATCTACGATACAACCGAAAGCTTGTGTTATAGATTTGTAGGCCTTAAATAACTTCCACACTTTATTATTTTGGCTTCTTTATTTGATGTTTGTTTTCTCTTTTCTCACTTTACCACACATCTAATAAAACAATGCTACAAAAATATCCTTAAGTTGTGAATATAACTAGAGATGGTGACTCAACAAATTTTCAAGTGGTCCCGTCGCACCTCATCTCGTACGGAGTTGGATATGAGGCGTCAAAAAAGCAGGTACAATTTTACAAAGTATGTGTGTATGTGTATATATATAATAGAGAGATATAGTTGGGTATCGGTGAGAAATGTTTTCCCGTTCACGTGAAGTAGGGCGATGTTGTCATTCGATGTGACAAGTTAAGGTGTGACAAGTATGTTAAGTATAGATTTTGATCGTTTCCCATTAAGGTGTGACAAGTATGTTAAGCTTTGTGTCCCTGGTCCCCCTACACCAGTCCTATTAAAGTTTGGTTTATTTATGGTCTTGTCATTGCGTTTTAGTGAGACGTCAGATCAAGCAACTAAACATGTCCAAGGTCAACAAGGTGGGGGGTCTATATATATTGAACCTTCATTTGAGAATCAAAAATATATTTTGAGAACAGTGAGAACTAACTATTCATAACTTAGTGATAATAAATATTGTGATATGTAGCACCCCTGAAATTTGAAAACAGCAGTAAGTTTAAACCTTGGAAATAAATACCGGAAATACCATCGAATATAAGTATTTAGTATTTACCCAAAAAGGGTATCAAATTACAAGATAATGAAGTTCAAAAATAAAGTATCAGAAACTACTGACTTCTATTTAATTCTATTATACTAGATTTAAGTCGGGGTTACTACAAACACCAAAGACTGATATCTTTAAGAACGCATGTCATCATTTTCCAAAAATGTGATCCCCGCTTGTGCCTCTAAATGGCACCCCAAGCCCAACTCACCAACCTTTAAGCCCGCCACTACTGGGACTGCTATACATGTCAGTGAGAAAAAAATGTTAGGTTTAACACCTGGTGAGTCCAAACAATTTATATCTTAACATATAATTGCATAAATAAGGAGAGTCGTTCATAAATAGTTGCTCAATTTGCAATGAGATATATATTCATAAGTAAGGTAACAATGCCTTTAAATCTATTTCATTGAAAGAGGGAAATATAAACAAGTTGTTTATCTTGTGATAACGAGGGAGGCCTGATTATATTAAGTGGCGAAACACAAAGTAAGCCACATTATAGTGTTGATGAGTTTTACGTTGAGGTCTATGCGATCATAGTATTTACTCTTCTTGAGATAAGATAAGAACATCAAAACTCCTTACTTAGATAGCTCTAAGGTCACAAGATGAGAACATCAAAACTTCTCACTTGTTCAAATCAATGGTTCTAAGGCAAGAACATCAAAACTCCTTCCTTATCCCAAATCAATAATATCAAGAAGAGAACATCCTCGTGATATAGGTATTAACCATGCATATGGATCCAATACTACAAGACGCCAATATGTGCAATATCCTCATTTAGATATTTACACAAATATCCTTTAAGCTCATTAGCCAACCATGTATTTTGGCGATAAATTCTAAATAATGGTATAAGCCATCCACATTGGGAAAATTCCCTATCCAATCCAATATATGACACCAATCCAATAACACTCATGAATCTATAATTTACCCATTACTTGGACCAAAATCCATAAAGTATGCACTTATTTCCAAAATGGTGAAATCATGGGTCAAAGGGTCATTTGTACTCAATAGCACCATATATTGAAAATGTTTTCTTAGGCTAGCTCAAATATGGGTTTTAGTATCCATCAGTTTTATAAGAACTCATAAGAGTAATATTCAAACTTCCTCCAAATCCATCACCAATGTGTAAGGACAGTTCATCCAAATCTTACCATTTCTAAGAAATCCATGGAAGAGTTGTTTAGAATATATATATATATATATATATATAGATGATTTTGACATGTATAAAGTTTTAAAAGTGACGAATGAACTCACATTGGCAGGTTTCTAGATTACAACTAGAAAGCCAAGCAAACTCTAGGTGTGGGGGAGAATTTGAAACTTGACCCAAGCTTAAATATTTAGCTTTTATGGCCTCCAAGAACCCTTAAATGATGCTATAAATGCTCCCCAATTGAATTTAAGAATAAGGTAGGAAGAATGAGTGAGAAAAGGGAGCACTGTAGCTGAAAAACGGGCTTTAAATATCTAGATCATCTTCCTGCGACTTTGCCAGTGACGTGACCTCCACGTTGCGCCCATGCCCAGGCTCTCAACATAAAGCAAGCCATGCGACCTTCACCGCAACCCAAGTCGCGTGCCAAGTCTCGTAAGCCAATGTTCTGCACGATTTTTGCTAATTTGGTCCCTAAACAAGCAATGACTTTAAATGCCACAGATTTCCATTAATATTCATGGAGTTTTTCACTTATGGAAATTACAAACAGTTAACGAGGAACATCAAATTTATGAGTGTTACATGACATATATTCATGATGAATAATATTCATGAATATTGAGCTATATTCATGATGAAGAGCTTCTGGATGGTTGATTCTTACGATCTTCAAGATTTCTATGGTTCATAAATAAACTTTTATAATACACATTTAATCAATTTCATGAACCTTTACATATATTTAATCACTTTCACATGGATGAATTTGTTAAAGTATCGGTTATGATGATAGAGAGAGGTAAAATAAAGGTAGTTGAAAGTATATGAAGGCATGTGAAGGTTTTGTTCTTACGTTCTCATGATAATTCTTATTCTCATTGAAACTCAACCCTTTCTCTCTATCTATAGATGCATAATAATTTACAAACCCAATAAAATTGTACAAACTTATAACAAGATTTCATGGGTTGTTTCACATATAAAACAACATGTGTGAAAATGCAATATTTACATAGTGTTGTTTCATATTTGAAACGTTCAATACCGTTTTATATGTAGAAAAATAGTCATGAACATTTCATATATAAAACAACACTGTATAAATAGTGTATTTTCACATATGTTGTTTCATTTATGAAACAACACATGGAATATGTTTTGTAGGTTTATATGAATTATTGGGTTTGTAAAATAATGAGTCTCTCTCTCTCTCTCTCTCTCTATATATATATATATATATATATATATATATATATGGGCAGGTACGATTGCAAACTTAAGCTCTATGGTAAAACGAAAGACAAAGATGAGCGTGCTACATATTCCAGACATTCACGGGATATTAATCATTCATCATGAATGTTGTAAAACATTCTGTAACGCCCGAAAATTTCGCAAGTAAGTCACGTTAGGAAATTATATTTACTTCCTAATTTTCAATCCCTAATAAATCAAGTAACCTAAGAACCTTCTCGATCAAGATTAAAACCCCTAGACTTGTCGGTTAGAACGGAAGATCGGACGAGAAATCGGACTTGAGGAGGGGTGGGGCGAGAATGCGGGGCGACTGTGACATGTGTCACAGTCGCGTGTCAAGGTCGCGGTGGGTTTGCAGGCTACAATACATATCATGCGATTGTGACCGAGGGCATTCTCGCGTGTCACTCTCGCCGACCATGTACCGAATGGGTTGGTTTGAGTTCAACAATGCCCAAGCCACTATGCCCTGGGCAATGTCGTCGGGCATAGTCGCGAGCGGGGTCTGAGTGTTTAAATACAATATTTGACCCATTTTGACCTCACTTCTTCCCTTCTCCCGTTTTGTTGGACGATTTTGTTACCTCCAAGAGCTATTCTCTCCCTCCCAAACCTCAATCCTCATAAATATCAACTTTAGGGTTGTTAGTGATTTGTTGTTGCATTCATTACACATCAAGAGAGCATTTATTGAAGATCATCAAGTCAACAAAACCTTCATCTCCAAGTTTCCAACCTCTTCAACCTAGGGTTTAATTTTTCTAGGTTTTTAACTAAAACCTAGATTGTGAGTGTTCTAAACCTTTATAAATGAGATACATGTATTTATTTGCATATTTATTGGTACCTCTATTTCATGGGATTAGGGTTTACTTACATTTTGCTTATTTGACCTAATGTTGTCTTAAGTGGTGAGGGGTTAACTTTAAATGGTGGAAATGTGCATATGTTGGTAATGTGGACAAGTAAAGAGTGATGTTTATGTTTATACAACTCCATGTTGTGATTATTCATGTGTTGGGGAATATCTTCACTTTGGGTAGATTTCCTCTATGGTTACATATATAAATAAGCATGATGTGTATGATAATTGGTTCCTTGCACTTACTTGTTGACGAGTATGAATATTTGGAACATACGATATACATTGGCGTTGAATACACCTTATGAGAGCTAATGTGCTCCTTGGTCACTAATGAGTAGTATGGATGAACCAGGTCAAATGGACACTAGGAGGACATAGTCTTGGGTGCCACCGTGTGGGTATGTGCCTAGATCTCCGCCATTTGGGGCAATGCCTATGTTGTACCCTCGAATGTGTCGGGCCTTGGGGTTTCACTCTTGGAGTTTGACACTAGGGTATCTCGTCTCTTGGGTGGAATTTTATTGGTGTTATGGGTCTCCCCCATTGATTCCATTTATGGTAGATAAATGTTGGAATTTTCCTCAAGCATATATTCATTGTCATTCAATCTCACTAGGCTTTTTGGCCTAACACTTGCTTGGTGTTTATATGTATCTCAGGTTCTAGTAGCGCGGCCCCTAAGAAGGTCTAGGCGGGCTTTGTGAGAGCTTTGGGGAAGTGCATATGGGCACACTTTTTGTGAAGATTCTATTGGGTCTATAGGCGACACCCTTTTTGTAATCTCATCTCTGTTGTAGAAATTAGATTAGATGGTTGTTGTTTATTGTTATTAAATTATAAACTGTAATTAAACAGGTTTTATACATTCCCCATTTTTTGGAGGCTCTTGCTATGGAAATTTTATATACCACATTTCCATTTTTCCGGAATTTTGTTATCCTCATTTTTGGGGTGTTAGAAGTTGGTATCAGAGCTTTAGTTTAAGTGAACTAGGTATTGACCATAGCATGCCTAGACTTAGACTGTAAGCGTTATAATGAGACATCCATTAGTGGGTAGAATTTCCAGGTGGGGAGAGCGTTAGAATTTACGGAATTATACAAATTAAGAGTCGTAATTGTGGTAACAAGAATCATTGTGTATAATTTGTTCATAATTTCACTTAGCTACTGCTATTATGAATACATTGTTACATGAGCATACTTGAATTGTCATGATTATGATGATTGAAATGTGTATTAGTACGTACCACGAGTTTAACTCACTTAGTCCTTTCTCAACCTCTTTCTCGTGCATGTGTGGAAGATATCCATGGTAAACACTCGGAGCAGATTACCAAATCCGCGAGAGGGTAACATGGAGGACGAGTCCATCGCCGACCAACCTCCTTTGGTGGTGACTTTTTTGGGGCCTCCTATACCCACTGTCTTGGGCGGGGGACCTGAACATGTTCCGCATGTGAACATTGCCACCAACAATCCAATCGTCGAGGAGGTATGATGCAAATCATGAACTCAGCCATGGCACAACAACAAGAGTTCTTTATGAAGCTATTGGAGGATCGCGATGCCAGTCACCGATGATTCAAAACGGTGGTGGAAAACGCTGTGGTTGGGTCGGGAGGTGTGGGAAATGGTGTTGGCACGGAAGAGCATGTGGTGGTCGGAAATAAGGGAAGGACAAAGAATGCACTTACAAGACTTTTTTGGGGAGCCACCCGCCGGAGTTTTCGGGTTCAGCAAATCTGGTAACATGAATGTATTGGCTCAAAGAGGTAGAAATGGCCTTTGAGTCAAGCGAGTGAGATGACTCACAAAGGGTCAAATTCGCCTCTCAACTGCTTAGAGGTGAGGCCTTGATTTGGTGGAATCTCACCCGATCCGTCCTTACCCTCGAAGTTCTGGCTAAGCTGACTTGGCCAGTTTTCAAGCAGAAGATTTTGGACAAATACTACAGTGAGCGATCGTTAAACAAGATTGAGGAAGAGTTCATAAGCATGAGGAAGGGACGTTGTCTGTCACGGATTACTCCAAACTTTTCTTGGAGAAGCTGAATCTAGTGGGGCATCTGGTCCCCGATGAGCGATCAAAAATCAAAGCTTGTCAGCGTGGGTTGCCGGCCGAGATGAGGATGGCGGTGAGGAATGCTAGGGGAATGACATTGTAAGAGGTAATAGAAGAGTCCTTGTTGGTGGAGGATGACTTGGTTGCGGGAAGAAAGAGAAGGGACTAGCGGGCGAGAAAAGGAAATGGGAAGGGTCATTCGGACCTCCCCGTCAGTTCAAACCAGTTTTCGGGGGAAGGGACCCCCGGTGAGAAGTGAGATGGTGCCACCGATGCAAGAGCAAGCATAGTGGCCCGTGTAATCAAAGAACCTACTCGGGCCCTCCCGAGTGTAACAAATATGGGAAGAAGGATCACATGACCCGTGATTGTCATATCCGAGGACTCATTTGCTATGAGTACCGAGAGCCGGGACATATGAAGAGAAAGTGCCCAAAGTTGGTTGGGAGTAATCGCGGATTCTCAAGTGGGTCAGCTCCAAAGAAAGAGAACCCCCCAAGGGTACCGAGCCGAGCTTTTCAGATGACCGCCGGGGAGGCGAGGGAGACCGTCGATGTGTTGTAATGAGCTTAGAAGGTTTGACCTTGCTTGGTCATGTTGACCTATATATAAGCAAGTCATAGTGTTATTTTCTAAGTAAGTGTGTGAAAAAGTGAAGGTGTAATTGTGGTGGTGATTGAGACAGAGTAAGAACACATAGTTGCACACATTGAGAACACACACAAACACTTTGTATTGAAAACGTTTATCACAAATAGTGTTAGTGTATTATTGTATCCAAGATTTAATAGGAAAAGTCAAGTCAAGTAAAGTCAACAAAGTAAACGTCTGTATTAGTTTGATATGAGTTTACTTAGTTGTTAAGTTTGTGATAGCATCCTTGGTATAAATACCTATGGTCTTGTATAATCATGTAGCAAGGAGCATATTGTACACATTCAGATTAAGAGATATATGATTGGAACTTTATCTCTCTACTCTCTCTCTAGACTTTGAATGTTAGATCTTGATTGATAGATTGTGCTTGAATTCATTGGGATTACAATTTCATTTGGTATCAGATCAAACCAAACATTTTCAGAAGTGATTGGATTGAGCAAACTGATTGATTTTCTGAAAATTTTGTCAAGAACTCGTTTGTTGAAAAAAAAGTCACTGTTTGATCCATAGTTTTCATGTTTTTGTACAATTAAATCAAGAAATTGATTTGATTGTATACGTTTTATTAATTGGATCAATTCTTATTCAGATCACAGAGTCAAATTCGAACATTAGATTGATCAATTTGATCAAATTGTGTTTTTCGAAAATCTTGATGTCGTTCACTGTAAATCGATCTAAGCACTGTAATTTTTAGTTTCTATTGCAAATTAAGTGTTGTAATCTTGATTAGTTTGTTATCATGAACAAATTGTGTGATTTTCAGAATCATAAATCAAGTTTTACTTGATTTTTGATCGAACAGGTGAAGAACGCGTACGAAAACCCAAGAACGCGCTAGATTCATAAAACGCGCAAGTTCATCATCAAACGCGCAAGTTCATCAAAGAACGCGCAAGATCCATAGAACACACAAGATTCATCAAGTAAAGAACGCGCAAGAAACACGTGCGAGTTTGGGTAAAACGCGAAAATAAAGTCAAGCGAGTTTGATAAACGCGCAAGTCAAAGCCTGCGAGTTTGATCGAAACACGCTAAGAGGCTTGCGAGTTTAAAATCAGTGAAAAATTTTCTAAGTGTTAAAACGCGCACGTAGTGACAAGCGAGTTTCAGAAACGCGCAAGTGCTTACTAGCGAGTTTCAATGTGAATAGTGATTAGTGAGTTCAGTGCCTTGCGAGTTTCATCGCCGTGCGAGTTTGAGCAAACGCGCTAATATTGATCTGCGAGTTCTAGAAACGCGCAAGCTACCATTTGCGAGTTTCAGTGTGAATAGTGACTAGCGTGTTTAGTGGTCTGTGAGTACAGTGACCTGCGAGTTTCAATACTTAGATTTTTTTTCTGAAAATTAAAATTTTTTTGTGATCCAAGTTTGACTTTTGATTGTGGTCATAATCTTCTGATTTTTTACGATCATTTTTTTTAAGCTAATCAGTCAAGATGCCTGTTACAGACGAGAGAGGAAATACTGTTTTATCTACAAGAGATATGGCTGTTTTGTACATGCCGGAAATACCAAAGATGGAAGCTGAATTAGGCAAGCTGAAAAATCAGAATTCAAAGCTTCTAAATCAGATTCAGGAGTTCAAATCTAAAATGTCAAATTCTGATAAAACTTCTGATTGTACAAAATGTGCTAATAATTCTCAATCTGATTTTGCAGGTATCATCAGAGCAAGTGAGAATGAAATTGAAATAAAAGAAAAAATCATAGGGGTTAAAGAGAAGATTATTATGCAAAAAGAGAGAAAGATAAACAATCTTCAAAGCCAACTGAAGACGACTGAACAGAAGTCATCTGAGCTGAAAGATGAATCAGCCAAGCTTCAACAGAAGTTTAAGGCTTTTGAAGATCAGATATTTGTTTTGGAGAAGAAAAATGTTGAACTGCAAACAAGTCTCCAAGCAGAAAAAGAAAAATCAAATATGAAGACATCTTCAACTCAACAATCATCTGAGATTTCCAAGAAAACTTTACAAGAGAAAAAGGATCTTGAGCTGAGATGCATTAAACTTTCCAAGCAAGTGTCTGATTTTGAAAAAGTTATAATTACTGAACGAGACACATTTGCTAAGGAAAGAAAAGTTCTTGAAGATAAAAAAACTGAATTTCCCAAGCAAATTTCTACTTTACAAGACTTGCTAGAAAAGGAAAGAAATATTTTCAAAGAAAAGAAGCAGTCTTTTGAGCAAAAAAAGAAATTATTTGAAAAGAAAAATGCTGGGATTTTCAAGGATATTTCTGAGAAAAACAAGAAATTGGAAACAGATTTTGAACAAGAACGTTCATATTTTGAATCTGAAATATCTAAGCTCGCATCCAAATTATCTGTTCTGTCATTAGATATTCTTAAAGAACAGAAGGCCAGATCTGATTTGACACACAAGTTTGACACACTTATTTCTGAAAGAAATATTTTATCTGAAAAGATAAAGAACTTAGAAGCTGCAAACGTCAATTTATCAGAAAAGATTTCAGCTGATGTGATTAATCAATCACCTGTTGATCTTTCAACAGAATCAGTCTGTTCTTTCAAAACAGCTTCGAGTTCTATTCATGATAAAAATGTTTTGAAAAATAAAAGTGTCAAACCAATCATTGTCAAATCAAGACAGATCAGACCATCAAATTTATTTTATGACAAATCTGTTGATGGTTCAGCGAGCTATTATATCAAATCTCTTGGAAAGTCTTCTAAGAAAAATCAGATAGTCTGGAGAGTAAAAGATTCTTCTGAAGAGAAAAAGAAGAAGGACAAAGCATTCAACTTCACAACAAATGCCAACAAGAACAGAACACACAAAGGTAAATCTTTTGGTAATCCTGATATGTTTTACTCTACTAATCACTTGATCAAGGTTGGTCAGAAGAAGATTTGTTGTTCTTACTGTGGAGCACATGACTTTGTAAGTAAGAACTTTGTTAATTACTGCTATGGTTCTTATTATGTTAACCCCACAAGAACTGCAACTAACACATCAGGACCCAAATACCAGTGGGTACCAAAAGCTAAAACTGTGTTGCAGGCACCCAAGGTTTAAGGGGGAGCATAGAACAATGGCTTTTGAACAAAACAGTTCAAAACCCGGACTTAAGTGTCAAGATTATGGCTTCTGATCACATGACAGATCAGGACCCGTTCTTTAATGTTCAGATAAGGATATTATGCAAAATATCCAGGGGGAGCTTATCTGACCTAAATCATTCTATAATGATTTGAGGGGGAGCTTAAATGTAAGTATCTTCTAATCTTAGATGTTTGATTGTTTGGAAGAAGAAAAACTTTCAAACATGAAAAACATTTTCTGAAATGTTCAAACCACTTCTCTATTCTCAAAAGATTTCATGAATTTAGAAGTGAATTTTTAAATGTTTTTCATATCTGAGCTTTAATGTTTAACTGGCCGTGTGTTTTCAAAGATCAATACTTGCGTATTATCTTGTCTATATACTGTAAAGTATTCACACACATCGGTTCAATACTTCATTTTAATTTGTTATTACCATGTCTCATAATGAACCAATTTTTCGATGGTAATACCCCCGTTTGCTTTCAAACGTTGTTGAGCATCAATCATCATTTTATTCTTTGTGCTTTCATTGCAAAATTGTTTATATTTGTTCATATAAACAAAATATCCAGTTCTTTGATACCCTAACCAATTTATTTGATCTGATTAATACATTGTCAGATTCTCAAAACAATTCTCTTGATTTCATTTCATTCATTCAATATTCTTGTTTTGAGAAATCTTCAAAGTTCAATTGCTCAAATCTCATGAGCATACATTTTGACAATGTCATCATACATTTTAATTTTGAGCTTAACTGCTAAAGTTAAATTGTTGAGAAATTATTCTTTATAGGACTTACATGGGATTCATGTGTGAGCTTATAAGAACTTCCATGGATTCACGTTTACCAGTGTTTCCTACCCAGGAAGTAATCCTAGAGTGATTGAGGGGTGAGGGGTCAAAATCAAAGAGTGGGGGAGATAACTCATTCGGTTGAGTTTTCTCACTGTGCTGAGCGGTAAAATGTAAATGAGAGTTTGGTTAGAAGTGAGCATAATGTTAAAAAGAAAGAGGGTGTGAGAACAGAGTTAAAAGAATATCAGAACTCTGCACCAACCACTTTCTGAGCCGGGCAGCCACATCTACTGATTGGTTCACATTCTTTGGTGACCATCATTGAAAAAGGCAGTGAGCCCATGCCAACTCTTGCAATTACCCCACCAGCCACTCATTTCTTTCCCGACAAAGAAATGTTTCAATTTTTCTTGGGGACGCAGCATATCTGCTATCTAATCTTCACTCGGAAGATTTAGAAAAGTTGCCCCACCTTCGCACCTCTTTCATACACATTGAGTCCGTGTAATACATGTTGCTTTCTCAACAGTTTACACATTTTAAACCTTATGAAACACAATCATTGTGCTAAATTCTTTCATACACAAGCACGAGCACACAGAAAATTTGTTTTTTTGTCAGAACATTCATAGATAAACCTTGTGTTTTTCAATGATTGAATGGAAGTCCTGGGGAGTCATCATCAAACCAGCTCCTTATATTGTACATTCGTTGTACACAGTAACTCCGTGTTACTGACAGGCACTTCTAACTGTTTCATTTGTTGAATCAGGGTTACAACGTTCATTATATCTGAATTTGAAAAGATTCAGGTATATACAGTTTATGATTCAGTTCAGATCAAAAGGAGGAGAATGTATTTTCAAGGGGGAGAATCAAATATTATGTTGAAATTGAAGATGTTTTTGATGATTATGTTGCTCACAATCATCAAAAAAGGGGGAGAAATCAACAGAGATCAATTTCAAATCAATTTCAATGTCATGAAGAAAGTTCAAAGTGAAATCTACAAAGTTCAACTTCACAATTTCAATGTTCTGAAGAATATTTTAAAGTCAAGACTTGTGAAGAATCTTCAGAAAGATCAAATCAGATGAAAAGGAATCATTCTCAAAGATTTCTAAAGACAAGTTCAAATTAGAAGATTCATGAAAGTTCGTTTTTCAGAAGAATGATCAGAGATTGAAGAAATGAAGATACAAAGTTCAAAGATCCCTCGAAGTTTTTTTAAAGATGAAGTATTTCAAAGAAGTTAAAGAATTTCAAAGTTCAAATAATTCAAGACTTCAAATGATTCGTTTTTCAAGATTGGTTGACTTTCCAAAGCTGCAAAGTGTTAAAGACTTTTCAAGATTCTTCAAAAGAATTAAAGACTGAAGAGTGCTAGAGCTTCAAAGTTCAAGACTGTCAGAGACAAAATATTGAAGAATCAAGCGCTGAAGACTTATGTCAAATTTTTTTAAATCTTGAATACAAAGGGGGAGATTGTTAGTGTATTATTGTATCCAAGATTTAATAGGAAAAGTCAAGTCAAGTAAAGTCAACAAAGTCAAAGTTTGTATTAGTTTAATATGAGTTTACTTAGTTGTTAAGTTTGTGATAGCATCCTTGTTATAAATACCTATGGTCTTGTATAATCATGTAGCAAGGAGTATATTGTACACATTCAGATTAAGAGATATATGATTGGAACTTTATCTCTCTACTCTCTCTCTAGACTTTGAATGTTAGATCTTGACTGATAGATTGTGCTTGAATTCATTGGGATTACAATTTCAAATAGGTATATGGCTTGATGTAATCTTTGTGATTAATAAAACAAAAGTGTTTTGTATAGATTTGTATGTGTTTATGCTGGTAAATCTTGGGCCACAATTGGTATCAGAGCCAAATCCATTTCAAAATCAAGAAAGTTTTTGAGTCGACACTGTTCATAGTTACTGTTCACGAAGTTCGAATCAATTTTGAGTTTTAATGAAAATTTCGAGTTGAAATTGATCAGGTTATGATCATATAGTGAAATCGATAGAGTCTGTATCTTTTAATTTTTGAATTGCATGTGAATTGATCATTGTTTTTGAAATTTTGTTGTTTTTCGAAGTTCACGAGTTCACACACTGTATTTGAATCAATTTCTATCTTTTTGTGTTGTGGATCGAATTTAGTTGTTAGTAATGGGTTCTCGATGCTCAAGTGAGTAAAGTCTCAAAGTTTAGAGCTGAATTTCAAAGTTTAGATTGGTTTTTGGTGAATCAGATGAAGAACACGCAAGAAATCTGAAGAACGCGCTAGATCTGAAGAACGCGCAAGTTCTTCGTTAGAACGCGCTAGCTGAAGGAATTTTTTTTGGTCAAAACGCGCAAGGCGTTGTTAGCGAGTTCTAGAAACTCGCTGGTTGAAGTCTGCGAGTTTAGAGATTTGGAAATTTTTTCTAACGACCAAAACACGCACGTAACGATTAGCGAGTTCTACAAACGCGCTAGTCGAAGTGTGCGAGTTTCATCAGGAACAGGGTTTTGCGAGTTCAGTTATCTGCGAGTTTATCAGAACACGCAAGTCTTTGCGTGCGAGTTTCACAAACGCGCAAGCCTTGGTCTGCGTGTTTTTCAGAAATAGTGACTTGCGAGTTTTGTCACTTAGTCAAATTTTTCGAAATTTCTGATTTTTTTTTCATATTTCAAGCTATAGTGTTATACTTGAATTTTTTTTAAGTTTTCTTGATTTGTTGGATTTAAAGATCTTTACTAGCTAATATTTTTCATCTTGTGTAGGTTTATATATCTTTCAATCATGGTGAATGAATTACTCTCTATGGGATCTCATCTGAAACCTTCGGTCTTGTCTATCGGAGAATACTCACAATGGAAGAAAAGGATGACTCAGTTCTTGAATCTAAAGAACAGAGATTATATGGAGTCTATCATAAATGGTCCAATTGTGCCAGAAACGCATGTACCTGGACAGGCAACCACAGCTACATCTCCAGCAATTCCAGATAGATATGTGCCAAAACCATATGAATTCTTCAGTGAAACAGAAAAGGCAAGACATAAGATAGATGAAGAAGCACTTATCTATCTCACCATGGCAATTCCTAATGACATCTACAATCGCGTAGACAGTAGGGAATCTGCAAAAGCTTTATGGGATGAACTGGAGAGACAGTTTCAGGGAACAAAGAAGTCAATTCAGACAAAACTGAATCAAAGTATAAATGCATATGAAGGCTTCCATGCAAAAGAAGGAGAGACTTTGTTGGAGACATATACACGTTTCAATGTGATTCTGAATGATCTAAGGAGAAATGGAATGAACAAGTCAGTATCAGAGATCAATTATAAGTTCATTAAGAACTTGAACCCAGAATGGAAAAGCTATGCTATCAACATTCAGATGACTAAATACATGGCTCAAGAAGAAGTCAATGATATCTTCACAACTTTGTCTCAACATGAGGATGAATTAAAGCAGCTGAGTGCTGAAAAGAAGATGGTCAAAGATTCACTAGCCTTAATGTCTGAACGTAAGAAAGGGTCAAGTTTCAAGTCCTGTTCTTCCTACAAGACAAAGTCAAGGAAATCCAAAGCTCTACTCACTGAAATCACCGATTCAAGTACTGATGAATCTTCTACTAAAGTTGAAGAAAATTCAGATGAGGATATTCAACGATTTGCTGAAAATCTGGATCTTCTAACAAAGCAGTTTCAGAAAACCTTTGGTAAGAACAGATTCTCAAAACCGAAATATGAGAGTTACAAGAAAGATAAGTACAAACCAAGGTCTGAAAAGAAGTATGAGAAAATAGGAGAGAAAAGAGAAGAAAAGAGAGAAGAGAAAAGAGAAGAGAAGAGTGAAGGAAAGAAAGAAGAGACTGAGCCAAAATATGGACGATGCTATAACTGTGGAAAACCAGGTCATTTTTCCAAAGACTGTAAGTTCAAGCGAACAAAGAATTCAGAGTACTATGCTAGGAAATCACTGATTGCAAAGAAAGTGGAAGATGGTCAGAACTTAATGGCGGAAGAGGAAAATTGGTTCTACAAGAGTTCTGATGATGAATCGGCACACTTTACTCAGGTGTGTATGATGGCCAAAGTGAATGAGGACACTGAATCATCTTCTGATCATTCCAACTGTGGTTCTGAGGTAAGTACTCTGTCTAACAATGAACTTATTCAATCGTTAAAAGCTCAGGTTCAATTCATGAAAGAAGAGTTTGAAACTTTGAAAGTCAAACTTAGTCATGAAAGACAAACAATGTTGAATTTTCGCGATGAAAATGCAATGTTGAAAGATGTTGTTAAGGATAAAGAATCTGAGAAAGAGATTTTGAAAAAGGACAAAGATGTTTTAAAATCAAAAATATCTGAGCTTGAAAGAGATCTTGTAAATTTAAATGCTAAAAAAGGTGATTTTAAAATCAAATTTGAAGCATGTTTTCAAGAAAGAAACGAGGCATATTGTAAAATCAAGCAACTGGAGGATTTAAATCTGAAACGAGGACAGACTGAGCAAACATTAAATCTTTTAACAAACAAACTCCAAGATGTCAGATTTTATGATGTTAAAAAAGGTTTAGGTTTTGAAGCAAATAATATTTTGAAAAGAGCACCAGAAAATTTGTATAATTTTGATAAGATGGGCTCTACTCCTACAAAACCTAATATTCATGATACTTTTGTTAAAGGTAAAGTTGTGAATGATGATGACACTTCATCTTGTGATGATTCAATTTCAAGTTTTAAATCTGTTGGTTTTACTTATAAAGATTTGAACGAAAGTTATAAAACAAGAAAGCCAGAATTTAGTGAATTTTCTTTACTATTTTCTCCTTGTTTACCAACAGAGTCAGCCAAGGTTGAAGCAAATAGTACTGAATCTTAGTGTCAGTATGATGAATCTGATTCTGAAACTGATGTTGAGAATCAAATTTCTTTATCTGAGTCATTCATTTCTAATTCCTCAAAAGAATCAAAAGATGAAAATATCATGAATCAAAACCTTAATTTTGATTTTTCAAAAATTATGACTGAGGAGATCTTTACAGAAATGATGAATGCTTCAGATCCTGTACCTATAATAGAAAAGATGGAATCAAACTCTGAGGTGAATCAAGCATCTATCTTTGAGAAACAAATCATAGATCTTCAAAAGACGATTGAAGAGTTAGAAGATGAGAATGTTGATCTCAGATTCAAACTTGACAAGTCTTCTGAAGAAAACAAAGAACTCTCTAGAGAGTTAACAGTTTTAAAAGATGATTTGTTTAAACAAAATCCAAAAGAGAAAAAGATGTTTGAGTCTCCAAACTGGAATATTCATTCTAATCCAGAGTTTGAGACTATTAATTCTAAAACTTCAGTTGTTTACACTACTACTCCTGAATATCCTCCGAGTATTTTTGAAAAGGGAGAAGCTTCTTGTACTACAAAGTCAAAATCATCTTCTACAAAGAAAGCTAACAAGATTTTGTTTCCTGTTTCAGATATAAAAAGGAAAAATGTTAAAGGAGAATGGAAGAAGAATGTGAAGGAAAATAATGTTGCTAAAAATAAATGTAGTATCAGTGATAGTGATAGTTTTATTTGTACAAATTCAAACGTTTCCAAATGTCAAAGTTGTATGAATGCTTGTACTTCTTTGGATAAATCTAAACTTTTGACATTTGCACGTAAGAATTTTATTTGCAAACACTGTCATGATAATGCATTTATCACTCCTTCCATTTATTCTAAATTTAAAGTTGCCAGAAAAACATCTCTTGTCAAATCAGTTTCCAAATCCGTAACACATCAGGCTAAAGTTTTTCATGCTAAGATTGATCATTTTTCTAAAAAGAAAAGATTTCATGAGCTTAATGTGAAAATGATATGGAAATGGGTACCTAAGCCTCGCTATGAGTGGCGAATTAAGGCTAAGGTAAATGATGTTGATGTATTGCAAAAAGCTAACAAGGAAGGACCCATCTGGATATGGGTACCTAAGCAGAAATAATTTTCTCTTTTTGCAGGCCTCACATACATGGTATATAGATTCAGGATGCTCGCGCCATATGACAGGATTTAAGCATCTACTTCACAATTATGTTGAGGAACCTGCCGGTACTGTAAGTTATGCAAATTCAGAGCTTACTGGACATATTCGAGGACACGGGATTTTAACAAATGGCATCGTGACGATCAAGAGAGTACTATACGTAGAAGGACTTGATCATAATCTTTTTAGCACAAGTCAGTTATGCGATAGTCAATTCCAAGTTCGGTTTACTGATAAATGCTGTTATATTGAAGATAAAGATGGTCGTGCAGTTTTTAAAGCTAAGCGGAATGCAAATCTTTATTATGTGAATTTTCCAACTATTTCTGCATCAAGATCTGTTTGTCTGATTGCAAAAGCTTCACGAGCTGAAAGTTGGATATGGCATCGGCGTCTGTCTCATCAAAACTTTGATGCGATGAATCAATTGGCGAGACAAGGTATTGTCAAAGGTCTACCTGAACTAAGGTTTGAGAAGAATTCTCTTTGTCCAGCTTGTGAAATGGGAAAGATGAAGCGAACCTCTCATAAAGCAAAGACAGAATTCTCATCTTCAATACCTCTTAAATTGATACATATGGATCTTTGCGGTCCGATGAGGACTCATTCTATTAGCGGCAAGAGATATATTTTGGTCATGATAGATGAGTACTCCAGATATACTTGGCTGGAATTTCTAAAAAACAAATCAGATGCAACAGAGCTGATTATTGCGTTTATAAAGAAAATCCAGGTTCGACTACAATTGCCGGTTAAATCTTTGAGAAGTGACAATGGCACGAAATTCAAGAATGAAAAGCTTCAGAGTTATCTCATATCTGTTGGGATCTCTCACAACTTTTATGCTGCCTACACTCCTCAGCAAAACGGCGTAGTAGAAAGGAAGAATCGAACACTGGTGGAAGCTGCGAGGACAATGTTAGCCTATTCTGAGTTGCCAATGTTTCTGTGGGCTGAAGCTGTAGCCACTGCGTGTTTCACACAAAACTGCACGATTGTCATCAAAAGACATAGAAAGACAGCGTATGAACTTATTAATCGTCGAAAACCGAATATTAAATTTTTTCGCACTTTTGGTTGCAAGTGTTATATTCTCAATGATCATGACAATCTTGGTAAATTTGACAAGAAGGCTGACGAAGGATACTTCATTGGTTATTCGTTAACGTCTAAAGCCTATCGGGTATACAATAGACGAACCAAGACGATCATGGAGAGCATTAATGTGTCTTTCGATGAAACATCAACGTTGACTTCTGAACACAACAGTTCAGAACTCAAGCTTAAGCAGAAGGTTTCTATTCAAGACGGAATAGAACCCGAAGTCAAACAGACTAAGTCTTCTAATTCAAATAAAGTTACAGCTGAATTAGACTTATTATTTTTTGATGCTTTTATGGATATTTGTGCAGATTTTGAAAAGTCAAGCATATCCGCATCAACTTCAGAGGTTCCAATTATAATAGCAGATATTTCAGGACCTTCTGACAATGTCACAATATCAACCTCATCAGGTACATCTACACATATACATTCTGAAGGTACTAATGTTGATTCTGTGTATGTAGATCCAAATTCTAAAACAGAAGTTTCGAGTAATTCCTCTATTGCTCCAGAAATCTTTACTTCAGAAGAGGCTGTACAAGATGTCCCGAGCACATATGGGGTTGATCAAGACTTACCTGCAGTCTATGATGAATATGATGAAGATAATACTCAAGCTAACATTCATCCAATTCCAAGTACTATGAGATGGACACGAGCTCACCCACTTCATAATATAATTGGTGATGCAAAGTCTGGTGTACAAACACGTGCAACATCTGCTAATTTTTGTCTATATTCAAGTTTTTTAAGTTCTCTCGAGCCGAAGAAAGCTTCAGAAGCCTTGCGTGATCCAGATTGGATATTGGCGATGCAAGATGAACTTCTACAATTTGAGAGGAACAAAGTTTGGCGACTCATACCACTTCCAGAAGGAAAATCTGTTATTGGAACAAAGTGGGTTTTCAGAAATAAGAGAGACGAATCTGGAGTTGTAGTTCGAAACAAAGCTCGCCTTGTTGCAAAGGGTTATTGTCAACAGGAGGGGATTGATTATGAAGAAACTTTTGCTCCTGTGGCACGACTGGAAGCTATACGAATCTTCTTATCTTATGCAGCTCACAAAAGTTTTACTGTCTTTCAAATGGACGTATGTCGGTCCAAAAATACTATATCAAGTTCTTAGAATAACAACACATAAAGATTACCAACCTGTATTGATTAATAACAATGGTTACAAGGTTGATCTGATTCAAGCTCTAGAATGTGTTCTCTGTTTTCTCTCTTTTTACACCTTTAAGTGTGTTTTTGTGTGTGTGTATAATATCTGATTATTGATCGATAGAGAGATTGAGAGATACAATATCTAGCCTTAGTGTGTCTAACACACTTCCTATAATAATATCTAGATTTAATATCTAGATATTATTTCTAATAACTAAACTAGAAACTAATAATAACTAATAACTAACTAAGTTAAACTAGATCTAATATCTATTAGAAATAGATATTTAAACTAAGTTAACTAATATAATAAACAAACAATTACATTGACATTTATTACAAACGACATAGACTTTAATATTGAGAGTCGACGTTTCGGCTTTAGCTTCAGATTGCGATCTTCAGTTTGGATGATCTTGAATCCAATGAGACTGTGTCTTAACAACGTAAAATCTGCATTTTAAATGGGACATTGCATGAAGAAGTATACGTTGCTCAACCAGAAGGATTCATTGATCCAAAGAACCCTGATCATGTCTATGTCTTAGACAAAGCCTTGTTTGGACTCAAACAGGCACCAAGAGCTTGGTACGAAACTCTAACACAATTCTTACTTGCTTCAGGATTCAAGAAAGGTACAATTGATACTACTCTCTTTCTGAAAAAGCAAGGTGATGATATGATTCTAATACAAATTTATGTAGATGACATAATTTTCGGTTCTACAAATCCAAAGTTTTGTAAAAACTTTTCAAGAATCATGGAATCTCGTTTTGAAATGTCAATGATGGGCGAACTGAATTTTTTCCTTGGTCTTCAAGTGAAACAGTTACCCGAAGGCATTTTCATTAATCAATCAAAATATATTCGAGATATTTTAAAGAAATTTAACATGAATGACAGTTCAGTGATGAAAACACCGATGGCAACGGGCACACTTTTAGATGCAGATCTTTCTGGTAAATAAGTAGATCAAAAAGTGTACCGTAGCATGATTGGTTCACTGCTGTACTTAACTGCGAGTAGACCGGATATTATGTTTGCTACATGTTTCTGTGCTAGATATCAGGCCAACCCGAAGGAATCAAACTTGGTCGCTGTTAAACGGATTCTTAGGTATCTTAAAGGTACTACTGAGTTAGGCCTTTGGTATCCTAAGGGTTCGTCTTTTGATCTAACTGCCTATACAGATGCTGATCATGCAGGATGCAAGTTGGATAGAAAGAGCACCTCTGGTTCATGTCAGTTCTTAGGTGATAAGTTGGTTAGCTGGACGTCTAAGAAACAAAATTGTGTTTCTACATCCACCGCCGAGGCTGAATATGTAGCTGCCGCAAGCTGCTGTTCACAAGTCCTCTGGATGAAAACACAGTTAAAAGATTTCGGATATACTTTCCAACGAGTCCCTATCTACATTCCAAGACGAAACACATCGACGTGCGTTATCATTTTATAAAGGATCATATCGAGAAGGGCGATATCAAGATGCACTTTGTGTCTACAGACTACCAGTTGGCTGACCTTTTCACCAAGCCGTTGGATGAGAAGAGGTTTAAATTTTTAGTTAGCAAACTTGGTATGTTAAACGCCACTTCATGATTCTAGGGGGAGTTTTCTAATCTTGTGTTTTTATTTGAATATATCTTGGATATTTCATCATATGTTGACTGACTAAAGCGGAATCATTTTTATAATGATTACCAAAATCTTTTTCTTGCAGGATATTTTATGTGACAATGGCTTTTGGACAAATCAGTTCAAAACCCGTATTCAAATGTTTTCTTCTGAAGGATGCTTTCATGATTACATCTTTTCAGGGAGTTTTTTTGTTTGAAAGAGTGTTTAGAGATTATATTGTTATATTTTTTCTGATAAGTTGACTGTTTCAGATATCAAGGGGGAGGATATATATTGTTTGTTAAGGATGCTTTAACTGCTATATTCATTCCAGGGGGAGTTAAGGATTATGATCTACAGGTATATCATTCTATTCCTTATACTCTAACACTTGTGAAAGAAGAACAACTTTTACTTGTGAAAAATGGTTTTAAAATGTTCAAACCACTTCACGATCTTAAAATGTTTTCATGGATTGAGAAGTGTGATTTTTTTTAACTGGTTTTTGGATACTTACCTGTTTATCTGACCGTGTGTTCTTTACAGAATAATACTTGTGTATTTTCTTTTCTATATACTTTGTCAAGTATTCATACACACACTGGTTCAGTATTTTCAAATTGATTTTGTTATTACCATGTATCAAATGATATATCTTTCTATGGTAATACTCCCGTTTGGTATTCACAGTTGTTTGAATCAAACGTCATTTCATTTTTAATGTGCTTTCATTGATAATATGTTTATATATTGTTCATATAAACAACATACGTCTTTGAATTCCCAAATATTTTTCTTCATGATAATTTGATCTGATCTTAATCATTGTCAGATTCTCAAAACATTTCTATTCTTTCATGATTATTCATTCATATAAAGTTTTGAGATATCTTAAATGTTTAAAATGCTCAAATTTCATTTCTGATTCTTGATGAGCATACATACACTGACATATGATTTCTTGTGCTTTACATGTCAAGAAAATCATTGAACAACATGTACTTTTAGGAACATGGGATTCAGTGTGAGTGCTTAATAGATCTTCCATGGATTCACGATAACTAGTGTTTCCTACCCTGGAAGAAATCCTTTGAGTGATTGAGGGGAGAGGGGTCTAAAAGAATTGAGTGTGGGAGTGAGCTGAGGTAAAATGTAAATGAGAGATTGGTTAGATGTGAGCTTATGTGTTTAAAACAAAGAGGGTGAGAGAACAAAGTTAAAAGAATATCAGAACTCTGCACCAAACATCTTTCTGACTCGGACAGCCACATTACTGATTGGTTCACATTTCTTTGGTGACCATCATTGAAATAGGCAAATAGCCCATGTCATCTCTTGCATACAACCTCACTAGCTACTCATTCTTTTCTTAAAAAGAGAATGTTTCACATTTTCTGGGGAAGCAGCACATAATCTATCGGATCTTCTCTTGGAAGATACTGATATTGAAAAAGAAGGAAAGTTGCCCCACCTTCGACCCTTTCTCATGCACATTGAGTTCATGTATAATCATTGCTGTCTCAGTGATTTACATACTTTGAGCCTTATGAAACACAATCATTGTGCTAATTCTTTCAAAACACAAGCACGAGCACACAGAGAATTTGTTTTTCTGTCAGAACATTCATAGAATTACCTTGTGTTCTTCAATGATTGAATGGAAGACCTGGGGAGTCAACCTCAAACCAGCTCCTTAAATTGTACATTCGTTGTACACAGTAACTTCGTGTTACTGACAGGCATTCCTAACTGTTTCATCTGTTGATTCAGGGTTACAATTTTTACTTCGTTTGAATTTAAAAAGATTCAGATGACTACATTCATGGTTCAACGGCTCTTTCAGATCAGATGACAGATTCTCTCATATTATCATAAGGGAGATGAACCTTAATGAAGAATGTGCTTATCAGATGGTGGGAAGATTTTTCAACGACAAATCTGAACTTGAAGTGTTTTAATGATTTTGATTCTTACAAATCATTAAAAAGGGGGAGAATAATCAAAGTTCAAGATCAGATTGAAGTTTTAAAGTTTTCAGGGGAGATAACTATTTTCAGATGATCAAAGTCAAAGGTTAAAGAAAGCTTGTCAAAGAAAAAGTGAAAGAAAGTCAGAGTTTGAAAGTAAAGTTGTCTATTCAGAATATTCAAAAGCTAATTCAAAGGGAGAGACAAGTTTGAAGAGTTGTCAAAGATCATACAAAGTGTAAAAAGACTTAAAGATATCAAAGTTTTGAAAGAGCAAGAGCTGAAAGTTGAAGACA
Organism: Arctium minus; assembly: GCA_954870635.1. Lineage (NCBI taxonomy): Eukaryota > Viridiplantae > Streptophyta > Magnoliopsida > Asterales > Asteraceae > Arctium > Arctium minus. The sequence goes on along the minus strand of OX941094.1, from coordinate 9,349,780 downwards.
ATTCTAAATAAAAGAAGACCTAAAGATTTTTGTCAAAAAAATTTTAATCTTGAATCCAAAGGGGGAGATTGTTAGACTGAAATTGTATTCAAGATTAAATTAGGGTCTTTATTGTATTTGTTGTTTGTGTATGTGTTGTAATGAGCTTAGAAGGTTTGACCTTGCTTGGTCATGTTGACCTATATATAAGCAAGTCATAGTGTTATTTTCTAAGTAAGTGTGTGAAAATGTGAAGGTGTAATTGTGGTGGTGATTGAGAGAGAGTAAGAACACATAGTTGCACACATTGAGAACACACACAAACACTTTGTATTGAAAACATTTATCACAAATAGGTATATGGCTTGATGTAATCTTTGTGATTAATAAAACAAAAGTGTTTTGTATAGATTTGTATGTGTTCATGCTAGTAAATCTTGGGCCACAGACGGACATGCAAGAAATAATGTCTCAACTACAAGAACTATTAGAGAAGAGCTTTATTCAACCGAGTTCTTCGCCTTGGGGATCCCCCGTCCTGTTCGTAAAGAAGAAAAATGGGTCGATGCGGATGTGTATCGACTACCGAGAGTTAAACAAAGTTACGGTGAAGAACAAGTATCCTCTCCCTAGAATCGACGACCTTTTCGATCAACTGCAAGGGGCGGGATAGTTCTCGAAGATTGATTTGCGGTCAGGATATCATCAAGTTAGAGTGAAGAGCGATGACATATAGAAGACAACCTTCCGAACAAGATATGGACATTACGAATTCTTGGTAATGCCATTTGGTTTAACGAATGCATCCGTCGTGTTCATGGATCTGATGAACCAGGTGCCGACCTTTCTTGGACAAGTCGATGATAGTATTCATTGACGACATCCTAATCTACTCGCGAGACGAAGTGGAGCATGGGAAACATCTGAGGGAAGTATTGGAAGTCCTTCGAAAAGAAAAACTATTCGTGAAATTCTCGAAATGCGAATTTTAGTTGCAAGAGGTCCAATTCTTAGGCTACGTGGTGTCTAAAGATGGAGTAAAAGTAGATCCGGCAAAGATCGAAGCAATGATGGGATGGGAACCGCCAATGAGCCCGGCGGAGATTCGGAGTTTCTTGGGTTTGGCCGGGTACTATAGAAGATTTATCCAAGAAATTTCAAAAATCGCTTCGCCGCTTACGTCACTAACAAGGAATAATGTCAAGTTTCTATGGACAGACACTCAAGAGAAAGCCTTCGGTACTCTCAAGAAGAAACCGTGTGAAGCACCGATCTTATCCCTACCCGAGGGATCGAATGATTTTGTTGTCTATAGTAATGCCTCCAAGATGGGTCTCGGATGTGTACTTATGCAAAGCCTACGCATCACGTCAACTGAAAGATCACGAGAAGAACTACTGGACCCATGATTTGGAGATAGCAGCGGTGGTATTCGCGTTGAAGTTGTGGCGACGCTACCTCTATGGAATGAAATGTACACTTTTCACCGATCATAAAAGCTTGAAGTACATTTTTTATCAAAAGGAGCTCAATATGCAGCAAAGGAGATGGCTTGAGCTACAAAAGGACTATGACTCCGAGTTACTTTACCATCCGGGTAAGGCTAACGTAGTAGCAGATGCTTTGAGTCGATGGAGTCATGGAAGCGGTGTCGTATTATCACTCACTAGGATTGACGTTGTGACAAGCCTAGTCGAGAACATCATGATGTGTCAATCAGAAACACTTCGAGAGGAAAACCTCAAAACCGAAGTTATGGTAAAGCAACGAGATTTATTGACGGAAGATGGTCGCATCTTGAAGCTATTCCAAGGCCGAGTTTGGGTACCAAAGTTGGGAGGAAACCGTGAACTCCTACTAAAAGAAGCCCACAAATCCAAGTACTCCATACACCCCGGTAGCATGAAAATGTATAGAAACCTAAAGTTGAATTATTGGTGGTCAGTGATGAAACTCAACATGGCTAAATATGTGGAGAAATGTGTCATGTGTTTGCAAGTCAAGGCGGAGCATCAAAGACCCTATGGGAGTTTGCAACCTTTGTCAATACCGGAATGGAAGTGGGAACATATCACAATGGACTTCGTCACCAAACTACTGAAAACTTTGAAGGGACACGACACGATTTGGGTAGTGGTGGATCGACTCACCAAAAGCTCACACTTCTTGGCGATGCAAGAGACGTTTCCGATGGAAAAATTAGCCAAGCTTTACATTGATGAAATTATGTCGAGGAATGGTGTTCCGTTATCTATCGTGTCAGACCGAGATAGACGGTTTACGTTGAATTTTTGGGACAGTCTACATAAAGAGTTGGGTATAAAGATTAAATTGAGCACGACCTACCATCCGCAGAGGGACGAACAAAGTGAGCGGACCATCCAGACTTTAGAAGACATGTTGAGATCGTGCGTTATCGATTTCGGAGGAAGTTGGGACTCGCATTTACCGTTAGTGGATTTTGCCTACAACAATAGCTACCATTTGAGCATCGGGATAGCCCCGTTCGAAGCTCTTTACGGCGAAAGTGTAGAACCCCGACTTATTGGCTAGAAGCGGGGGAGAAACATTTTTCCGAACCGGAAATCGTTCAAGAAACCACGGATAAAGTGTAGGAAATCCGAGAGCGTCTAAAAGCGGCTCAAGATCGAAAGAAAAGTTACACGGACAAAAAAAGAAGACCAATCGAATTTCAAGTAGGCGGCCGAGTTATGTTGAAAGTGTCACCGTGGAAAGGGATAATCCGTTTTGGGAAACGCGGGAAGCTTAGTCCCCGTTTCCTTGGACCCTTCATTATCTTAGAAAGGGTTAGGTTCCAAGCTTACCTGTTAGACTTGCCACCAGAAATGGATGGAATATATCCCACCTTTCATGTTTGCTACCTTCGCAAATGTCTATCCGAGGAGGAAAGCATTATCCCACTGATGGAGATCCAAGTGGATAATGGGAACCAGTGTGTAGAAGAGCCAGAGGCAATATTAGAATCCAAGACGAAGAAGCTTCGTCGCAAGGATGTGACAATGGTCAAGGTTCAATGGAAGCACCATCGGGGAGCAAATGTCACGTGGGAGGCCGAAGAAGACATGAAGCGGAGATACCCTCACTTATTCACTTAGGAAGAGATTTCGGGGACGAAATCTTGTCCAAGGTGGGGAGGATTGTAACGCACGAAAAGTTCGTAGGTAAGTCACTTTAGGAAATTATATTTACTTCCTAATTTTCAATCCCTAATAAATCAAGTAACCTAAGAACCTTCTTGATCAAGATTAAAACCTCTAGACTTTTCGGTTAGATCGGAAGATCGGATGAGAAATCGGACTCGAGGAGGGGTGGGGCGAGAATGCGGGGTGACTGTGACATGTGTCACAGTCGCATGTCAAGGTTGCGGTGGGTTTGCAGGATACGGTACATATCATGCGATTGTGACCGCGATAGTGCCCGAGGGCATTCTCGCATGTTACTCTCTCCGGCCATGCACCGAAGGGGTTGGTTTGAGTGCGACAATGCCCAAGCAACTATGCCCTGGGCAATTTCGTCGGGCATAGTCGCGAGCGGCGTTTGAGTGTTTAAATACAACATTTGATCGATTTTGACCCCACTTCTTTCCCTCTCCCGTTTTGTTAGACGATTTTGGTACCTCCAAGAGTTATTCTCTCCCTCCCAAACCTCAATCCTCATAAATATCAACTTTAGGGTTGTTGGTGATTTGTTGTTGCATTCATTACACATCAGGAGAGCATTTATTGAAGATCATCAAGTCAACAAAACCTTCATCTCCAAGTTTCCAACCTCTTCAACCTAGGGTTTACTATTTCTAGGTTTTTAACTAAAACCCAGATTGTGAGGGTTCTAAACCTTTATAAATGAGATACATGTATTTATTTGCATATTTATTGGTAACTCTATTTCATGGGATTAGGGTTTACTTACATTTTGCTTATTTGACCTAATGTTGTCTTGAGTGGTGAAGGGTTAACTTTAAATGGTGGAAATGTGCATATGTTGGTAATGTGGACAAGTAAAGAGTGATGTTTATGTTTATACAACTCCATGTTATGATTATTCATGTGTTGGTTAATATCTTCACTTTGGGTAGATTTCCTCTATGGTTACATATATAAATAAGCATGATGTGTATGATAATTAGTTCCTTGCACTTACTTGTTGATGAGTATGAATATTTGGAACATACGAAATACATTGGTGTTGAATACACCTTATGAGAGCTAATGTGCTCCTTGGTCACTAATGAGTAGTGTGGATGAACCACGTCAAATGGACACTAAGAGCACATAGTCTTGGGCGCTACCATGTGGGTATGTGCCTAGACCTCCGCCATTTGGGGCAATGCCTATGTTGTACCCTTGAATGTGTCGGGCCTTGGGGTGTCACTCTTGGAGTTTGACACTAGGGTATCTCGTCTCTTGGGTAGAATTTGATTGGTGTTATGGGTCTTCCCATTGCTTTCATTTAATGAATACATCCTTTGGTAGATAAATGTTGGAATTCTCCTCATGCATATATTCATTGTCATTCAATCTCACTAGGCTTTTTGGCCTAACACTTGCTTGGTGCTTATGTGTATCTCAGGTTCTAATGGCGCGACTCCTAACAAGGTCTAGGCGGGCTTTGTGAGAGCTTTGGGGAAGTGCATATGGGCACACTTTTTGTGAAGATTCTATTAGGTCTATAAGCGACACCCTTTTTGTAATCTCATTTATGTTGTAGAAATTAGATTAGATGGTTGTTGTTATTTTTTTTAGAGGAAAAGCTCCAGGCAAATATATTAAAGACGGGAAGAAAAGAGAGTTAGGAAAAACGCCATACAAATACACCAAACGGCAAAACAATAGAACTTGGTCATGATACCGAACCAAGCAACTAACAACCAAAATAAGCACATTCTCACAGAGCTAAACAAGCTAGAAAACAAAATACACACAAAGATCTCCAAGAACCAACTCCAAGCCTTCTCCAGACACCTACGAAACCGCATAGAATCAGGAACCACCATTAGTATTCCGTAACCTCTTTCTCATGTTGCTCCAAGCTTGCCGCAGTTGAATAATTCCAAAGATCTCTTCACTAATCTGTTTTGTCGTCCGCTTTTGTTCTGTAAAGAGACGCCTATTCCTTTCTTGCCATATAAAGTAAACAGAAGCTCCCAAAATCAGTTTATGGAGAAGCCGTTTTGGGCCTCTTTGAGTATCCGTTATAGCCTCAATAATGTTTTCCCGATCATTCCGGAATCCCGTCCAGTCCGCCTTATTCTTCACATCAAGCCAAACCTGTTTAGAGTAAGAACAAGCAAAGAATAAATGTGCATGGGAATCCATGCACGTACCACAAAGGCTACATGTCATATCCATGGTTGTTGTTTATTGTCGTTAAATTACAAATTGTAATTAAACAGGTTTTATACATTTCCCATTTTTGGGAGGCTCTTGCTATGGCAATTTTATATACCACATTTCCATTTTTTTCGGAATTTTGTTATCCTCATTTTTGGGGTGTTACAAGTTGGTATCAGAGCTTTAGTTTAAGTGAACTAGGTATCGACCATAGCATGCCTAGACTTAGACTGTAAGCATTATAATGAGACATCCATCCGTGGGTAGAATTTCCAGGTGGGGAGAACGTTAGGATTTACGGAATTATACAAATTAAGAGTCGTAATTGTGGTAACAAGAATCCTTGTGTATAATCTGTTCATAATTTCACTTAGATACTGCTATTATGAATACACTATTACGTGAGCATACTTGAATTTATGTCATTATGATGATTGAAATGTGTATTAGTACGTACCACGAGTTTAACTCACTTAGTCCTTTCTCAACCTCTTTCTTGTGCATGTGTGGCAGATATCCATAGTAAACACTCGGAGCAGATTACCAAACCCGCGAGAGGGTAACGTGGAGGACGAGTCCACCGCCGACCAACCTCCTTTGGTGGTGGCCTCTTTGGGGCCTCCCATACCCACTCTCTTGGGAGGGGGACCTTAGAATTCATAAAGAGGGTCTTAGAATTCAAACTAGATATCAGATGAAAGTGGTCTCGAGATTCTCAATCACTCTTTTTTTAATGGGGGTGAATTATAGTCGCCCGACTCAATCCAGATAGAAAGGTTGAGGGGGTTAGACACAGCGGAGACTTTCATTGAAATTGTATTGAGACCTTCTCTCTAACCCCCTTTTCTTGCAGCTTTCGAACTTGGACGATCATGAATAAGGAATATCAAAATACCCGAGCTCCTGCTTTCCTTGTGTTCTTCATCGGCGCTCGTCGGATGTGTCGGACGTTATTCCGGTTCGTCTCCATTATAGTGAAACTCTTCCATAATATGTATAAATAGCATAAAAAAGACAGTTTCACAAAATATGGAGTATGGACATTTCCTCTCCAAGAAATTATCAACCTCGAGAGTCGTTCAGAATCTTCAACGATCAAATATTTCAATGCTTGCTATTCAAGATCGAGATCCAAAACATATTATATAACATATTAAAATATTCGGGTGGTTTCGTACTTAGTAGGGAGATTCCAACCCAAAGCTAGCCAAGCGGGCATCTAACTTTTTTTATAATTCTAAAAATATGGGTGGGCGAGAGCTAAACCGTTAAATTAATGGAGTAGGCCCATATGATGAAAAGAATCCGAGTAGACCTTCCTGTAACATTCTCAAACCTGAAAAAAGTGACTAATTTAAAATTTTCGATAATACATCAAATAAGGAATAAATAACTTTCTAAATGTCAACACTTGATTACATATAATGGCAATCTAAGATTTGCATCAACAAATAACAATCCAAACCTTAAAAGAGGTATATATTAGGGACAAGTGTTACTAAAATCCAACGACAGACGCTATCTTCAAAATAGGGAAAAATGTCCTCGAAATAGCTAACTCTTTCTCGTGCCTCTAACTAGCAATTAACTCTTCATAGTGTCACTATTACCATTCCTCAACAAGGACCTGATGCACATGCCGACAAGAAAAAAAGTGTTAGACTTAAAACCTAGTGAGTTCAAGTAGTTTTCATTATTAATATAAAACTGTAAAACTGAAAGAATGCTATTAAATCACAATATCCAAGATGAAATGCATTAAATATAAAAGCAACATCTTCCCAAAACCCATCATTTTCATGATGAAAACTCATTAATCAAAACACCCGTTTAACATGAAACCAAAACCTAATATTCACAAAACAAGTGAATAAGTTTTAATATTAACATACTGAAAACATAAATAAAACTCTAGTATTCAAAACACCAAAACATGGATAAGTTCCAAGATACCAAAAACATAAATTATGGATACCCTCCTGTTGTGAAGATTATTACAATCCTTTCTTGAGATTCACTTAAAATAGAATTTAGTGTAAGTATACACCTTATCCTACTATCGTCTCTTAACAAGTAATAGTGGTACAAAGTACCGGATATCGATCCTCAGGGAAGACTGTGAAAGTTTAATCAGAAAAGTCCAGTAATTAAAAGTCAATTTCAGATGGCGAATTCGAAGAAATATTTTAACGAGTCTAAGTTAACACTAAGAAAAGTTCAGTCGTGAGAAAAGGCAAAGGGTGCAAAGGTTCGTTAGGACAAAAATAAATGATCCGGTAAAAAGATATTATAGTAGTCTCGTTTATCCCAGAATTAACATTTAATATAATCCTTTTAGGGATCATACATTTTCATATATTTAATTAATCGTCAGTTAATTATCTGTAATCTTTAATTACCTGAAATATGTTCAACGAGACTTTAAACTATATTTTTGACACCTTTTTACTTTTTCATCGGTCTGAGTCCTAATTCTGCCTTGCACCCCAAGCTAAGATTTTGGCCTATCATTGCTTAGTTTTTCTCACCAAAGAATTAACTACTAAAAAAAATACTGAAATTTAAAGCTACGAAAACAATGTGCTAGTATTGAAGTTTGAAAAGAAAACTTGTCGCGCAAGTAATTAATATCTGAAGTGAAGACAGAAATTTAAATTGCAGAGAATGTAAATTACTGGAAAGTAAATTGCAGGAAATGTAAAGTGTTGTAAATTAAAGTACCGGAAAAGTAAATAAAGCAGTAAATTGCAGAAAGTAAATGTGATGTGAGTGCTACCAGATTTGGTAACTTGCGCAGGAAGTTTCGTTTGAAAACTAGAACACTTGCAAAAAAACGTGGAAGAAATAATTTTACTACTTAGAAAAATCACCGTTTGGCACAGAAGAAAATTAATCCAAAATAACGCCAAATATGCCGGCTTAGTTCTAAAAGTAAAATCAAAAGCAACCGAAAGGATTAAAGCAAACAAACCTTGAATACTTTAGAGATTACTTGGGATTTGCCTCAACTAATTAATACTAGCCACGTGTTACAAAAGGAAATAATTCCAATGTAAGTCACGATTTTAAAGACTAGCTTAACGAAGAAAACAAAGTTGAACCAAGTAACAATTCTTATGTAAACAAACGTTATCAAAACACTAGTAACCGAACAATTTAGAAATCGATGGGAGATCACAAGCAAGGCCACAGCCTTAAGATGATGATTTGGAGTTCGAAAATTGATTTGTAACAAACAAGAAGCAACTTGAAATTAAAAACTAACACTTGTAACAAAAGATGGAATTTAAATCAAATTACTTGTAATCTTCAAAGCTTGCTAGAGAAATTTACCAACACAAAACTTAAGAATTTGCTAGAGATTTCCAATTCACAATGCCTAATATTGTATAATCACTAAAAGCCTTGCTCCAAATTAAATCAAAGGATGATCAAAAGACAAGTATAAACGTAATACTTGCATTTTATTTATAACAAAACTAAACTTTGCTTCCAAGTTAGGTTGCAATCCAAGTAACAACTCCATGGGCCAAGCCCATGTCTTTCAAAATTCGGCCCCAAGGATGAGCCCAAGCAAACGGCCCAAAAGGCCAAGAACAGATCCAAGTCTTCAAGCCCGAATGCCTTCAACAAAAATCCAAGAGCAAGCCCACTTTTAAGTCCAATTTCTAATCTTCATGGCTTCTCCGGAGTCTCGAAAATTCTAAAAAATAAAAAGATAAAAATAAACGTAAGAAACTAGACTAAAATTCAGCAAATCGTAAATAAATAAGCAAAACCTATGAATATCCTAAAAGGGTGTAAAATAAGATAAATAAAGACTCAATTCCTAATTTGGGCAAATAAAAGACTCCTAAATGACTCAAAAGGTGATGTTTTAGGGTTATAAATTAACACCTCTCACACCCCCAAACTTAAACTGTTGTTTGTCCCTAAACAACTAAAATGACAAATTAAAAGACTCAATAAAAGGAAAATAAAGCTGAAGTGAAAATATCTAAAAAAATTGAGTATGTTTCACCATGACCAAATTTATCACCATTTTGAAGCTTTGAAAGAAGTTTCCATATCTTGAAAACAAACTGAAATTCATAGCCCTTCATAAACTCAGTTCATTTACCTAAATTAGAGAAGCATCATAACCAACTACCTAGGTTTGCCTTGTCACTAACAATAATCATCACAAGACCCAGGTTAGGAATTTGAAGTGCATTTTGGCTTTTTCTTGTTTTTGCAATGCTTTGCCTTTTACCACAATCTCTCTTCTTCACTCAATGGCACAATTTTACTGCCAAATATCTCATTTTGAGACAAAGTTCAAAAAATTGGACACTTTTGGTCTCTTTTGACTCTTGGTGCCTTTGGCACATTTTCATGCAAAGTGAATGGGGCTATGCCCTTTTGATTTTTCATTTCTGGGGCTTTGCATGCATACTTTGAGCATTAATGAAAATTTGGATGTAACTTTAGGACAGATTGTACCCCCCAAACTTGAAGGATACAATGCCCTCATTGGATCAAAATGGCTATGTGTATAGGCTAGAACAAAGAAAGGCCTATTTGATGACTTAAGTCAGTAAACTTAGCAAACTGTTGGTGAAGTTGTGATGGCAATCCATAACTTAAGTGCAATACATCAGAGATTATTATGGCTATATACTCAGAGGTACGAGATATGAAACTGTGATACGCAAAAATGATTGATGAATGCAAATGTCAGTGGTGAAAACATTCTCTAAAAATCAGTTCCCGGTCTACTAAATGCAAAATACAAGACACAAGACTTCTAAACTAAAAACATAAAATAAACAAGGTAAAAGTGAAACGACAGAACCTGTCCTACTCAGTATGAGTAGGAGATTGAACTTCTTGTAACTGCATCAGAGGCTTTGGGAAAGGTGGGATGTCGTCCAGAGCTCTGGGATCTTCCTTCAGAGCCTTCCTTCTCCAAGCTTCGTCATTCCTTTTCTCATAACTCCACCATCACTCTCTCTCCTCCTTCATCAGTCTGAAGCTTTCATTCATCTCTTTGAGTTGTCTTTCTAATCTCTCTGTCTTCCTCTAAAAGCTCCTTTTGATGATTCTGGTATGTTCCTCCATGTGTTCTAATAGGGAAGCATTACCTAAACCTTCGTTGGCACGTTTATTCAAAGATGGGTGTTTGTTTCTGAATAACCTTCTCAGGTTTTTCATGTCCATAACCTTCTCAGGTTTTTCATGTCCATAACCTTCCTTTCTTTTGGGAAGGTGTGAGTGGTGAGCTTGATAGCTCCAGCCTCTTTCATTAGGCTATGTATGATGGAGGGGTATGGCAATCTTGCGTGGGTTCTATCTAGGCTACTCTTAATGTTGTGACTTATCAGCCTTCCCACATTCAGAGGATGTCCCTCCAAAATGCAGTACAGAAGCAACACCCTTTCCATGCATAAATCAGTGTCATGTGTTGTAGGGTGCAGGGTGTGTCTAATAAAATAGAACCAAATATTGGCCTCTGGTTTCAAGATGTTGGTCTTAAGGGTCCTAGTTCTTCCTTTTACAGTCCATGAAATCCCCTCTAGAGCTACCCTATTCAGAATTTTCTTCTGCTCATCTTTGCTTACCCCAACCATTAATTTATCAAATTCAGACACAACAGGGGGGTCTATGTTTAGCAGCTGGTTGATTTTAGCGGCAGAGTAAGATATTGGTTTCTATCTTACTATTATCTATGTGCTATCAGAGATGGCCATCTCAGAGTAAAAATCTCTAACCCATTCGAGGTTGTATGGTTTTGGGACAGAGCAAAGCTTTCTCCACCCCAGCTTATGGATCACAGATGCGATCTCAGGGTAAAGGGAGATTGACTCAGTCTCAAATCCCTTGGGAGTCTATCCTAATTTGTCAGCAAAATAACCATACTTTCTTCTAACTAAGGCACAACTAAAGAGTTCATCATGAGTAGGAAGATTAGAGACATTACCTCTTCTAGTAGGTCTAGCTGTCCTGAGTGCATTTCTTCGGTTTATCTTGGTCCTCTGTCGAGTGACTCTGGTGGTAAGAGCTGCAACTTACTTTTCCATCTCAATGAGCTTCCTCTTCTTTGGTGGCACACTCTTTTTCACCGCTTTTCCTTTGTCTTTCCTTCTTGTTTCATCTTTGATTACGGCAGTAGCTTGAGGTTCCTCAGAAGATGGGGTATCTCCATGGGTGGGGGAGTTATGCTCTGGAGTATGGGGTACAGAGGCTGAATTGGGTATTAGAGGTAGAGCAGAGCTCTGAGGTATAAAGGATGGTCTGGAGGAGGGTCCTGCTTGGTCTCTGCTCTGGTGATTTTCGCCTATCTTCAGAATGGCCTCAAATAATGGTGGTGGTGAAGGAGCTATGGGTTCTCCTCGCGAGTTTAGAAGGATTACGTTCGCAGTACTTGTCAGAGGTTGGTATGGGGGGGCTCTGAAGTTAGGTGCAACAAGACAGAGGTCAAGATTGGGGGTGCTTATGTTGGCAACAGAGGCCACATTGTTCAGGGCGTGGGTCCTTTCAGAGGGCCTCTGAGGGGCGATCTCTGAAAATACTTCAGAGGGTCTCTGGAGTGCAACCTCTGGAGAGATTCCAGAGGGTCTCTGAAGGTTCGCCTCTGATGGGAGTTCAGAGGGCCCCTGAGGTTCGGCCTGAGCTTCTATTGCAGCAAAAAGCATGGAGAAAGGGTTAGCGTTCTCATTGGGTGGTGGTGCATATGCAGAACCTGCAGATGGAGGAGATGAGTTTGTTCCTTCCTCAGGGAATTGTTCAGGCTCTCTTCTGTATATTCTTCGTTCGTTTCTTCGAAGGGCGGGAGGAGGTGGTGCCTCGTTTGTATTTTGATTCCTCCCTGATCGTCTTCTTGCATTGGAGTTCGTAATGGCCATGGTTAAGAGTTTGCAAAGATGGAGAAACGAATGTGAGTTTCAGGCTAGGTGATGATCGAGAGAATGGTTGCTTTGATGTTGAGTGAAAACTGAAGGTGTAGACAGCAAGTGGTGAGGATAATGGCTTCAACAGTGTGGTATTTAATGGGATTTTTGTAATTTAGGGGGCAAGGGTTTTGGATGGATGTGATCACCGGCGGTAACAGTATATGGGGGAGTGTGAGTGATGATGTTGATGGAAGTTGCAGGGGTGATGTGTGAGAGATGGAGTTTGTTTTTGAACCAAGATGTTTCTTCGGCTACTAGGTTGGTACTTAGAAGATAGTACTCGCCTAAAATTTTCTCTGAAGTGCATTAAATGAAGTCGCCTGACGTGGCTTCTTAGCCGACAATTAACCTCCATTTTTTTCTTTAATCCAGCTGTAATCTCTTGTAAACGTTCCAATCCTACAAAATTAAGAAGATACATAGATAAAAAACAAAAATGTGGTCCGCTTCTCTTATCCATGCATTTTGGGTCGGATCCTCTTTCTCTTCTTTTCCCAATTAGTATAGAGTTAGCCCAATGAATAGAATCAGAAGTGGGCCGAAAATAAGTTAAATAAAATGACATAACACTTTAACAATAAAATTATACTAATGAAACAAGAAAATGAACAATTAAAAAAAATTATTTACAACATTTTCGGGATCTAACCCAAACTTCTAATTTACCAAATGAACAACCTCGGAAGGTTGTTGCAAAATTGTCAAGTGATTGAAAAATGGTTTAACTCTTTGGCCATTCACTTTGAAAGTGCTACATTTTTCTTGATCAATTATCTCAATAACACCGTAAGGGTACACTTTGGCAATTTGGTAAGGCCTAGTCCACCTAGAGTTCAACTTTCCAGGAAACAATCTAAGTCTAGAATTAAACAAGAGGACTTGTTGACCTGCAGTGAATTCTTTTGGAATTATTTTCTTGTCATGCCATTTTTTTGTATTTTCTTTATGTAATTTGACATTCTCATAGGAAAAATTCCTATGTTCTTCTAATTCACACAACTGCAAAGATCTTTTCCTTCCTGCCTCATCTAAACTCATGTTGAGTTCCTTAATGGCCTAATAGGCTTTGTGATCTAACTCTAGAGGTAAATGACAAGCTTTTCCGAAAACTAACTTATAGGGAGACATTCCAATTGGGGTTTTGTAAGCAGTCCGATAGGCCCATAAAGCATCATCTAATTTGGAGGCCCAGTCCTTTCTGTGAGGTTTGACTACTTTGGCTAAAATTCCTTTTATCTCCCAATTTGACAGTTCAGCCAACCCGTTGGTTTGAGGATGGTAGGTTGTGGCTACCCTATGCTTTATGTCATATTTCTCAAGTGCTTCATCCAACAAGTTGTTTATGAAGTGTGTACCCTCATCACTGATTGGGGCACGTGGTGTACCAAATCTGGTGAAAATGTGCTTTTGCAGGAATTTTACAACTGTCTTAGCATCATTGGAATGGCAAGCCATAACTTCCACCCATTTGGATACATAGTCTACAACAACCAAGATGTAGGAACAATTATTGGACATGGGAAAAGGTCCCATAAAGTCTATACCCCAAACGTCAAATAGTTCTATTTCTAGAATTCCATTTAAAGGCATTTCATTTCTGTGGGAGATATTCCCACTTCTCTGACACTCATTACAACTTTTTACAAAGTTGTAGGGATCATTGTGTAAAGTAGGCCAGAAAAATCCTGATTGCAAGATTTTAGCAGTTGTCCTACTTCCTCCAAAATGTCCTCCACAAGGCCCAGAATGGCAGTGCTGAAGAACTGATGTTATATACTCTTTTGGTATGCACCTTCTAATCATCTGATTTGCACAAATTTTAAACAAGGAAGGGTTATCCCATAAGTATTTCTTGGAGTCATAGATGATCTTTCTTCTTTCATGCTTATTTAGCTCCTTGGGAATAATCCTGCATGCCAAATAGTTAACAAGATCAGCAAACCAAGGCATTGTAGAATGTTGCAGGGATAAAATCCTTTAATCTGGAAATACTTCACAGATGTCACTACTTTGCACAGGGTTAACTTGTTTCTCTAACCTAGATAAATGGTCAGCAACCTGATTATCCACACCCTTTCTATCAATGATTTCCAAATCAAACTCTTGAAGCAACAAGATCCACCTTATTAGTCTAGGTTTTGCATCTTTTTTAGAAATGAGATACTTGATGGCAGCATGATCAGTATGAACTTTTACCTTAGTGCCCATCAAGTAAGATCGAAATTTTTCAAAAGCAAAAACCACAGCCAATAATTCCTTTTCAGTAGTGGTGTAGTTGATTTGGGCTTCATTGAGAGTCTTACTTGCATAATAAATGGGGTGAAAAATCTTTTCCTTTTTCTGCCCTAACACAGCTCTTACTGCCCAGTCACTAGCATCATACATTATTTTAAAGGGTTGGGACCAATAAGGTGTTACTACTACAGGGGTAGTGACTAATGCCTCCTTCAGAATTTTAAAAGCCTTTTTACAGTTTTCATCAAAATTGAAAGCATGGTCATGTTGCAGTAGTGAACAAAGAGGTTTTGAAATTTTTGAAAAGTCTTTTATGAACCTCCTATAAAAACCTGCATGTCCTAAAAAACTTCGGATCCCTTTTACAGTTGTTGGTTCTGGTAATTTTTCAATCACCTCCAACTTTGCTTTATCAACCTCAATGCCTCTTTTGGAAATTAAATGCCCTAACACAATACCTTCTTTTACCATAAAATGACATTTTTCCCAGTTTAAAACCAAGTCAGTTTCTTCACATCTTTTAAGACTCTTTTCAAGGTTTTGTAAACACAGATCATATGATGTTCCATAAACTGAAAAATCATCCATGAAAATTTCCATGGAGTGTTCTAACATGTCAGAAAAAATAGACATCATACATCTTTGGAATGTGGCAGGGGCATTACAAAGTCCAAAAGGCATTCTTCTAAAGGCAAAAAGTTCCATATGGACAGGTGAAAGTGGTCTTTTCTTGGTCATCCGGTGCAATGGCAATTTGATTGTAACCAGAGTAACCATCTAAGAAACAGTAAAACTCTTTTCCTGCTAATCTGTCTAGCATCTGGTCAATGAATGGCAATGGAAAATGGTCTTTTTGAGTAGCTTTGTTAAGCCTTCTATAGTCCATGCATATTCTCCAACCTGACACTATTCTAGTAGGTATAAGTTCATTTTTCTCATTTGTTACTACTGTTACTCCATCCTTTTTAGGTACACATTGAACAGGACTGACACATGTACTACTTGCAATAGGATAGATTATGCCTGCATCAAGCCATTTCAAAATTTCTTTTTTAACCACTTTTTTTAGTATAGGATTGAGTCTCCTTTGAGGCTCAATTGAGGTGAAATTTTTGTCTTCGAAGATAATCTTGTGTTGACAAATGGTAGGGCTTATGCCTTTCAGGTCAGCAATGGTCCATCCTATGGCTTTAGTATGAAGTTTCAGCATATTAACCAACTTTTCTTCTTGATATTGTTCTAATGATGATGAGATAATGACTGGCAACTTCCCTGGGTCTCCTAAAAAGGCATATTTCAAATGGGAGGGAAGTTATTTCAACTCTAGATCTGGTGCAACTTCTAAGGATGGAACAAGAGTTTTTCTATCCTCACTTTCTAATACTTCAAAAGCAGCAGTCTCCTGTGGGATTTTTAAGTCCTCAAATTTTTTTTCTTCCTCATCACTATCAGATTCATCTATCCCCAAAATTTCCCCCAAACTTTTCTCTTGGCACCAAGTCTCAATCAAACTTAAAGTAGAACACTCTTCTTTTTCTTCAGAGTACTTAAGGGTATTAAACACATTAAAGGTTACTTTCTGATCTTGGACTCTCATGGTCAATTCTCCCTTTTGGACATCTATCAAGGTTTTTCCAGTTGCTAGAAAAGGTCTGTCTAGAATGATGGGAACATCTTTGTCAGCTTCAAAGTCTAGAATGATAAAGTCAGCAGGGAAAATAAACTTATCAACTTGAACTAAGACATCCTCAATTTTACCTTTTGGGCAGGCTATGGACTTATCAGCTAATTGGAGAGTAATTGTTGTGGGTCTAGCTTCACCTATGCCTAAAGTGTTGAAAACAGATAGAGGCATAAGGTTTATATTGGCACCTAAGTCACATAGGGCTTTTCCTATTTCTTTTCCTCCTATGGAACAAGGGATTGTAAAACTTCCAGGATCTTTCAGCTTAGGAGGGATTTTACTGGACAATAAAGCACTACATCCTTCTGTCAGAGCTACAGTCTCATATTCAGTCAGCTTTTTCTTTTTGCTCAGAATGTCTTTTAGAAATTTTGCATAACTTGGCATCTGCTCAATGGCTTCAACCAGAGGTATGTAAGTGTAGTTGTTTAAAAACATCAAGAAACTTTTTAAATTGTATTTTTTCCTTTTGATTCCTTAACCTTTGGGGGTAAGGAATGTAATGACTGACTGAAGTAGAGGCTGGAGTCTTTAGAAGAGTAGGTGCTGGAATGGGTGTTTGAGTAGATGTTTGGACAGGTTGTGAAGCGGGTTCAGTTTCAGTTCTACAGGGTTTTGCAGGACTGCCACCAGAGTGTGACACATCACTTACAATACTTTCCTTGGGTTTCTGGACTTGATTGGGATTATCAGGGAATAGTGATGGATAATCTGATCTACTTGGAATGTCTGGACTACTAATGGGCTTATCAATGAGCTTACTAGTACTACTGGACTGGTTCACAGGTAAGGTAGTAGCAGAGTCTGGTCTCATCTTTTTCTTTTCAGGTTTTGATTTGTCTGGTTCTCTTTGGATATTTTCTAAATTCTTTCCACTTCTTAAGGTCACAACTTTAACTTGCTCTTTTCCAGCCCTTTAAGGAGTCTCAGTATCACTTGGGAGAGTGCCTACTAGTCTTTTCCTAATTTCCAAAGCCATTTGTCCCATATGCATTTCCAAATTTTTAATTGATGCTTGAGTTTGGGTTATGAACACTTTCATCATTGCTTCCAAAGAAGTAGATGAGTCAGCATGTTGGCCGGACTTGCTTTGGAAAGAAGGTTGATGATTTTGGGACTGAAAATGGGTCTGTTGGTTGTTCTGATTATTATAGTGCGACTGTGGGTGAGATTGTTGGTGAAAATTAGACTGTCCTTGAGATTGTGAATGAAAATTGGATTGTCCTTGAAGTCTTGGCAACTGATTGTTATGAGTGGGACCATTCCAGGAAAAATTTGATTGATTTCTCCATCCAGAATTTTGATTTTGAGAAAAAGGTCCACTTTTGTTGACAAAATTGACTTGCTCAGGATTTCCAGGGCATTGTTCAAAAGAATGTCCATCACCACAGTAAGTACACTACGCAGAGTTGACAGTAGGGATATGTGTAGTAGAATTAGATTGCACAGATGGATTAGTTAGACTTTTAATTAAACAAGCCATATTAGAAAGTTGTGCAGTCAATTCTGAGTAAGCATCTACATCATGTATCCCTGCTGTTTTCCTAGGTGGAAGTGCACGTGGATCAGACCAATGTCCATTGTTGTTAGAAATTTTCTCAAGTATGTCATAACCTTCATTGTAAGTACTAGCAGTGAAAGCTCCACCTGCAGTAGCATCGAGCATTTGTTTAGCAGTAGTGTTTAAACCATTGTAAAACGTATCTAGCTGTATACAGTACGGAATGCCATGGTGAAGGCATTTTCTCAGTAGCTCTTTGTACCTTTCCCATGCATCAGGAACTGCCTCATCATCCAGTTGTCTAAAAGTGCAGATTTCATTTATGGACTTAGCATTCGTCGTGGGTGGAAAATATTTTTTTAAAATTTTTTCTGCCATATTGTTCCATGTGATCACAGAATCTGGTTTCAAAAAATTGTACCAGGATTTGGCTCTATCCCTTAGTGAAAATGGAAAAAGTTTAAGTCTAAGAGCATCCTCGGATACTCCAGGGATAAGAAACGAGTATGTGATTTCCATGAAAGATCTTAAGTGAGAATGAGGATCTTCAGATGGCATACCAGCGAACTGGCCATTGGTTTGCAACATCTGAAACATTATAGGCTTAAGTTCAATATGAGCAGTATTAATAGTTGGTTTAAGAATCCCTGTATGTAGCTGGTTTAAAATAGGGATAGCATAATCCATAATACCTCCATCTTTAGAATTTGCTAGCTTAAAAATGTTTTGTTCCTCTTCTTCAAATCGGTTTATTTGTGGTTCATTATCATCCTCATTTCTAGGTTCAAAAAAATCATTCCTAGGACCTCTAGGACCTCTATTATTGTTCCCAGGAATAGGACCAGGTTGTTCTCGGTCACCTAACACATTTTCACGTTCAACCATTTCTGGAGAGGTTAAAGCTAAAGTAGCTCTTTGCGCTCTTCTTCTTTGTCTAAACGTTTTTTCTATGTCAGGATCTAATTGGAAAAATTCCCCGTGTGGCAATCTTGGCATACACTGGTTTTTGAAAAGGTGGTAGAAAAATCAGCTTTTAAAACTTTACTTAAAATGAAAAACTTTCAGTGTGAATTCCCCGGCAACGGCGCCAAAAACTTGTTGTGAAAGATTATTGCAATCCTTTCTTGAGATTCACTTAAAATAGAATTTAGTGCAAGTATACACCTTATCCTACTATCGTCTCTTAACAAGTAATAGTGGTACAAAGTACCGGATATCGATCCTCAGGGAAGACTGTGAAAGTTTAATCAGGAAAGTCCAGTAATTAAAAGTCAATTTCAGATGGCGAATTCGAAGAAATATTTTAACGAGTCTAAGTTAACACTAAGAAAAGTTTAATCGTGAGAAAAGGCAAAGGGTGCAAAAGTTCGTTAGGACAGAAATAAATGATATGGTAAAAAGATATTATAGCAGTCTCGTTTATCCCAGAATTAACATTTAATATAATCTTTTTAGGGATCATACATTTTCATACATTTAATTAATCGTCGGTTAATTATCTGTAATCTTTAATTACCTGAAATATGCTCGACGAGACTTTAAACTATATTTTTGACACCTTTTTACTTTTTCATCGGTCTCGGTCCTAATTCTGCCTTGCACCCCAAGCTAAGGTTTTAGCCTATCATTGTTTGGTTTTTCTCACCAAAGAATTAACTACTGAAAAACAAATACTGAAATTTAAAGCTACGAAAACAAGGTGCTAGTATTGAAGTTTAAACAGAAAATTTGTCGCGCAAGTAATTAATATCTGAAGTGAAGACAAAAATTTAAATTGCAGAGAATGTAAATTACTGGAAAGTAAATTGCAGGAAATGTAAAGTGTTGTAAATTAAAGTACTGGAAAAGTAAATAAAGTAGCAAATTGCAGAAAGTAAATGTGCTGTGAGTGCTGCCAGATTTGGTAACTTGTGCGGGAAGTTTCGTTTGAAAACTAGAACACTTGCAAAGAAACATGGAAGCAATAATTTTACTACTTAGAAAAATCACCATTTGGCACAGAAGGAAATTAATCCAAAAGAACGCCAAATATGTCGACTTAGTTCTAAAAGTAAAATCAAAAGCAACCGAAAGGATTAAAGCAAACAAACTTTGAATACTTTAGAGATTACTTGGGATTTATCTCAACTAATTAATACTAGCCACGTGTTACAAAAGGAAATAATTCCAATGTAAGTCACGATTTTAAAGACTAGCTTAACGAAGAAAATAAAGTTGAACCAAGTAACAATTCTTATGTAAACAAACGTTATCAAAACACTAGTAACCGAACAATTTAGAAGTCGATGGGAGATCACAAGCAAGGCCACGGCCTTAAGATGATGATTTGGAGTTCGAAAATTGATTTGTAACAAACAAGAAGCAACTTGAAATTAAAAACTAACACTTGTAACAAAAGATGGAATTTAAATCAAATTACTTGTAATCTTCAAAGCTTGCTAGAGAAATTTACCAAAACAAAACTTAAGAATTTGCTAGAGATTTCCAATTCACAATGCCTAATCTTGAATGATTACTAAAAGCCTTGCTCCAAATTAAATCAAAGGATGATCAAAAGACAAGTATAAACATAATACTTGCATTTTATTTATAACAAAACTAAACTTTGCTTCCAAGTTAGGTTGCAATCCAAGTAACAACTCCATGGGCCAAGCCCATGTCTTTCAAAATTCGGCCCCAAGGATGAGCCCAAGCAAACGGCCCAAAAGGCCAAGAAAAGATCCAAGTCTTCAAGCCCGAATGCCTTCAACAAAAATCCAAGAGCAAGCCCACTTTTAAGTCCAATTTCTAATCTTCATGGCTTCTCCGGAGTCTCGAAAATTCTGAAAAATAAAAAAGATAAAAATAAACGTAAGAAACTAGACTAAAATTCAGCAAATCATAAATAAATAAGCAAAACCTACGAATATCCTAAAAAGGTGTAAAATAAGATAAATAAAGACTCAATTCATAATTTGGGCAAATAAAACACTCCTAAATGACACAAAAGGTGATGTTTTAGGGTTAATAAATTAACACCTATCACCTCCATAACTAAAACAACACCAAAAATATAGACAATGCACTATCCAAAAATAACATCTTTTGGCGTCGGAGGATACCCGATTCCATTGAATGTGGTCGAACACAAAAGTAGGCCACATATCAACGTTATTGAACCGTACCTCAGATTCATTGACTTTAGTGCCCACTATGACAAGTGTCACCTCAAGGCCTCAATACCTTTAATGTTTACTCCAACGAATTTTACCTCAAGACCACAATATCTTTAGTTTCCAGTTTTTCGAGTGTCACCTCATGAATACGAAATCTTAGTGCCCATTCGTTCTCTAGTTGAGTTCTAACCTCAAGGTTTCCCATTCAACCTTTAGTGTCCACTCACTAGCATTCACGATAGGAAACTCAAACTTCCTACTTTATAACACAAATCATTTAACCCTCATGCATATATGTTAAAGCATCAAAACCACAATACTCATGGTCCCGGAGTCCGACTCATAAGAATTCACCTCCACAACATCGAGACAACCACAATCCATATTCGAGCATTTGCCACAAAGTGAGGACATCAAGACTCCTCACTTATCAAATACGACTGACTCATATGCCTATGGATCCATTGCATTACAATTTAAATTACATGACTCCAACTAAATTCATTTTTATAAATTTGGTTTTTTTAATTTGATTAATTTTTCGGCTGATTATCTGCCGGAAAAGTTAACAAAAAATCATTAATCAGTCTGATTAACTTAAGAAAAACATTTTTAAGAAAAAATGATTTTGGCAGATTTCCCGACCGATATCCACCTAAAATGTCAGATCCGTCGGCAAATTTGTCGGAAATTTACGTTTCCGGTGACAGTTTTTCCGGCAGCCAAGTCCTCCGAAAATCCGTCGAAAACCTTGATTTCCGGCGGATTTGGCCCCTAGAAAAGTTGTGTTTTTAGTAGTGGTATGAAATAAAATTAATTATAAATGGTAATAATGTACTCCCTTCGTCCCAAAAATAAGTGTCAACCTTACTATTTTTAGTATCTCTCAAAATAAGTGTCTAATTTCAAAATGAAAAGTCTACTTTCTCATTATACGGTTAACTATGAGATGGAGAATATTTCTCTCTTTATAATTATGTGTATTTTTTTTGTTAGTTAAAAAAGTAATAATTACATTTATTTTTAAAATTGTATGCATTTTTTAATGTGGACAATTATTTTAGGATGTAGTGAGTAATAAGTAAGGTTCTAAATGACTTGATGCGTGGTGGGGCACCGAGGTCAAGCCTGAAGCCTTACGAGTTACGACGAGGCCATGTCGTTTTTCAAGGTGTGCTCTAAGGCGGCATATGTATGTACGTGTGTGTGTGTATATATATATGGTTGTGTTCTAGTGAGAAATTGAGTTAATGTAATGTGAGAAGTGGTTATCAAGTGTTGGATGTACATTAGGATGATATGCACCAAGATAAGATGCACATGATCAATTCCCTTATAAAACGCGATTCATGGGTGAGTTTGAGATTATAAGTGGTCAAGAGTTCAGATCCACTTCTCATGCTTCTCATGTTAACTGAAATTCTCACACGATCCTTTGCCTATATATATATATATATATATATATATATATATGGAGAGGTTCATTTGAGAAATGTTAAATACATGAGAAATAGAGAAGTAATTCTAGCCTTTCATTCGGTTAATATCGGCTTTGACCGGTCAAATATTGCATCTTTGACCGGTCAACAATTACGGCTTTGACTAGTCAAAAGTTACGGCTATCCCAAAAATAGAAGGACAGTTTCGTAATTTTTACAAATACACGGGACAAATTCATATATGAATTTGTATGATTCACATATGAACTACATGTTCATATGTGAACCAATGTAATTCACATATGAATCTTTGTGATTCATATATGAACCAATTAACTGATTAGCAGATTCATATATAAACCTTTGTAATTCACATATGAACTAATTAACTGATTCATATATGAATCACAAAGGTTCATACATGAATCACAAATGTTCATATATGAATAAGTTAAAAGAGTTCATATGCGAATTACACTGGTTCATATATGAACATATAATTCATATGTGAATTACCCTCTATCTTCTACAGACCACACAAGGAATTATCCGGTGTTTCACGATCAAAGCTACAAATGTTGACCAGATAAAGGGCTAGGATCATTTCTTTATTTCTCATATTTTTAGCATTTCTCAAATGAAGCTAACATATATATATATATATAGAGAGAGAGAGAGAGGAAAGTTCAAATGAAAATTCATTTCATTGTGCACGTGAAGACAAATCTCAGTCAATCGATCTCTTTTGATCCAACAACTCATATTAAATAGAGTTTTTAATTTTAAAATGCTTAGGGGTAAAAATGGAAGAAAATTTAAACACACGCTTACCACATTTGACTTTTTATTTTCTTTTTTAATTAAATTTTTTTACCCAATTAAAGTTTAAAATAAATTATCTTAAAAATTACTAATATTTTAATCAAACAAATTACATCAAAAAAACGAGAATTTCATGATCTTCGATATGACATCCATCTCGATATATTTTTTTTGTTGTTTTAACCGTTTTTTTACGTGAAATGCTATATATGTGTTATATTCATAATGAATATTTATGTACGTTCAAGTTTGTACAACGCCTCGACATCGTAAGTATGTAACTCGACATCATCTTCTTCAACACTTTCTTCAACGTCGTAAGACATCACATTTCTTTAGCACCGTAACCCAACACCCATCAAGACGAATCGAGAACCTATCGAGTAATTCTGTTGTGAATCGGGGAACAAAAGAGACCGCGTCACGTCTCCACATCTTCACAAGTCATTTATTAGTTATTCATCAAGAATAATATATCATTCAGGATGAATAATACAACATTCAGGGTGAATAATTCACGATTCATGAATTCAACTATTATTCGTCATGAATGTTGTGTAATTCATCCTGAATATTATACTATTTATCATGAATAATGTATCATCCAGGATGAATAATAGAACATTCAGGGTGAATAATACACGATTCATGATAAATAATACATGAATCATGGATTCGTGTATTATTCATCCTGAATATTGTATTATTCATCCTGAATACTGTATTATTCATCATGAATAATGAATGAACGTTCACCTTTGTTATTCATACTTAATGTGGACACCCGAGGACGTGCATGCATATTCATAATGAATATAACACATAAATAGAATTTTACGTAAAAAACGGTTAAAACGAAAAAAATCCTGAATATTGTATTATTCATCATGAATAGTGAATGAACGTTCACCTTTGTTATTCATACTGAATGTGGACACCCGAAGACGTGCATGCATATTCATAATGAATATAACACGTATATAGAATTTCACGTAAAAAACGGTTAAAACGAAGAAAAAAACTATATCGAGATGGATGTCATATCGACGAGCACGAAATTATCGTTTTTTTGATGTAATTTGTTTGATTAAAATATTAGTAATTTTTAAGATAAATTATTTTAAAGTTTAAGGGGGTAAATTTTTTTTAATTAAAAATAAAAATAAAAAGTCAAAGAAGATAGGCGTTGATTCAAAATTACAATTTTGTCCTTAATCACTTCCCTATTAACTTTATTATGTATTAACCATTGATTAATTTTTTAAGTTTTGATCAATGGTTAAGATTTGTCCTCATGTGCACAATGAAAGATGAGTTTTCATTTGAACCCACCCCTATATATATATAT
Source organism: Arctium minus (assembly GCA_954870635.1). Lineage (NCBI taxonomy): Eukaryota > Viridiplantae > Streptophyta > Magnoliopsida > Asterales > Asteraceae > Arctium > Arctium minus. The sequence goes on along the minus strand of OX941094.1, from coordinate 9,325,334 downwards.
ATATATATATATATATATTTAGGGTGGTGATCTTTTGCAAACCAACTTCATTTATACAAACCATACAAACTTGTATAAACCAATGAAATAATTCCATTTTTTATATTATTTTTAAATTAAAAAGGGCATTAATGTAAATTAACTTTTAATTTATTAATTATAGTAATTTGTAATATTTGGTAGGAGGTTTTAATCATTAATGATTTGATACAAACCATTTTTTAGATTACAAACCATTAATCCTATTTTCAAAAAATGAGATTCTAAACAATTTTATTTTTAAAAATGAAATTAAAAATCAAAATCAATTCCATTTGAGATTTTCAACAATTTTACACGGTTTTTAAAAAATAAGATTCTTACCAACTTTATTTTAAAAAATAAAATTAAAAAAATATATAACCTCGTACAACAATTTTAAATTTATATAAAGTTATAAAACTAAAAAGGAAAGAACAATTATTTATATCAAATTAATGTAACACTCTAAAATTTTAGACAAATAAAAATTCGAAAATTCGGCAATATGACGTCTAAAATACAAAGGCCCAAATACACTGTAAATATAAATTTGCAAAAGAACGAATTCCAATATTTAAGACAACTAAAAACCCATAATAATCGGGTCAGTTTGCACCATAAAGTTTGCAACAAAGAATGGGACATCAATATTACAACAACCTACTTAATCTAGGATTGATTCAAATCTAGATTAAAATGGGTGTTGCGAATTCACTATATTCTCTCTTCACAAAATTCCCCCAAAAGACCGACACTTCGAGAACTCCTACGTGCCCGGTTGACAAGCCCGACATCCTAATTTCCTCCACGAGTAGGTTCTGTGAGAGAGCAACAACCACAACAAGTGTTAGGACGAAACCTAGTGAGATTTCATAAGTTATATAATTCATAAACAATAATAGCATATTTTATAAGTGTTGGGTTACCGAACTCCATCGTTTCACTATTATTGTTTCCACCGCAACCATAATCTCGTACTTTAACGCAAATATACAAGAGATAACCCTTGAAATACGGGGGAGACCCGTTTCCATCGGGGTGACGTTTACACGGGAGTGGAGTCACCTATGATGTTAATGGATTACACCTCATGTCCGGGTCTTAGTTCCCATGCCATAACGACATCACAACCTCAAACCATATTTACTTCCTTTATTGCCTACTCCGTCGAGTTACACCTCAAGGTCTTACGAGACATTATTGCCTATCCATATCTAGACGAGTTACACCTCAAGGGTCCACGACCCCTTATTGCCTACTCGCTAGTAACTCACAATGACTAACACGATAGGTCCAAAATAAACATATAGCTACATCCTCGTGCACAAGGAGTAGTATCCATATTCTTATCAGGTGATCAAAATCTGACTAAATACTTATAACCACATATTTATTCCTCATTTATACATGTGAACACCGTAATCACCACATAAGACTCTGTAATATGAACATAACAATTTTCTCCATAATATCAACTCATCTCTACTTTTCAAGGTCATATATTCTTCATGTTTCCATACATATAGTCACAATTGATTAGTTAGGTCAAACTTCTATCAACAAGGGTTTACTTATGTACCACTCTTACAAGTAGGAGATCAAAGATCCATGGACATTTAGCAATCATACAAGAAAATGGTTAGGGTTTATGAAGGAAAACTCTCCCTTTAGGGTTTGCAAGGTAAAACCCTAGAAATTAGATCAAGATCCAAATAAATGGTATCTATAGATGATGTAGAAGTTATTTGCAAGTGTTGATAAGGTATAAAAGAACATTTAAGGAGTGTGAACTCACCAACTAGGGTTTTGTATAGTGAAAACCCTACAATAGATGACTTGAGAGAGCTTGACTTTCCCTTGAAGCTTTGATGGCACAAGGTTCACTTTAATCACTTCAACAACCCTTCTTGAGTCTCTTAAATGTTAGGTTACTTGCTTCAATAAATGAGGTGAGATGGGAGAAGAGAGGGAGAGAAAAATCGCCTCTAGAAGAGGGAGTTCGGCCAGATCAGAAAAGTGCAGAAAATGAACTGATTTGGCCTCTTTAAACGATCAAAACTCAGAAACTCGCCCCCACGGGCGACAATGCCCCAACGACTTTGCCTATGGCAATGTCGCTGGGGCAAAGTCGCACCTTACCCCCTGCCCACTGGATTGACACACGAAACAACAGGATCTCGACCTCTAGTCGCGACATTGACCCTGCGACTTTGCCAGGGGCATTATCGTCGGGCAATGTCGCTCTTGGCCTAGCATAGGTTGTTCGGTCGATTCCCAACGGTCCAAAACTCGACCCCTCTCGTCTCTCGTTGGTTGCAATGGTCTAGGGTTTATGCTTCTCACGAAATAGGATAATAATCAAGGTGTAGTCTCTCCACGAAGATCCATTATACGGGTTCAAGTGGTTCGATAAACGACCAAACACACACACATGATTGTTTTATACCCACATACACGTAAACTCTTTCACATTCAACGAACTCAAGCATATAATCAAAATATCACGTTTGACAACTATACACATACAGTGCAACAGTCCAAGATGAAACATGAGTAACCAAAAAGAGTGTGACTCAACGAGACGTAAGAGTAGAGTGGATGTTTAAAAGGCCTACGAAGCTTACTTGAAAATTTCGGGGTGTTACAATCCTCCCCCACTAGAAATAGATTTCGTCCCCGAAATCTTACGCTACTCAAAAAGATGAGGATATCGCCTCCTCATATCTTCTTCCGCTTCCCACGTCACGTTTGCACCGCTATGGTGTTTCCATTGAACTTTCACCGTCACTACCTCTTTTTGGTGAAGCTTCTTTGTTTCCTTCTCCAATATGTTTTCCGGCTCTTCAATGCAACGATTATTTTCCACGCGAATTTTGGATAACGGTATGACATTTTCTTCCTCCGCTAAACACTTCTGTAGATAGCAAATGTGAAAAGTAGGGTGAATCCCACTCATCTCGGGTGATAAATCAAGTTTGGCTTGGAGTCCCACACGCTCAATGATAGGGAAAGGCCCAAGAAAACGAGGGATAAGCTTTCCCCGCTTTCCAAACCTTATGATTCCTTTCCAAGGCGACACTTTTAACATAACTTGATCGGCCACTTGAAATTCCATCGGTCATCTCTTCTTGTCCGCATAACTCTTTTGGCGATCTTGGGTCGCCTTCAAACGCTCTCGAATGCCCTTGACTTTGTCCGCTGTCTCTTGTACTATTTCCGGTCCGACGAATTGTTTCTTGCCATCTTCAAGCCAACACGTCGGTGTCCTACACTTCCGACCATACAAGGCCTCAAACGGTGCCATGCTCAAACTTGAATGGTAGCTATTATTGTAAGCAAATTCCACCAATGGGAGGTGAGAGTCCCAATTTTCCCTAAAATCGATGACACTATCGCAACGTCTTCTAACGTTTGGATTGTCCGTTCGCTTTGTCCATCCGTTTGAGGATGGTACGTCGTGCTCAACTTCACCTTTGTTCCCAATTCTATTTGGAACGCACTCCATAAATGGGAGGTGAAACGACTGTCCCGATCGGACACGATGGATAGTGGCACTCCATGCCTCGAGACCACTTCGTTAATGTAGAGTCTTGCTAGCTTGTCCAACGGTAATGTCTCCCTTATGTCCAAAAAGTGCGCGCTTTTCGTCAATCGATCCACTTCTACCCAAATGGTGTCATGGCCCTTCAACGTCCTTGGTAGCTTTGTCATGAAATCCATTGTGATGTGATCCCACTTCAACTCCGGTATTTCCAAAGATTGCAAGCTTCCGTACGGTCGTTGGTGTTCGAACTTCACTAAGGAACAAGTGAGGCATTTCTCCACGTAGCCCACCATATCAAGCTTCATTACCGGCCACCAATAATTCAACTTCAGATCTCTATACATCTTTATGCTCCCGGGGTGAATAGAATATCTTGATTTGTGCGCCTCTTCCAATATTAACTTCCGACATCCTTCCAACTTGGGTACCCAAACTCGTCCTTGGAAGACTTTCAAACCCCTAATATCTTCCATCAAGCTAAGGTGTTGTTTTGTCATCGATTCATCTTTGAGATTCGCTTCGGCTTGAGCGGTCTTTATCATGTCCATAAGGTTTGAGATGATCTCGATCCTCGCCAAAGAGGTTTTCACCGTTCCACCATACTCTTTCCGGCTTAACGCGTCTGCCACAACATTAGCCTTGCCCGGGTGATATTGAAGTTCGCAGTCGTAATCTTTCAATAGCTCTAACCATCTTCTTTGCCGCATGTTCAACTCTTTCTGATCAAAGACATACTTCAGGATTTTGTGGTCGGTGAAGAGTGTGCACTTGGTGCCATACAAGTAGTACCGCCACAACTTTAAAGCAAATACAACCGCCGCTAATTCGAGGTCATGCGTTGGGTAATTCTTCTCGTGCTCCTTCAACTGTCTTGACGCATACGCTATCACCTTACCACTTTGCATCAGGACACAACCCAATCCCATCTTGGATGTATCGCTATAGACGACAAAATCTTCCGTTCCCTCGGGTAGGGATAAAATTAGAGCTTCACATAACTTCCGTTTCAAGGTACGGAAAGCCTTCTCTTGAGTCTCGGTCCAAGCACACTTCACATTCTTTCAAGTCAATGCGGTTAATGATGAGGCGATCTTGGAAAAGTCTTTAATGAACCTTCGGTAATAACCAGCGAGTCCCAAGAAGCTTCAGATCTCGGTTGGGCTTTTTGGAGGCTCCCAGTTCATCATTGCCTCGATCTTTGCAAGATCTACTTTCACTCCCTCATGGGTCACCACATGGCCGAGAAATTGAACTTCTCGCAACCAAAATTCACACTTGGAGAATTTGGCATAAAGCTTCTCCCTTCTTAGAACTTCTAGAACCTCTCTCAAATGTTGCTCGTGCTCCTCCTCATCCATGGAGTACACCAAGATGTCGTCGATGAATACAATGACCGACCGGTCCAGGAATGGTTGACACACACGATTCATCAAGTCCATAAATATTGCCGGCGCATTCGTCAACCCAAAAGGCATGACTAGAAACTCGTAATGGCCATACCGGGTCCTAAATGCTGTCTTCGAAACGTCTTCTTCTCGAACACTTACTTGATGATAACCGGATCGAAGGCCAATCTTGGAAAAACAACCGACCCCCTGTAGTTGATTAAAGAGATCGTCTATTCGAGGTAACGGACATTTGTTCTTGATGGTCACTTTATTCAACTCCCGGTAATCGATGCACATACACATCGACCCGTCCTTCTTCTTTACAAAGAGTACCGGTGATCCCCACGGAGACGTCACAAAACCTTTCTCAAGCAATTCTTGAAGTTGGGACATCATTTCCTGCATTTCCGTTGGCGCGAGGCGGTACGGTGCACGAGTTATCGGTGTCGCCCCCGGAACTAGGTCGATTCGAACTCCACCTGACGGTCGGGTGGCAAGCCTGGTAGATCATCAGGAAACACGTCGGGAAGTTCATTGTCAATCTTCACGTCTTCTACCTTATTCTTCTCTACCTTGGCATCCAACACGAAGGCTAGATACGAAGGGTACTTCTTCGCCAGATATTTCCTTGCTTTGATGGATGTGATGATGGCCACTTCGCCTTTTCGCTTTTCTCCATACACGAAGATGAAGTCACCATTCCTAACGGGAATCCGTATGAGTTTCTTGGAACACAAGATTTCCGCTTGATGTCGCGCCAACCAGTCCATTCCGACCACCACATCAAAGCTCCCGATGGTCATAGGAAGCAAGTCCACCATGAAAGTCTCGCCACTGATTTCGAGTTGACAATCCCTTAGAATATCCCTTAGAACCACCCATTCCCCATTAACTAATTCTATGACTAAAGCATCACTTAGGGCACTAGCCGATAAGCTCAAAGATTTGCAAAACACTTCGGACACAAAAGAGAAGTTTGCACCGGAATCAAACAATACTCTAGCAGGTATGGAGTTGAGTAAGAACGTACCCGACACCACGTCAGCGGTTTCCTTCGCCTCCTCCTTCGTCATCTGAAAATCCCTTCCCTGATCCTTGGGGATGGCCTCCCTTTTTGGTTGGCTTCCTGAACTTCCTCTTATCGCCATACCCCTTAGCTTGGGGCACTCCCTTCGAACATGACCTATTTTCTTGCATTCGAAGCAAATTGTCCCCCGAATAGGACACGTGACGCTGAGGTGACCCGGTTGGTCGCACTTTAAGCATGTGACTGGGTTCGGGTTTGGGTTGGAGTTGGTCTCGAAAAACCCAATGTGCTTACTTTTGCACTTAGGGCACCACTTTGCCTCCCGACGATTGTCGAAACTCTTACTTGGTGGTTGGAACCTCGACTTCTTGTACGAATTTGGTGGGCTTTCCCACCTTCTCTTCTCCACGGTCTTTGTATTCTCGGCTTTATCCTACGCTAAGAGTCTTTCCATCACTTTAGCTTCCTCAATTGTTTCACGGAGGTTAGAGGCTTTGGAGTTGCGGACCACTGTGATCATGTCCGCGGGTAGGCCTTTCAAGTACGCCTTTACTTTATCTTTCTCAGTTAGAGCCACGTGCCTCACTATATTAAGCTTTTCCATAAGAAGTTGGGTATACTTCTTTACCGAAAAATCACCCTTCTTGATCAACCGGAACTCTTCCTTTATTGCGTCCAACTCCTCCTCAGTACAATATTCTTCTAAAATCTTTTTCTTGAACTCGACCCACGACATCCTGTCCAACACTGATTCTTCAATGGTCGAGGTGAAGACATTCCACCAAGTCAAAGCCGTGCCTCGGAGCAATTGAGACCCATACTTCACCTTTTGGCGCTCTTCACAATCACTAGATCTGAAAGCTTGCTCGATCTCTTTGAGCCAAGTCATACACTTTGCAGGATCATCGGATCCGGCAAACTCCAGCGGTTTGCAGCAAAGAAATGACTTGTAAGAACATCCTTTCTCCGGTTGCCTTGTTTCCAAGGTCGCTAATCCATCGGTGCGGATGTCACCCCCGGTGCCCCCGGAACCTGCTATGATAACGTTCTCTTCAATTGTCTCGTGACGACGGTGGTTCGCATCTTGGTCCTCAAGCAGCTTCATGAACAACTCTTGTTGTTTTGCCATGGTCTCATTCATGGCTCTCATCATGTACATCATTTGAGTCTGATGGGTTACCTCAGTCATGATCGGTTCAGCAGTGACAATGTTGGTCCTCGAAATCTGTTCCACCTTTCCGACAAACATAGGTGGAATTGGAGGTCCGTCCGTTACAGTTGCATTCGGCCTATCGGCCGTGGATTTATTTACCGCTTGACCCTCCGGCGATGACTGAAGATGACTCCGAGTATTTACCATTTTCATCTGTCATCAAATCAAAGCAGGGTGAGAGATGGCTACACAAGATTACACACAAGAAACGTACTAATACAACTCATCGATTATCATAATCATAGTAATTCAAGCATGCTCACATAGAAGTACCTTCATAACAGCAGTAGCTAATTGAAATTATGAACGTACACTACATAAAGATTCTCGTTACCACTTTCATAATTCTCAACAAAGTGGTTTTCCGTTGACTCTAAGACTATCCCATCTTAGAATTTCTACCCAAATCTCACACTTTATTGCCTAAAAGTCTCAGCTTAAGTCTAGGCATCTAGATCACATACCTAGTTCGCTTAAACTAGGGCTCTGATACCAACTTGTAACAGTCTAAAAACTTGGAAAATAAAAATTCGAAAATTCGGAAATATGACGTCTAAAATACAAAGGCCCAAATACCCTGTAAATATAAATTTCCAAAAGAACGAATTCCACTATTCAAGACAACTAAAAACCCATAATAATCGGGTTAGTTTGCACCATAAAGTTTGCAACAAAGAATGGGACATCAATATTACAACAACCTACTTAATCTAGGATTGATTCAAATCTAGATTAAAATGGGTGTTGCGAATTCACTATATTCTATCTTCACAAAATTCCCCTAAAAGACCGGCACTTCGAGAACTCCTACGTGCCCGGTTGACAAGCCCGACATCCTAATTTCCTCTACGAGTAGGATCTGTGAGAGAGCAACAACCACAACAAGTGTTAGGACGAAACCTAGTGTGATTTCATAAGTTATATAATTCATAAACAATAATAGCATATTTTAAATAAAACAAGCCTTGGGTTACCGAACTCCATCGTTTCACTATTATTGTTTCCACCGCAACCATAATCTTGTACCTGAACGCAAATATACAAAAGATAACCCTTGAAATATGGGGGAGACCCGTTTCCATCGGGGTAATGTTTACACGGGAGTGGAGTCACCCATGATGTTAATGGATTACACCTCATGTCCTGGTCTTAGTTCCCATGCCATAACGACATCACAACCTCAAACCATATTTACTGCCTTTATTGCCTACTCCGTCAAGTTACACCTCAAGGTCTTACGGGACATTATTTCCTATCCATATCTAGACGAGTTACACCTCAAGGGTCCACGACCCCTTATTGCCTACTCGTTAGTAACTTACAATGACTAACACGATAGGTCCAAAATAAACATATAGTTACATCCTCGTGCACAAGGAGTAGTATCCATATTCTTATCAGGTGATCAAAATCTGACTAAACATTTATAACCACATATTTATTCCTCATTTATACATGTGAACACCGTAATCACCACATAAGACTCTGTAATATGAACATAACAATTTTCTCCATAATATCAACTCATCTCTACTTTTCAAGGTCATATATTCTTCATGTTTCCATACATATAGTCACAATTGGTTAGTTAGGTCAAACTCCTAACAACAAGGGTTTACTTATGTACCACTCTTACAAGTAGGAGATCAAAGATCCATGGACATTTAGCAATCATACAAGAAAATGGTTAGGGTTTATGAAGGAAAACTCTCCATTTAGGGTTTGCAAGGTAAAACCCTAGAAATTAGATCAATATCCAAATAAATGGTATCTATAGATGATGTAGAAGTTATTTGCAAGTGATGATAAGGTAAAAGAACATTTAAGGAGTGTGAACTCACCAACTAGGGTTTTGTAAAGAGAAAACCCTACAATAGATGACTTGAGAGAGCTTGACTTTCCTTTGAAGCTTTGATGGCACAAGGTTCACTTTAATCACTTCAACAACCCTTCTTGAGTCTCTTAAATGTTAGGTTCCTTGCTTCAATAAATGAGGTGAGATGGGAGAAGAGAGGGAGAGAAAAATCGCCTCTAGAAGAGGGAGTTCGGCCAGATCAAAAAAGTGCATAAAATGAACTGATTTGGCCTCTTTAAACGATCAAAACTCAGAAAACTCGCCCCCACGGGCGACAATGCCCCAGCGACTTTGCCCATGGCATTGTCGCCGGGGCAAATTCGCACCTTGCCCCCTGCCTACTGGATTGATGCACGAAACAACAGGATCTCAACCTCTAGTCGCGACATTGACCCTGCGACTTTGCCAGGGGCATTGTCGCCGGGCAATGTCGCCCCTGGCCTGGCATAGGCTGTTTGGTCGATGACCAACGGTCCAAAACTCGACCCCTCTCGTCTCTCGTTGGTTGCAATGGTCTAGGGTTTATGCTTCTCACGAATTAGGATAATAATCAAGGTGTAGGCTCTCCACGGAGATCCATTATACGGATTCAAGTGGTTCGATAAACGACCAAACACAAACACATGATTGTTTTATACCCACATACACGTAAACTCTTTCACATTCAACGAACTCAAGCATATAATCAAAATATCACGTTTGACAACTAAACACATACGGTGCAACTGTCCAAGACGAAACACGAGTAACCAAAAGGAGTGTGACTCAACGAGACGTAAGAGTAGAGTGGACGTTTAAAAGGCCTACAGAGCTTACTTGAAAATTTCGGGGTGTTACAATTAATATATCAAACTTATAAAAAAATGATATCAATAGTGGAAAATCATGACTAAATCTTTTAAGTCTCTACTCATTACTTTTTTCAATCTTCAAACAATTCATGTTCGACTCTCCGTGTATAAGAATAAAAGTAAAAATTTACTTATTTAGGGTTTTTATATGTTTCCTTTAATTGTTTATTTAAATCTTGGGTGTCGTACATAATATCATTTATCCCCCAATTTATATTTTTAAAAAGGTATTAAAAACTCATGTTTTATATATTAACACATCGTAATACGCCCTAACATGCTATAACGCATTACAATGAAAACGAAACCTTAAAATGAAGCCACATGAATTAACGTGACAGTAAAGTCAAGTCTTTGATATCATAATGATATGATAATAATTTATTAGAACCATGGTAATAAAGAAAGGGAGTATATACCATGTAGGTGATATGAACACATTACTCCTTAATTTGTGCCCTCGTGTTTGTTGCCTACACCAAAAAAAGGAATATGTCTGACCAAAATTAGAAAACCAAAACGACATCACTTTGCATGGAATCGTTTGGAATCACATGAAAATTGTTTGCTTATAAGGTTTATATTCTTGCTCAAAGTTAACACCATTCATCTTCTTCACCTACTCCATCGCCATTCCAACGACCATAGTTTAAACTCATAATCAAGACGATACCGAGCGCGAAGGGATGGAGAAAGGAACCGTTTGTGTAACGGGAGGCCGAGGATACTTAGCGTCGTGGATGATTAAGAGGTTGCTCGAAGACGGATATTATGTAAACGCTACTGTCAGAACTGCTGATTCAGGTTTTATTCTTTCTTTATGCATTTGATCTAAATTATACGAAATTATAAAAGGGTCTTTGGCTTAGTAGTAACTTAGTACCCTGGTTACCGATCAGTGGCGGATCCATAAACTTTTATGATTGGGGGTACGCTTAAGGGTGTCAATAAATTTCGAAAGTCGAATAACTCATCCAAACCAAGATGGCTTCACGTTGTTCGTTTTTTGGCTTAAAAAGTTCGGTTAACTGAATACAAATAACTTATTTGGTCAAGTTTTTGGGTTTTTTTTGTTTTTTTTACTATTTTAGTTTAAACAGAATAACGGATTATGCTGCTAGTTATATCTTTTTATTATTTTGATTAAACTGGAACAAGTGAACACATTACAAACAAAATTCGACTGATTCATAATAGATCATATGGCTATAGAAAGGACTCATTAAACCAATTTGTAATAAAACAATGTGTTGTCACTTGGCATTAAACCAATTTAGAACAAACCTAATGAAAGATAAATCATAATGCTTAATAGTTAATAGTTAATAAACATATAAATTAATAATCAGTAGCAAGAAAATTAGATTCATATAAAAAGAAATCAAATAGCAAGAGGCCAATAAATCAAGAAAAATAACTAGTAGCAAATCATAAACCAAAATAAGAAACCGTAAATTAAATAGCAAATTGAAGAACCCTAAATCAAAAAACAATTAAAAAATAAAGAACTAACTAGAAGCGTACTCGCGCAATTTAGCGAGATATATCACGATTTTAATGCTTCTTTTTATTTTTTGTTTTTTATCGATTTATAGTACGATTTTGGATGGTTTTGAGAGAATGATAATGATTTAATTTTTTATAAATTTATTTAATTTAGTCTTAACAATATAATGTTTTTTATATAATTTTTTTAAGTATTTTGTTAGAATTCATTGATTATCTTATATATTTTAAATTCTTTATATTTAAATTGAGATGTTTATCATGTTTTGATTATGTTTATCAATTAGTTATGAAATCAAACGTATAACTTTAGAAAATTGTACTCATGCATCATGACTTGAATCTTGAATTTTAAGTAATATGTATCAATAAACAGTAGTTAATACATAAAAGCTTGTTTTTAAAAGTTTCTGCGATAGTTTGATAATAATGTAATTTATTTTAGGACTAATAATATATGTTTTTTTTATAAAATACACATTTAATATTCTGTTAGATTTTCTTAATTATATTTTAGATGTTTTATATTTAAAATTTGATTTTTATCATGTATTTAATTATACGGGAAGTGATTTTAGGGGAGTTGAAGTTGTTAGAGATAAGGATTGAAAGTTATTAAATAACATTAAATATAATACATAAAGTTTTAATGATTGTTTTTAAGATATTTTAAGTAATTAACATTAAATAGCTGTACATTAAATTTTAACAATTATTTTTAAAAGTTTTTTATAAATGTTTTTTAATATAGTATAGATAATTACTAATAAATATAGATTAAAAAAATAATAAAATACAAAAATTTCTGGAAAAACACAACAAAATTGGTAGGTTATCAAATTAATACTATAACAAACAAAATTAGAGAAATAAAAATACAGTAAGTATTCATGGAGTTGACTTTTTTTTGGCAAGTGTCTCTACCCCCTTCAATGTAGACCCGCCTCTTAAAAAAAATAAAAATTGTATACTTTATATACTTTCAAAAAATTATAAGAAAATTAATGTTTGCTAGGCTTGAGGAAAGATGTGAGTTATCTTACAAATTTACCGGGGGCATCAAAGCGGCTTAAAGTCTTCGACGCGGATCTAAGCAAACCGGAGACCTTCGAGACACCAATTAAAGGTTGCGTTGGTGTGTTTCTTGTTGCACATCCGATTGATTTCTTTGGTAAGGAGCCTGAAGAAGTAGTAACCGAAAGAGCGATGAAGGGAAACTTGGGTATTTTACAGGCATGTATTGATTCAAAGACAGTGAAGAAAGTTGTGTACACGTCTAGTGGATCCGCCGTTGTGTTAAATGGGAAAAAGCACACCGAGGTTTTAGACGAGGAATCTTGGAGTGACGTTGATTATATTCGCAGTCATTACAAGGAATTTGGAGCTCCATATTATAGTTCCAAGACCATCATTGAGAAAGGAATACAAGATTTCGCTGATAAAAAAGGATTGGACGTTGCGACTGTCATTCCGACTTATATTCATGGTCCGTTTATGGGACCTCATTGCCCTGGTTCAGTGTACGTCTCAATGGCTATGATCTTTGGTGAGTTAAATGTTTTTAAAACGTTTTGTGTGCTTATTGATTGCTAATAACTTTCAATTTATTACCGTTTGCGTTACAAAGTTTAGAATCATTTTTAGGTGACACCAAAAATTACAAGATGATTGTAAAAACGGATTTTGTGCATGTTGATGATGTGGCTAGGGCACACATTCATCTTCTTGAGAGCCCAAATGCTAAAGGGAGATATATTTGTTCGAAAATTGGTATCACAATCGAAGAGTTATACAAATTGCAATCAACCAGATATCTTGAATATAAAATTCCGAATATTGAGTAAGTTTTGATATCAATCATATCTTATAATTCCCATTTAATTCTTTTTGGTTGGAAAAAAACTCGATTAATTATGTTGTATTTAAAGCATTTTGAAGGATGGCGAACAAGTGATGAAGTTTCCCGGTGTCTCGTCTAGAAAACTCTTGGGGACGGGATTCCAGTTCAAGTACGGGCTTGAAGAAATGTTTGATGATGCAATTGATTGCTGTAAACGAAACAATATATTATAGTTTATTAGAGGTTGTACAAGACGTTTATTAAGTATGTTAGGAAAGTTGGATATGATACATTAGTATTGCCTCATTATAAAATGATATATATATATATATATATATATAGGGCCCTTCATTTGCTAACCACGACATTGGTGCTAACCGTGCTAACCAATTTTCAACCAATCAAAATTATCCTAGAGTTTATGTCCTCAAAGGGTAATATGGTCATTTCATAATTCACGTCTATTTAATGTATTTCCATATTTTAAGGAGTTATTAATATGGTAGTTATCTAAATATTAAATATAATATTTAATTTATTTCCATATTTCAATGAGTTATTAATATGGTAGTTATCTAAATATTAAATATAATACTTCATATTTAATATTTAATGTATTTCCATATTTCTAATGTGCATATATGCATGTCTAGATGTCAGTGTGTATCTCAACCAATGCAGAATAGATCAGTTGATATGCACATATGCACATATACAACATATACATATTCACAATACTCAATGTGCACATATGCATATTAGATACCCGTGTGCAGATATACATATGTTCAATGTGCACATATGCATATGCTCAATGTGCACATATGTATATACTCAATATGCACATATGCATATTAGATATCAGTGTGCATATATGCATATAATATTTCAGCAAACATATGCATATATGCACTGTATGCAAGTGTGCAAATATGCACTATCCTGAAAATCGATTTCTTCAAATCCTAAAAATCGTTTTAACCAACTTTTCGGCCAAATTTCGGCGACCCCTATCTTGGTTCAATTCAACTCCACTTCATTTTCCGGTAACGTTGATTTAGACGGCGATGCGTTTAACCTCCCATGCATTATTTCTCTGTCTCCCCCTTTTACTCCGGCGAACCTCCCCCCCCCCACCGCCGCCAAGAAATTGAACCATCGTCGGAAAATCAAGATTCTCATAATCGCCGTTTCTGTTGGTGGGTTTTTGTTATTATGCATCTTGGTTGCATTATTAACGATTTGTTTGAAAAGAAAAAAGAAAAAGACGCCGACGGTGGGTGTGAAAGGCGTTGAAGCAGTTCCGGCGGCGCGTGGGGGCGGCGGCGGCGGTGGAGGTGCGGCGAGTGGTAGTGGGAAGAATAGTGGAGGTGGGTTTTCAATTGAAGGTGATGACGACGGTGTGATTAGGAAGTTGATGTTTTTTATGGGATGAAATCCCTAATTATTTGGTTTTTTAATTTGGTAGACCCATGTTCCCCATATTAAAAAAAATTGTATTTTGACCGAAATACCCCTGTGCATACATGCATTGTATTTTTTTCAACCGTTTTTAATATTTTAATTTAAAAAAATCAATATATAGGGGTTGGTTCATTTGTTAACCACATTTTTTGAGTTAACTTTATAAACTATTCAAAGCTCTTGATCTTGAAAATCAATGGTTGAGATTGAATATATTTTAAAAACTTTAATAAAGGTACAATTGATGCAAAATTAGGAGTGAACTATGGTGATGAGGGTATTATGGAAAAAATCAATTAAATAGTATGTCTTTATTCTCTCAATTAATGATCCTTCCAAAAGAAACGTAACCCCCATTCTATGTTAAAATCGTAACCCCCATTCTAAGTTAAAAAAATCAATTAAATAGTGTAACACCCTAAATTTAGAGGAATTTAAAATTCGAAAATTCGGCAATATGACGGCTGACATAGGACTAAAACCTGAATAATGCAATAATGATATTTCAACCAAAACATGTCTTCCCGACACGGGGAACCAAGTATGACGATTACAACCCAAGAATAAATCAAAGTTAATTTCAACAACCTACTAATCTAGACACAATTAGATCTAGATTAAATTCGGGTGTTGACACTTTACTTCTCCAAAAGTTTATCAATACTAAGCTTTTATGTCGATCTTGCGCTACCTTCAAACGTTCCCGAATAGCTTTAACCTTGTCGGTCGTTTCTTGCACAATTTCCGGGACGGCGAATTGCTTCTCGCCTGCCTCTAGCCAACACACGAGAGTTCTACATTTCCTCCTATACAAGGCTTCAAATGGTGCCACTCCAAGGCTATAGTGGTAACTGTTGTTGTATGTAAACTCTACCAAAGGTAAATGGGTATTCCAATTACCACCGAAATCGATCACGCAAGATCTAAACATGTCCTCCAAATTTTGTATCATCCTCTCGCTTTGTCCGTCAGTCTGTGGGTGGTACGCCGTACTCAGATTCACCCGAGTACCCAATTCTTGTTGCAAGGCTCCCCAAAATCTTGATGTAAACCGGCTATCACGATCGAAAACTATAGACAAAGGTATGCCATTCTTAGAGACAACTTCATCTATGTAGAGTTTTGCCAACTTATCCATGGGCAAGGTTTCCCGCATCGCTAGAAAATGGGCATTCTTCGTCAAACGATCGACAATCACCCAAATGGTGTCATACCCCTCAAAGTCCTTGGTAGCTTGGTCACGAAGTCCATGGTAATCTTGTCCCATTTCCATTCGGGTATCTCCAACGATTGTAGGCTCCCATAAGGTTGTTGGTGCTCGGCCTTTACTTGCGAACAAGTCAGGCACCGTTATACGTAGTGTGCCACATCTAACATCATAACCGGCCACCAATAGTGTAACTTCAAGTATCTATACATCTTGGTGCTTCCCGGGTCGATAGAGTATTTGGACTTGTGCGCATCTTCCAAAAGTAGCTCCCGGTTTCCTCTAATTTTTGGTACCCAAACGCGCCCATTGAAACACTTGATCCCCCGGCTATCGTCGGTCAAAAGTATTCGTTGCTTTGCCATCACTTCATCTTTGAGATTCTCTTCCATTAAGGCTTCGGCTTGTGACGCTTTAATCTTCTCCATGAAACTCGACACTAATTCGATTCTTGAAAGTTTGGCTCGGAGTTTTCCACTATACTCCTTCCGACTTAAGGCATCGGCCACCACGTTTGCTTTACCCGGGTGGTAAAGAAACTCACAATCGTAATCCTTGAGTAGTTTCAACCACCTTCTTTGCCTCATATTTAGCTCCTTTTGATCGAAGCCATACTTCAAGCTCTTATGATCCGTGTACAAAGTACACTTAGTGCCGTAGAGGTAATGCCGCCACAATTTCAGTGCGAATACCACCGCCGCTAATTCCAAATCATGGGTGGGGTAATTCTTCTCGTGCACTTTTAGTTGCCTCGACGCGTAGGCAATCACCTTTCCTCTTTGCATGAGCACGCACCCAAGACCCATCTTGGATGGATCACTATAGACCACAAAATCCTCCGACCCTTCCGACAAGGATAAGATCGGGGATTCACAAAGTTTCTTTTGAAATTTCCGGAAAGCTTTCTCTTGCGATTCGGTCCATACAAACTTCACATTCTTCATGGTCAAAGTCGTCAACGAAGAAGCAATCTTGGAGAAATCCTGAATGAATCTTCGGTAGTAACTCACCAATCCCAAAAAGCTTCGGATTTCAGATGGACTCTTGGTAGGTTCCCAATTCATCATGGATTCTATCTTCGCGGGATCGACCTTCACCCCGTCTTTCATGACTACGTGCCCCAAAAACTGCACCTCCTTCAACCAAAATTCACACTTGGAGAATTTCGCATAAAGTTTCTCCTTCCTCAAGACCTCCAAAACATCACGAAGGTGACGCGCGTGATCGGATTCATCTTTGGAGTAAATCAGAATATCATCAATGAACACGATGACCGACTTATCAAGAAACGGTCAGTACACACAGTTCATTAAATCCATGAACACCGTCGGGGCATTCGTCAAGCCAAAGGGCATCACTAAGAACTCGTAATGCCCGTAGCGCATACTAAATGCGGTCTTTGGAATGTCGTGTTCCTCGACTTTCACTTGATGGTAACCCGAACGTAGATCGATCTTCGGGAAACATCCCACTCCTTGAAGTTGGTCAAACAAATTGTCGATCCTAGGAAGTGGGTACTTGTTCTTCACGGTCATTTGTTCAACTCTCTGTAGTCTATGTACATCCGTATAGTACCATCCATCTTCTTCACAAATAATACTGGTGCTCCCCACGGCGACGAACTCGGTCTCACGAATCCCTTCTCAAAAAGGTCTTGCAACTGTCCCATCATCTTTTTCATCTCCGTCGGGGCCAAACAATATGGAGCTATGGCTATCGGAGCCGCTCCCAGTGCTAGATCAATCTTGAACTCTACCAGACGATCGGGTGGTAGTCTAGGCAAGTCATCCGGGAATACATTGGGGGATTCCCTTACCACTTCCACATCTCCTAAATTTTTCTTCTCGAGTTTGGCGTCTATGACGTACGCCAGAAAGGATGATCATCCTTTCGATAAACACTTTCGTGCCTTCACTATGTTGATGATTGCTACCTCGCATTTCCGCCTCTCACCGTACACGGTCACCGACACATCATCCGAAGTCGGAATTCGAATCAACTTCTTTGCATAAAAGATCTCGGCATGGTTATTCGCTAACCAATCCATCCCAATGACGACATCAAAACCTCCAATGGTCATCGGCATCAGGTCAACCGGGATTTCCTTCCCTTCGATTTCTAACTTGCAACCTCTAAGGATATCCTGAACCACTAGTTGATCGCCATCCGCTAGCTCTACCACTAAAGCATCCTCTAAACTAGTAGTGGGTACGGAAAGCTTTTGACAAAACTAATTCGACATAAAAGAAAAACTTGCTCCTGAATCAAAAAGTATGCGTGTAGGTACGGAGTTAGGAGAAACGTACCCGACACCACATCCGTAGAAGCCTTCGCCTCTTCAGTGGTCATCTGGAAGGCTCTCCCCGTAGCTTTCGAAGGCTCCACTTTCCTCCCTTTGCTAAACCCAGTCTTCGCCTTCGGGCACTTGCTTCTAATGTGAACCGACTCCTTGCACCCAAATCAAATATGTCCTTTGATCGGGCAATCTCGGTAGTTGTGGTCGTGCTTGCCGCATTTAAAACATGGCTCGGACCTCGAGTTACAAGGGATGAGGTGCTTGCTCCGACACTTGGAGCACCATGGAACATCCACTAGTTCGGACCATAGGAATCTTCCACTAGTTGTGCCTCTTCAATCGCCTCCCGAAGAGTAGAGGCCTTGGACACCCGCACCATATTCATCATCTCGGTCGGTAATCCATTGTTATAGGCTTTGATCTTCTCTCTTTCAGTTGGGACCAAATGTCCCACCAAACCCAGTTTATCCATGAACAGTTTGTTATACTCCTTTACTGACAGATTCCCTTTCTTCAAGCCACGGAATTCGTCAATAATCCGATCTATGGCCCGTTTACAGAATTCTTCCATCACTTTCTTCTTGAAGGTTGACCAACTCAGTTTAGACAACACCGTGGCCTCAATAGAAGTGGAGTTAACATTCCACCATGTAAGAGTCGCCCCTCTGAGCATCTGAGAACCAAATATCGCCTTCTAACTTTCACCACATTCACTCGATCGAAAATCTTGTTCCATTTCTCTAATCCAGTTCATACATGCCACCGGGTCGTCCGATCCCTTGAACTCCGGTGGTCGGAAACCAAGGAAGGCCTTGAAGGTGCAAGATTTCACCACTTGCCTTGCTTCCGGGGTTGCGGTCTCGGCAGTGTGAACTCCATTTCCGGTACCCCCGGATCCCGCTACAACGATATTTTCAACAACCGTTTCGTGCCTATGGTTATTGGTGTCCCTATCCTCAAGTAGCTTCAAGAACATTTCCTGTTGTTGAGCCATAGCCGCGTTCATGTCTTGCATCATTAGATCCATCATCCTTGATTCGGGAGTTTCCTCTTCCATTATTGGTTCAGAGGTGGCTATGGTACGTCAAGGTATGTGCTCGGGTCCTCCGCCAAAAACGTTGTGCTGGGGTGGGGGTAACTCAACCACTGTTACCCTTGGTTGGTCAGTTGTAGATGTCATCGCACCATAACCATCCGGCCTATTACGAGTATTTACCATTTAGTCTGCCACACATATTCGAGAATAGGGGTGAGAAATAGACCATGCAATTTATACACAAGAAAACGTACTACCACATTCATCACTCATCATAACAATAGTAATCTAAGCATGCTCACATAACAACACATTCATAATAGAAGTAGATAATTGAAATTATGAACACGTCACACATAAGTATCCTTACTACCACCGTTACAATTCTCAACTTGTGTAATTTCGTCGGTTCTAAGACCATCTTATCTTATCTTGAGAGTTCTACCCAATCTCACAACTCATAACTTATCCGATCTAAGCTTAAGTCTAGGTACCTTACTTTCATACCTAGTTCACTTAAACTAATGCTCTGATACCAACTTGTAAGACCCTAAATTTAGAGGAATTTAAAATTCGAAAATTCGGCAATATGACGGCTGACATAGGAGTAAAACCTGAATAATGCAATAATGATATTTCAACCAAAACATGTCTTCCCGACATGGGGAATCAAGTATGACGATTACAACCCAAGAATAAATCAAAGTTAAATTCAACTACCTACTAATCTAGACACAATTAGACCTAGATTAAATTCGGGTGTTGACACGTTACTTCTCCAAAAGTTTATCAATACTATGTCGGTTGTGCGTCTCTATAACCTCCAAAAATGTTATTATCTTTCGACCTCTCTTCACTCAAGCCCGAGGAGTCCCACCGCTAGGATGACCTGCCATACATGTCATTTCAAGAAAAAATGTTAGGCTAACGCCTACTGAGATCAAACATTTAAGTTGACAATTAATTAAATTCTAAGTGGAAATAGCAGTAGTGAAACCGGAGAATTAAAGATATGTAGACTTTACCATAAAACAAATACCTCTTGGGTTAACGGGGGAGACCCGCTTACTAACACAAGTGACGGAACACAAAAGTAAGCCACTTGACAAGTTAGTAAAGCCAAACACATAATAAAGTATACGCAAGGGATGCTAGGCTCGGTAGCTTTAAATGTACACCCACGGAAAGTCAACTTCAACCACATAGGGTCCTTACGTTGAGATCCTCATCCAATATCGTATACTAGCACATAGGACTTATAACCCTATCTGATGCCTAAACGTGCCTCAATGTGGAAAACTAGCGTTCCATCATTGGACAAAGTAATACAAACAAATGTGGGGTCATGACGCCCAATACTACCATTTATACACATACTCATATAAGGAGCCATTCGATATTGTAAAACAATTAGTTTTCCATCAAAACATACCACCAATAGTCCATGTAATTTCGTATATAATTCCAACAATATTCCAATAGTATCCCATGGGTAACATACTATTCAATGACTTATTTTATTCAATTTGCTCATCAAGTAAATTTATGAGTGTCTCAACCCTATTTAATTTAAACATAGAACTAGAGAAATAGGGAAAGTATGATGCCAATGAAATAACTACATGTAAACCCAAGATATCAGTTTCTTTACTTGAAAACATACCTAATCACAAAAACCCTAGAATCTCCAAAAATTAGGTTTTGGTGAAAGTTCACCCAAATGAAATGAGTTAAAAATGGAGATGTCTAGTAGATTGAAAACCATGATTTTAACATGTATAGAGTTTATAAAAGATATTGAACTCACCTTAGTAGTTTTCAAGAAGAAAACCAAACCCTAGAATGAAGATGATGGATTTGAGATGAGGTAGGCTTGAACTCTTCCACTAAAAGCTTATAAATACCTAGGAGATGATCATAAATGATCAATGGAGGTGGTAGCTATGAACATTTATGAGGAGGGATGATGAGGAGATGTTCTTACCTTAAGACTGCAAAGAAAAATGACCTAAGAGCTTTCCCCAAAATCAGATAAAATGAAATAAAATCGTAGCTCTTTATTTTAAAGGTCAGACCTGTCGGCGATAGTGACACGACGATAGTGACAATGTCACTATCGTGGGGCATGTCCGCGGAGAATGTACCGAGACTTGACCCTCGTCTTCCGCGATTGTGCCCCGCCAAGATTGACATCTGTCATAATCGCCGATCACTCTCGCCCCAAATGTATCGTGGGGTATCGCTCCCTCGCGATAGTAACCAGCAAGAGTGACTCCTTGTCACAATCGCTGGCACTCTCACGTGCCCTGTACCGAGACCTCCCAAGGCCAAAAACTTTACGGTCCCACCGGTTCGTTCGAAAGAGTTGATTCAACATAAAACTAATTCCTAAAATCATGATAACCAAGGGTCGACATTAGGCATTCACAAGTTTCATAAATTTCGAGGCGTTACAATCCTCCCCAACTTGAGAATGATTTTGTCCCCGAAATCCTAGCTAAGTAAACATATGAGGATATCGTCGCTTCATGTCTTCTTCCGTCTGCCAAGTCACGTTGGCACCGCGATGGTGCCGAAGTATTTTGGTTTCCTTTTCTAGAATGGCTTCGAACTCTTTAACATAACGGTTGTCATCCACCCGAATATCTGATAACGGTATGACGTTTTCTTCCTCAGCCAAACACTTCCGAAGGTAACACACATGAAATGTAGGATAGATTCCGTCCATTTCTGGTGGCAAGTCTAACTTGTAGGCTTGTAGTCCAACGCGTTCAACAATGGTGAACGGTCCAAGAAAACGGGGACTCAACTTCCCACGCTTTCCAAACCGTATTAGTCCTTTCCACGGGGACACCTTCAACATCACACGATCTCCCACTTGAAATTCTACCGGTCGTCTCTTCTTATCGGCATAGCTTTTCTGTCGATCTTGCGCCACCTTCAAACGTTCCCGAATAACTTTAACCTTGTCGGCCGTTTCTTGCACAATTTCAAGCCCGACGAATTGCTTCTCGCCTGCCTCTAGCCAACACACGGGAGTTCTACAATTCCTCCCATACAAGGCTTCAAATGGTGCCACTCCAACGCTATAGTGGTAACTGTTGTATGCAAACTCTACCAAAGGTAAATGGGTATCCCAATTACCACCGAAATCGATCAGACAAGATCTAAGCATGTCCTTCAAAGTTTGTGTCGTCCTCTCGCTTTGTCCGTCAGTCTGTAGGTGGTACGCCGTACTCAGATTCACCCGAGTACCCAATTCTTGTTGCAAGGCTCCCCAAAATCTTGATGTAAACCGGCTATCACGATCAAAAACTATAGACAAGGGTATGCCATTCCTAGAGACAACTTCATCTATGTAGACTTTTGCCAACTTATCCATGGGCAAGGTTTCCCGCATCGCTAGAAAATGGGCACTCTTCGTCAAACGATCGACAATCACCCAAATGGTGTCATTACCCCTCAAAGTCCTTGGTAGCTTGGTCACGAAGTCCATGGTAATCTTGTCCCATTTCCATTTGGGTATCTCCAACGATTGTAGGCTCCCATATTGTCATTGGTGCTCGACCTTTACTTGCGAACAAGTCATGCACCTTTCTACGTAGTGTGCCACATCTAACTTCCTAACCGACCACCAATAGTGTAACTTCAAGTCTCTATACATCTTGGTGCTTCCCGGGTGGATGGAGTATTTGGACTTGTGCGCATCTTCCAAAAGTAGCTTTCGGTGTCCTCCAATTTTTGGCACCCAAATACGCCCATTCAAAAACACTTGATACCCCGGATATCGTCGGTCAAAAGTAGTCATTTCATCTTTGAGATTCTCTTCCATTAATGCTTCGGCTTGTGACGCTTTAATCTTCTCCATGAGACTCGAAACTAATTCGATTCTTGCAAGCTTGGCTCGGAGTATTCCATTATACTACTTTCGACTTAAGGCATCGACCACCACGTTTGCTTTACCCGGGTGGTAAAGCAACTCACAATCGTAGTCCTTGAGTAGTACCAATCACCTTCTTTGCCTCGTATTTAGCTCCTTTTGATCGAAGACATACTTCAAGCTCTTATGATCCGTGTAAAAAGTACACTTCGTGCCGAAGAGGTAATGCCGCCACAATTTCAGTGCGAATACCACCATCGCTAATTCCAAATCATGGGTGGGGTAATTCTTCTCGTGCACTTTTAGTTGCCTCGATGCGTAGGCAATCACCTTTCCTCTTTGCATGAGCACGCACCCAAGACCCATCTTGGATGCATCACTATAGACCACAAAATCCTCCGACCCTTCCGGCAAGGATAAGATTGGGGCTTCACAAAGTTTATTTTGCAATGTCCGGAAAGATTTCTCTTGCGATTCGGTCCATATGAACTTCACATTCTTCTTGGACAAAGCCATCAACAAAGAAGCAATCTTGGAGAAATCCTGAATGAATCTTCGGTAGTAACCCGTCAATCCCAAAAAGCTTCGGATTTCGAATGGACTATTGGGAGGTTCCCAATTCATCATGGATTCTATCTTCACGGGATCGACCTTCACCCCATCTTTCATGACTACGTTCCCTAAAAAATGCACCTCCTTCAACCAAAATTCACACTTGGAGAATTTCGCATAAAGCTTCTCCTTATCAAGACCTCCAAAACATCATGAAGGTGACGCGCGTGATCGGATTCGTCCTTGGAGTAAATCAGAATATCATCAATGAACACGAAGACCGACTTGTCAAGAAACGGTTGGCACACACGGTTCATTAAATCCATGAACACCGCCGGGGCGTTCGTCATGCCAAAAGGCATCACTAAGAACTCGTAATTCCCGTAGCGCATCCTAAATGTGGTCTTTGGAATGTCATCCTCCTTGAATTTCACTTGATGGTAACCCGAACGTAGATCGATCTTCGAGAAACATCCCGCTCCTTGAAGTTGGTCGAATAAATCGTCGATCCTAGGAAGTGGGTACTTGTCCTTCATGATCACCTTGTTCAACTCTCTGTAGTCTATGTACATCCGCATAGTACCATCCTTCTTCTTCGTAAATAAGACCGGTGCTCCCCATGGAGACGAACTCGGTCACACGAATCCCTTCTCAAGAAGGTCTTGAGGTGTAGCTCGGCAGAGCAGGCAATACAATTACGATCAAAGGTGTAGTTCGACAACGTGGCTAGGTGGCTTAACTTTGTGTTCCGCCACATACCACGGAATCGGGTCTCCCCCGTCACCAGAAGGTGTTATTTGGGTATTAAATGGTGTTATTTTATTATCCATATTTTTGGTGACGTTTTGTACATTCGGTTTTTATTCGTGATTTATGGGCCGAGTATTATGCCCTCCCGTGTTTGGGTATTTTGAGAAATAAAGTCTTATCCGCAATTTTATAAAATGGGGAGTTTAATTACTATTCACGTTTTGGGTGAGTTTGGGGTTGAAGTTGTTTTACGAAAGAATGTTCATGTTGGATTGCTTGTTTTTAAAGGTGTGTGTTATTGGAAAATGAGTCGTTTAATATTTATAGTAAATCATTTTGAAAGATAATGATTTAAACTGCATTCTTACCTTTAACAAATATATTTGTTTCATGTTGCAAACTCTTGAACTCACTTAGGCGTTAGCCTAACCTTTTTATTTGTCGGCATGTGCATCAGGTTCTAGTGGGGGAAATGGTTCTAGCGTTTCTACGAAGTGATGAGTGCTAGATGTATGTGCAAGAGTGAGTGGCTTGGTGAAGTCTTCCGCGTTAGTGTTGAGAAGCGCAACTTGTATTTGGGTTTAGTAACACCCGACCATGAATTAGTCTCTATGTAAAATTTCATTTGTTATGTTGATTTCATTTGTTATGTTGATGGAAAATCTAGATTCGCATTAAAAGTATGGACTTGTCGCATGAGGTTTTATCCATTCCTTGAGGCATATTTATAAAATTTTAAATTAGTTGCTCTTTCCAAATTGAGGGTGTTACAACCAGCGCGAGGCACTATCGCGCCACCCCCCAAGGGCCCTAAAACTTCCCGAATTTTGCTCCTTGACTTGGGTCTAACGACTAAGGTCCGAGATATGGATTAATGGTGTCAAATGCCCAATTCCAAATATATAAAAAGGTTTAGAGTCTCGAGAGTTTTATATTTAACTTACTAATATTTTTCGGGAGTTACACGGAGGGTTGTCTTTCTTTCCTTGGTTCCCACTAGTTTTCAGCTTGGGACAATCTTTTCTGTAGTGGTCGGGTTCCTTGCATCCGTAGCAAGTCAATCCTCTAATGGGACAGTCCTTTATCATTTGATCGGCCTTCCCGCATTTGTAGCATTCACTTGAAGTGACATTACACATGCTGAAGTGTTTCTTTTTCATTTGGAGCACCATTTGGGTTCTCGATGGGGTCAGTTTTTCGGTTGCCGACAAAGGGTCTTGGCTTTTGAGGAGGCCCCTACTGGTCTTCCCATTTCCTCTTTTCTCCAACTTGAGCTCGTTCCTTCTTACCTTGAGTGATGTCGTCCTCCACCAAATGAGATTTTTCAATGGCTTTTTGCAGCGTGGTCACCTTGGCATTCCTCACGGTTGTCTTCATTTCTATCGGTAGCCCTTTTTTGATAGGCCTTTATCTTAGCTTTCTTATTAGAGGATAGATGACCCCATGAATCTCAACTTCTTTATGAGCATTTTGGAGTATTCAGCAATAGATCGGTCTCCCTTTTTCAGATTCCGGAATTCATCTTCAATTCGGTCCAGGGCTCTCTCGCTGCAATACTTATTCATCACCTTCCTTTTGAAGGTCCCCAGATTAGTTGGGCTAGAACCCCCGATTCAAGAGTTGACCGAGTGACATTCCACCACATAATGGCTTCACCCCTAAACATTTATGAAACAAATTTAACCTTATGCGATTCATCACATTCGGTCGATTCAAAAGCCAGTCCCACTTCCTGAATCCAATTCATGCATGCAACCGGATTAGTAGTTCTCGAGAAGTTGGGTGGCTTGCTACATAGAAAGGTTTTTAATGAGCAACCTTTTTCTCCTCGTCTCATACCAACTGCATGTTCTTTCATGCCATTAGCATTTTCGACACCCTTAGAACCAACCACAACGTTTTATGCTACCATCTTGTGCCTTCGGTTACTAACATCACTGTCTTCCAGCATCTTTATGAGTCTTTCATCCCTTTTGTCCATGGCAGAGTTCATCATCTAAAGAAAATTGGCCATCATTATGGACTGGGGATCTACTTCTTAAATGACCGAGTCACCAGTGGTCAAATTTATCCTTGGCATGATGTCAATCCTATCACTCAACATATGTGGGAGTGGAGGGAGTGTGACGTTGGCTTGTCTTGGTTGTTCTGGAGCTGTCACGCTTGCATCATGACCATCGTCTTAGATCGACGGTCTAGTCCGAATGTTAACCATCTTAGACTGCCACATGCGAGAACGAGAATATGAGATTATACCAAAGTTATAATAACAAAGGAAACATACAATTACATTCATCAATCATCGCAATAATAGTAAAGTCAAACACGCTCACGTAACAATATATTTGCAATAGCATTACCTAAGTGAAATTATGAACACATTACACATAAGACTCCTCGTTACTATCACCACAACTCTTAATTAGTGCATTTATGTCGACTCTAAAGCCTCCCTATCTTAAGAGTTCTACCTATATCTTTTAGAATTATAACTTAAAGTCATAGCTTAAGTCTATCCATTTTAAATTCATACCTAGTTCACTTAAACTAAAGTTATGATACCAACTTCTAGCACCCCTAAAATAGGTGTTAATTTAAACCATTACGTGAGACATGATAATCTTAAACTGAAATATAATCACTCTACTAGAGGAAAGAGTAATAGAGTTTACAATAAACATGGACATTAGATAACAACCTACTAATCTAAATCAAATCTAAATCTAGATTATACACGGTTTTTGCTACAATCTCCAAAAGAATCTATCAAATGTATCTCCTTTCTCCTGTTTAAATAATTTAAATTAATGACATTAGGGATATATTTTAAATCTCTCTCTCTCCTTTCTTCTCTTTAAATTCATGACTCCACTCCAGTCAACCCTACTTTTAACGAACACTTTATATCTAGAAACATCCATTTCTTTTGGTTTGCGTTGTGAATATCTTGTGAACACCTTATGAAAGTTGTTTGTTTCATATCGAGCCCATTTCGATCCACCTTGAAACCGATAAATATGTTTAAACTCAAGAGATTTAATTAAATTATGATCTATTGTTCCACTTTTTAAAACCCTTAAATACTATGCGATCCATCTTAATCTAAACAAAAAATAAATAAAGGGGATTAAATAAAGAAAAATAAACAAATTGAATTGATGGAGATAGACTTGGTCCAAATCCATCTTCATAGCCGCCGCCACCAACTTTTGACAAAATAAAAAACAACCCCAAGTAATGGTCAAACCACAGTTTTCATTTATGCTATTATTTGATTATGAAAACGGCCACAAATCTATTTTTAGGGGTGTTTGGAATTGTTTATTTAAAATAACTTATGTTTTTTTAAAAGTATTTATTAATTTATGTGGTGTTAAATTAAAGTTTTATAAAAAGTGTTTGGATTAGTTTATGGTCATATCAAAACGCAATAAGCTAATAAGTTGTTTTATAGCAAGTGTTTGAGATTGTTTATACATGTCAAATCACCAAAAAACTGATAAATTGTTTCAAATAAGTTAGAATGAAGTGGGTTATCAAAAACTCCTTGTTATCGGTACCAAACAGGTATAAACATTTTTTTCCCATACAAACACTAAAAATTGTTTATTACTGATACCACACTAAAATAAATTAATAAACACTTTAAATAAACAATCACAAACACCCTTAATACAAATCAGATCTCATGGATGTTTGTTTTCTTTCCAAGAAAAAAGATTTGGGTTTTTCCTCTTTGGAAAAATAAGGAGATATGAAAGAAGAAAAAATTGGATGATTTTCTTTAAACATCTTTCTATTTGTTATTTATGCACTTTTTTATTATTAATTATTATATAATAGTTTTTTTATTTTTCTTATTATTTTAAGAGTAAATTACACGATTGGTCCCTGACGTTTACACTCTTTTGCACTGTTGGTCCCTAATTTGAAATAATTATGAAAATGGCCATTGTGGTTTACATTTTCACACGTCTTTTGTCCCTTAGTCCTACCACCTATCATCCATCATCACCCACCATTATACCACCTCCACCCACCACGGTGGTCTCCCCCTCCCCTCCCCTCCCCGGCCTGATCCATTGTCGGCCTCCCTCTCTACCTCTTGTTCTTCTTCCTCAATGCCCAATCTTTAGAAAATACGTTTATATCATAAAACCATAACACTCTATCTTCATAACATGAACCCAGATTTCCCAAAAAGCAATTAACAAGAAAAAGAACATCATTGATCAAGAATTAAGCAATTAACTAGAAAGCTTTGATTGTGAATTGCAACACTCATCTGTTAAAGTAGGTGTTACCATAAAACTCGTATCTAATCCACCTTAATAAAAAAAAATAGATAAGAATACAAAACCTCATAGTTTTAAATCAAGAACATTCAAAATTTATGAACACACCTTATGAACAAAAACTTAAACAAATCCTTAAGCAAACCCTGATTTATACAATAATTTATGAACAAAAACATTAAACAAATCATGATCAAAACAAAAAATTATGAAAAAAAAAAACATAAATACAAACCATGTTGAAAAAATTATGAATAAAAACATAATACAAACCCTGTTGTGTTCTCTCTAGAATTTTAGGAGAAATATCTTAGGAACCACATATCCTAAACAAAAATTGTGGATCTGGATTCTAAAGTTCGAAGAAGAAGATTGTGATGAGGTGGATCTGGAAATCGTAGATCGGGATCTAGAGTTTGAAGACGAAGATCGTGAGGTCTTGGATCTGATGTGGAATTCGAAGACGAAGATCGTGAGGAGAGGGGTGTTTCCGTTTGTCGTTTGTATGGTGGTTTCTACGGAGCTTGAGGGCGACTAGATGGAAAGAGGGTCACGGTGGTTGTTTCGTCGGTGGATGTATGTTTAGCCGGAGACGGGGTAGGGAAGAAGGCGGTGATGAAGTTTATCTCCCGTAATTGTAATGGGTTGGGGAGCAGTGGCCAGAAATGTGAAGGGGTCACCGTTAGTGGTGGAGATAAATAACCTGTTGGCCGGAGAAATGGTGGTGATGAAACGATGATGATGGTGGTGGTGGTTTTGGAATTTTTTTGGTGGTTTCCATTGGTTTTAATGGTTTGAGGATTTTTTTTGGTGGTTTCCAATGGTTTTAATGGTTTTGGTTTTCTTTTTGGTGGTTTCCAATGGTTTTAATGGTTTTGGTTTTCTTTTTATTAATTTTTAATTAAAAATAGAGAACTAGGTAAAAAGACTAGATTGTCCCTCTGAGTAAAATGATTTAATAGGTGATTTTAACGGTGTTAGGACAAAGGGACCAAAGACGTGTGAAAACTTAAACCACAGTGGCCATTTTCATAATTATTTCAAATTAGGGTCCAACAGTGCAAAAAAATGTAAACGTCAGGGACTAATAGTGTAATTTACTCTTTTTTTAATAATCATCATATCGCAATCATTTTTATTTTCTTTTTCTTCTTATCTATACTATATATTAAAATTCTATTACGGTTATTGAAAAAGGTTATCACCCTTATAATTAATTATTTAATTTACTTTATATCCCTTATTTTTTCATTTTTCATTTTATACCCTTATCATATTAACACACATAATTGTATATGAACAAAAATACAATGAAAAAATACGTTTCCTTTTTTACAAATTATACCATTATAATCGTCTCGTCAATACCTTCAAAATGAGCCCAATATTGAATATTTTTTAATTTAACCGTACTATTAAATATCGTGAATATCTACGAATTAAATTGTTTTATATCCATACATTTTATTTTTTTTCAGCGTTAGCACATTAAAAATACATAATCGTAAAATATATTAAAAATACGTTTCATTCTTATTATAAATAAATCACGGTAATCTCTACTATATTATAAAAATTCTAATACAGTTTTTTACAAACCTTTGAAAGCCAAAAAAAAATTCCCAATGTTTCACTTCCTAATTCAATTAAATGTTACGTTTATCACCCTTACAATTAGTTATTTAATTTATTTTATATCTCTTGTTTTCTTATTTTCTATTTTACATACCTATCATGTTAACATAAATAATCATATACGAACAATAATGGAATAAACAATACGTTTCTTCTTTTTACAAAATATATCATTATAATCGTCTCATCAATATCTTTAAAACGAGCACAATATTGAATATTTTTTTAATTTAACCTTACTATTAAATATCATGAATATCTACGAACTAATTTGTTTTCTATCCATACGTTTTACTTTTTTCCACCGTTAGCACATTAAAAATACATAATCGTAAAATACGTTTCATTCTTATTATAAAATATATCATTATAATTTTTTTCGTCAATAATTGTAATATAAATTAATTATTGAATATTTTTATGGGTTTATGATTTCATAAGTTGTGATTCTTAGGTCATGGTTGATTGTTGATGACATGTCTATAAGAAAATAAAATTAATTGTTCGTTCTTTACTTACATTCCGCTGCATCGCGCGGGTATGTGTCTAGTTTTTTATAAGGAATCATCATGTTATTATACTTTAGAGTAAATTGCAAATTTCGTCCTTATGGTTTGCTGGAATATTGGATTGGTTCCCTCAAGTAAAATAATTACAGGGGTGGTCATTATGGTTTTATTTTTCTTATAGATTAGGTCCCTTATATTAGTAACCATTTAAAATATCAGTTAACTTAAAAACATTTTAATTTTTTCACTATATTATAAAAACTTTCATTGTTTCAAGGACCTGTTCTACCAACTTTTAAAACTCAATAATAATTATAGTAATAATAAAGAGGAAAAACAAAAACAAAAACCAATAACATACGGCTTCTTCCCATCAGGCCAGCCCCCCCCCCCCCCCCAGCCCTCCCATGTCCTTCATCTCCAGCGCTCCCATGTCCCTCACCTCCAGCCCTCTGCATCTTCGATTTCTGGAACAAGCTTGCACCTATTAACGAAACAAAACACGGGAAGCTTCACAAAACGAAAATATGTCTCAAGTCAATCCAGATCTGATGAGAAATCGTTTCTTCTAGTGAATCCTTGTGTTGAAGAAATCGAAGAAAGCATTCGAAAATCAAAGGAGGCTTTCGAAAATCGATGAAAATTGGATGTTCTATATCTTCTTCATCTTCTTCTTTGTGATTTTTGGGTTTTGATTAGGATTTTGGATTTTATGGTTTTGGCAAACGTTTTTTCATATGGTATGAATTTTAGGGGTTTTGTTTACATTTAGGATTCGGATGTGCTCTTGATGAGTTATAAACAAATTTGAGGTTGTTGATGAATTTGATACTTTTTGTGATCTTGATTTAATTAGATTTTTTTTCTTTGCGTTGAGATAGGTAGAAAACCAATTACATCAATTCCAGGTGTGCACAAATGGTTTCAAAAATAAGCTTTGTTGTTGATTTGTTCTTAAAAAATAGGGTTTATTTTTTTGTTTGTTATTAAAAAATGGGTCTGTCTTGTTGAGTTTATTCTTCAAATATGAGTTTGTATTGTTGATTTTGCTCTTCAAAAATGAATTTGTGCTATTGATTTTTGTAACAACCCTACCTAAGGTACAACAAGATAGAAACTTAAACTTAAATAATTAAGCCAAACGGCCCCAAGCTTACAATTTAAACTCAAGGTTTGCGACTGCAATCTATACACAACTGAGATATACAGACGATAATCTACAATGGAGGTCCTCTAATTCAGCTCCTACTCGCATCTTCTCTTAAAATGAAACCGCTCCTTCTACTGTCACACTTCACTTGAAAAGGTTTTAGATTTGAAAAGAGCGAGGGTTAGACCGACAGGTCTAGTGAGTCCCCTCTTACAACAGTTTATAAATCAACAAATAAACAATCAAGCATTTATCATGAAATAACCATTTTCAGCTTTCAGTAAATCCTTAACTTTCAGTAAACTTCTCCGCTCACACTACCGCCACTCTAAGGTGACGGCGTGTCTGTGACTCACACTGCCTTAGATGGGACACCCCCCCCCCCCATATAGCATAAACGGGACCCCCCCCCGGGTATGAGCACAGGCGGGCCACACCCCCCGACTTTGAGCCTTCTCACTTAGGACCATGTATGCATACATTCCCACTTGAACAATAAAATAAAATCATCTTTAGCCTTTAAATAATTCTCGCAAGAAAGTACTAAAGCAACAACATATCAAAGCTTGCATACAATTTTCATAATACTCATGCCATCATATAAATCAAAGTTTAAAAGAAAACTTTCACATGCTTTCGTTAACATAAAAATTTAGTTCAGAGAAACTCACCTGACGTCCCTTAGCTCACAGCTCTTCGTCTACTTTTAGGATTCGAACAGAAACCTATAAAGGAAATATTGATTGGTGAACTCAATCACTTTCTAATTTATAACAATATTGATCTGGACATCGAAATCTCAACGCCACTTAATCTCTAACTATTTAATTCACCAACATCACTTGAGATTGAATACTTTGAATCCTCGAATCCCCAACAAAACCAAACGGACCGCTTTAAGAAAACAAAGAAGCCCAAATAACACTTAATCTAACTAAATATTAATAAGCATGCACGCGGACCTGGGCTTCGGCCCACCTTGCTATTCTGCGGATCGGGGCCAAATAGGCCGACCGGTGTGGATCCTTTGACCGGGGCCTTCCCCTTCTCGACCGATCTCTACAACGACCGAAGTCACCCTTCTCGACCGATGCCACCAAAAGACCGATACCGGAGCACTGACCGATGTCAACAATGTCGACCGGTGTCTCAAAGTGACAGGGCCAACGTAAGCGGTACTCGTACCGACACCGAACGAGACCCCAGAATTTAGAGCATACGCCGATTAAACCCCAAATCCAAAAACAACAAACTCAAAAATCATTTATTCAAACACCTAACTAATAGCATTGCAACCCCTTAAGAAGAGAGAACTTTCTAAGATCAAATCAGGCTAATCCAAGACCCAAAAATCCAGATTCCTTACAAATTCCCAAAACAGATTAATACGATTTAAACAATTAGGAATTTGGAGGTTTCTAATCATAAGAGTATGTACCTTCAAATGTAATCAATCCAATGCCAATCTTGACCTTCTTGAAGAATTCTTTCTCCTTTCCTGGCCTCTCACCAAAATCGCCCAAATACATTCCTCCAAACATTTCAGCCGCCCACTGATAAACCTTAGCACTTAGGGTTAAAATACCTCTTTTCCCCACTTTTCACATTAGACCCCTCTAATAAGATATTTTCACTTTCTTACCCAATATTTAATTTCAAAAAAATTTAGACCGGTTGTTACAATTTTGTTCGATTATTTTTTCTGCATTGGAATCTTTATTTATGTTTGATTTTGGGTATGCTTTTTTATTTTGATTTTTGTTCATGGAAATATAAGGAAGAGGGGAGAGATTGGCAAACCTGGGTTTACAAGAGATAGGATAGGATCTGATCTGGGTTTACAAGAGAGAGGATAGGAGCTGGGTTATTCTTGAGTTTTAAGAATTTGCAAAACATGTGCTTACAACAATTACAAGTTTCATAATATAGCAAAAATATGAAAATCTTTCTAAGTTAACTGGGATTTTAAACGGGTGTTAACATGAAAGACTTGATCCATAACAAAAATGAAACTATAATGACCATCCTTGTAATTATTTCACTTGAGGAGTTGAGGTACCCGATCCAAAATTTCAGCAAACCATGGGGACGAAATTTGTAATTTACTCTATATTTTAAGTAAACTATGATTTTTTTTTGTACGGCAACTTGGGCTAAGCCCACACACACACGCACCCGCGGTATCCGGGCATCCAATTGGGCAGCACCGACTAATCCGCGGCGACCCGACCCAGCCCAAATCGACTGGACCCGCCCAGGTACGACTAAGCCCGGTTAAGACCGAACCCGCATACCCATAGACTGGTATGCCTGTAAACCTGGACCCGAACCAACCCGAAGGCCGACCCAAGGTCTGGGTATCGCCGAAGTACATCCCCCAGGATTCGAACCCTGGTAGATAGGCATACCATGCACTATCCCCCCAGGGTCTTACCACTAGGCTAGCACCTCTTTGATTTAGTAAACTATGATTTTTATCCTTGTGATTTGTTGTTTATAATTATTTTCATCCTTATTTTTAAAAATTGCTTCTACCGTCACTATGGTTTTCATTTCGTTTCAGTTTTCGCCCCTGTGACTAACTCCATTAAAGTAAACCTGTTAAGTCGAGGTTATTTTTATTCTTTTCTTTTTTTTTATCTCATTTGCTATTTAAAGAAATAAAACTCATCCGATAAGAAATTTCCATGTGTTTTATTCTATTAAAAAATCAAAACCAAGCTCCACCGGCTAGGGCTGTCAATGGGTAAGAGTACACCCGTTACCCGTTATGTTTCGAACCATTGGATAAGGGTATCGATAAAGAACAATTTATCCACTTACTCATTACCCGTTTACCCGATTTTTTTGAAGTGTATAATATTTATATACGGCAAATGCAACAAATAAACTTACACACCCTCCTCACTTTTGGTGATGTTTGAACCCCTGACCTCGTAGGAGGCCAAAGGCTCCGATACCGCTAGGCCAAAGGCCCTTTACGATATGGATAAGAGTTTTTTGAGATGGATAATTACTCATTTTGTTACCCGCTATTTTAAATGGATTGGATAACGGAATAACCTTTGTCCTACCCATACCTTACCCATTGCCAGCCCTAGGCCACCGGCCACCCCTAGCCTAATCATGTCGTCATCTTCTTCTTCTTCTTCACCATTCATGCCCATAAGGCCATAACCCATTTTCACTCCAACGTGCAAATCATCCACATGAAAGTGAACACAATTTTCAAATAGAATGAACATTGACTTCCACCCTCAAAACACAACCAACTGACCAAGGTCCCTCAAACTTGAAACTTCTTGGCATAGCCTAGGACACGCTTTCCAAAAAAAAACTTGAAACTTCTTTGTAAAATTGCAAAGGGTCTCCTCAAGTTTGAACCCAACGAAGTTTAACCCATAATCTTTGTTTGACCCATATATTCAAATCATTTCAAGAACCAAAATTTTCTTCTTAGACCCAACATTACAACTAAACCCACATTAATTTTATATTTTATCATATAGTTGAGTATATGGCGTTCCGATGAACTATAACCGAGAACCACCTCCATCTCTAGTGAACGGATATAACTCCAAATTACAAATTAGATTGGGGGATGGGAGGAAATGAGAAACTGGAGAACCACTTGAGAAACGAGGGAAGTAGGGATTGTTTTTATTTATTAATGTATTAATTATTGTACTTTAAACTTTAAATTTTGTAAACCACAAGAGTTTGGCGTAGTGGTTAAAGCCATGGGGATGTGGTGAAATATCCCATCTGCTCAGGGTTCGAATCCAGTCATACACAACAATCGTGGTCACTGAGTTTCTCAGGATCGATTTTCTTGCAGTCATAATTTGTCGGGATTAGCCTAGGCCTCCCTTCCAAAAAAAAGCCTTTAAAATTTGTACAACAATATAATGTTTAAAAAAAGTTAAGGAAAATTAAAAAAGGGTAAAAACACCAAGTTATCCTTGACTTAACAATTATTTTTAACTAGTTAGAAAAATGAAAATGAAAACTACAGTAATAAAAAAACAATTTTTAAAAATTAAGGTCAAAAATAGTTATAAATAATAACTATAGGGACGAAAATCCTAGTTTACTCTCATAGTTGTATTCTTTTTATTTTTCTAAATAAATTTTATATTATTATTAATCAATTTTGTTCCTTTAAATAAAGCTTAAAAATGATAAAATAAACAAGTTACTACTTTCTTAAATAATTATTTTTAAAAAAAAATCCAGTTTATATAAAGTTAAACATTCCAAATTTGATATTAAATGTACAATCATCTACAACAACATAATCTATTGTACCATTGATTTTATTTTTGTATATATTCTTTATTTAAAGATAAAATATAAAAAATGGTTTTTAGTTTAACATTTTAATAATAATACTGATAGTTATAATGTCAACAACAATATAGTAATATAAAAATATAAATAACAATTATTATACAATACTAAAATAATAAATCATAATAAACATACATAAAATAATCAAAAGTACAAAGAATATACTAATATTAATTTCGTAATACGTTTTTTTAGTTATTAGAAGAAAAATAAAATAAAACAAACAAAATAAAGGTAATGACGAAATTAAATAATATTACCTTAGTAACATTATGATAATAAAAGTAATAAAAAAAGACCAAAACCTAATTATAATTATTATGGTTAAAAATTATTTAAAAATAAAAACTTAATAATTACAATGAGTATAGTTATACATTAAATAAGGTATAGGTGTGTAGAGGTGGGTTCAAACGAGAATACCATCTATTTAAGAAAACACGAAAACAGCCGAATACATACAAAATCATATATGATTCACACGACTATGCACGCGACCTGTGAGTCGTGGTTGACATCGCCCGTGTCCGAATTTTTCGGGCAGTGCAAAATCACATATGATTTTGTACAGTGACGGATCCAAAAAAATTTATGGTTGGGGGCACCCTTAGAGGTATTGAAAATTTTCCGAAACCAAATAATTCATCCAAACCAAAACGGTTTCGGGTTATTTGGTTTCGCCTTACACAGTTCGTTAAATCGAATGAAGATAACTTATTCGGTTCAGTTTTTGATTAATTTTTTACTATTTCGGTTAAACAGAAACATTATACTACTATTTATATATTTTTCTATTTTGTTTGAACTTAAAACAAATTAACACATTAAATATTAATACAAAATTCGACTGACTCGTAATAGATTAGATGGTTAAAAAGAAAGGAACTAGGTATTTATTTGACAGCTTAGGGCCTTGACTTTTATTTGTTGGGGCCTTGAATTTTGTTTTTAAAAAATGTAGGTAAAAAAATAGAAAATTACATTGTTGGACATTAGTTTGTTGGGGGTTGTGCCCCCTACCCCATGGCCATAGATGTGTTTCTGCTTTTGAACATGATCTGCTGTTTTTTGCCTCTTTTTTTGGGAAGGGTGTCCTAGGCTATTCTAGACTAATTCCTTGACAAATTATGGCTGTAAGACATAAGCCTTGATTAAACCTCAGTGGCCACAATTGTTGTGTAAGCGTGGATTCGAACCCTGGACTGGACAGATGAGATATTTCACCACATCCCTCAGGGACTTAACCAGTACGCCACAACCCTTGTGGTTTTTTTTTTTGTCTTTTTCTTGTTCTCTTAAATATGTAGCGTTCTCGTTTGAAACTTTCTCTAGGTGTGTGATTAGTCCACTTAATTTATATTTCCATAAGTTGTTAAGATTTAAGTTAAAAAGTTAATACATAGGCTTATAATTCATAGTTATAGACATGTGTGTATATAACAAACACCTATAAGGTAAGATTGACTGAGCTTGTCGACACGACATTGGTTGACCGGATATGGAGGCTGGGAAATGAAGAGAAAAGAAGGAGATGCTTCCTAGAGTATTAATTGTTATGTAAATAGATCGAGAAAATTCATGGTCGTATAAAATAATGGTGAGAGAAGATAGTCTGTATTAAATGTTTATGAGTTGTCAAATGTTTTTTTTACTAAAGTATCATTTATAATTATTTAAATGAGTGACTTACACTAAATCTTACAGATCTGTTATTTGATTAAGCTTATATATATATATATATATATATATTTAGAGTTTTCTTCTGAACCTGACTTTATATATAGATAGATAGATACACACAAAAATAAAGTTATATAATTATTAATAAAAAAATGGGAAGATGAAGTTATTTTAAGAAAATCTGTTGTGAAGTTTTATTAAGATATTCTATTTTGTTGATTTGACAAGAAAAAGTAGAAAAATAAATATTTTTACAAGAACATCTATTGTAAATGCTTAAAGGAACTCGTACAATAAGAAAATTATTTATTTATTTATTTATTTTTTGTATTTTTTCATGATAAAAAAGCCAAGATTCATGCTGTTTAAATTCATAAAGTATAACTAGCAACAAAGTAACGACTTGTAAAATTGTGGGTATTTTATATAAAAGTTGAGAAGTTGGTTATTTTGCAATTGGACCCCCTTGAAAATGACTATTTTAGTGATTAATTTTTGTTAACAACCATAGATAAGTATTTAATAAAAAGAAAACAATGTAATTTGTCATCTATGCCAAATAAGAATAATGCTAATAGTTGTAAACAAAGTCGTAATGTAGATTAAATTAGCCGATCTTTCCACTAAATCTGGACTCTTTATATTTGATTATAAAACTAGTAATGATATTAACTCTTAAGGCTACTACAATTAATAGGATATTTCAGTTATGAACGTGAAAAATAGGTTGCCCAGTAGAATCAAAAATCAATAGATTAACGATTGTTTGGTTACTTTCTTTTAATTTATTATATTTATCTAACTTTGATACTCTCCTCGGGCCAAATCCCGGCTCCGCCATTGATCACTGGATTGTGGGACGACGAGAGGAAGAAGAAGAAGAAGAAGGATGTGGTATCGGGAAGCAGTAATGACTTGTATTTTGATTTAAAAAAAGGAAAGACTAAATTGCTCTTTACTCAACAACAATTTTTTATGAGAGTTAGTGTCAAGGACCATTTTTTTAGCGAAATGCAAACCACATTAACTATTATTGTATATAGAGTGAATTACACACCTGGTCATTGTGGTTTGTTTAAATTTTGGATTTGGTCCCTAAAACAAACTATCTACACTGATGGTCCCTAACTTTTCATTTTCATAACACCCATGGTCCCTCCACTTAACAAAATTAATTAACGACCGTTATGAAGGACTAATCGATCTTTAAACGAATTATAGGGACCAAAAGTGTAATCTGCTCTAAAATTAATGTGATCTATGTTTTTTTTTTATTTGTGGTTAATTCTTTTTATATATCCAATCACAAATCAAATTTATTAAAATAAAATACATATTAAATATAAAAATTTATATTTATTTAAAATCTATTAAAGTCATAAAAAAATTTAGCGTTAAAAATCTCAAGTTTAAAAAAACAAATAAAATCAAGATAAATTCACATATATTTTAAGTTGGGAATTGAAATATACGAGTAAAATATTTAAAATTAAGTTCGGTTAACGTGAGATTAATAATATTTAGTCAAATAACAAATAATTTAAAAAACAACAAAATAAAAATTATAAATTAAGATTAAAAAAACAATGATTATTCAAACAATTAAGAAAAATTATCACTACAACAAAATTAGGTTTATATGACGCCGAAAAAACTAAGCACTTTAATAGACTATTTTATAAAACTTAATTTATAGGACAAAAAAATAAAACGTTTTATCTAAACGCGTTGCAATAAGTTTATAGGTTTTTGGCATCCTAACAAGTTTTTAAGACATTTATAATACAAAACGTCGCATTAGCAATTTTATATGACACTACTTAAAAAGTTTCTTATAAAAACAGGCGTCCTATAAAAAGATGGGTGTTTAGCACGTTTAGTTTTTTTTTTTATGTGTCATATAAACCTAATTTGGTTGTCGTGATAGTTTTTCTTAATTGTTTGAATAGTCAGTGTTTTTTATAATCTTAGGCATTGTTTGGCAAAAATAAGCTAGCTTATTTTCTTGGTACATGTTTGGAAGGCCATAAGTTAACTTATCAGCTAGCTTTTTGATAAGCTACTTGGAGTAGCTTATGAGAAGCTTTTTGTGATTATTCCAATTATGTCCTCATTAATATTCATAATTATATATTAACTTTTAATTATAAATAAATAATTAATGTCCTTTTTGGTAATTTAAATGCTTATAAGCTAGTTTTTACCAAACGTGACTTTTTTATCAGCTAGCTTATCAGCTACCAGCTAGCTTATCAGCTAGCTTTTCAGCTAGTTTGCCAAACATAGCCTTAATCTTAATCTATAATTTTTATTTTATTGTTATTTTAATTATTTATAG
This sequence comes from Arctium minus, assembly GCA_954870635.1. Classification (NCBI taxonomy): domain Eukaryota; kingdom Viridiplantae; phylum Streptophyta; class Magnoliopsida; order Asterales; family Asteraceae; genus Arctium; species Arctium minus. The sequence goes on along the minus strand of OX941094.1, from coordinate 9,284,947 downwards.
TTTTACTATATATTAATAATCTCACGCTAGCCGAACTTAATTTTCAATATTTTGCTTGCATATTTCAATTCCTTAAAAATATATGAATTTATCTTGATTTCATTTGTTTTTCTTAACTTGAGATTTTTTTAACGCTAAATTTTTTTGAAAATTTAATAGTTTTTAATAAATATAATTTTTTTTTATTTTAATAAATTAGATTTATGATTAAATATATAAAATATTTTTTAGTAAAAAACTAAAAAAAAACGTGAATTACATCAAATTTTTTAGTAGATTACACTTTTGGTCCCTATATTTTGTTTAAAGATCAATTAGTACTTCATAACGGTTGCTAACTAATTTTGTTAAGTGGAGGGACCATGGATGTTATGAAAATGAAAAGTTAAGGACCATTAATGTAGATAGTTTGTTTTAGGGACCAAATCCAAATTTTAAACAAACCACATGGACCACCTATGTAATTCACTCTTGTATATATTAGGAGTTTTTTAGTCCGGTTTGAGTGGGTTAACCCCCCAAACCGCAATGGCAGTTTAGAAAATTTTCAAACCTAGCGGTTTGACAACAAGTGACCAAACCGAACCACAAAAAAGCGGTCTGGTCAGACCGGTTTAGACGGTTTGAACCTCTTATGGGTTTTAAATTAAAAGAAACATAACATCCATATATCCAAAATGAAATATCTACCAACAAAATATTATTAAAAAAATATTATACATAATAATAAAAGAAATGTCTATCTCTAAAATTAAAAAAACCATTAAGTAAGTTGAAAAAAAGTTAAGCAAATTCACCAACAATAGAAAATTTTTGGACAAATATTGAGACGATTAGAAATTCTAGATTTGATCTTTGACGGATTTTGGCATTTTGTCAATTTAGATAACGTGGTCAATTAAGAAATGGAAACTAAAAAGATAATGTTTCAGATGAATTTTCTTAATTGAGCTATAATGATTGAGCCTATAACACGAAAACTAAAGATAATTAATATAATAGTATTTTTGGCGTTCGGTCCGGTCCAGATCGCTAAAAATAACGTCTAAACCGCAAACCAGACCAGAGACCGATCAGTTTGGCTATTTTTAAGACCGGACCGGAACACCAGACCGCTCTAACTACCAAAAACGGTCCGGTCTAAACGATTCAACGGGTTTTTTTTTTAATATTCCTAGTACATATTGAAGTTTAGGGACGTTGTTTAGATATCCCTGTAAACCACAGGGATCAAAATTGTAGTTTACTCTCTATATTTATAGTATATGCTTTAGTGTTTGTTGCCTACACCAAAAGGGGAATGTCTCACCAAAAATAGAAGACAAAACATTATCGTCTTCACCTCCTCGCCATTCCAACGACCAGAATACTTACAAACCCAAAATTGGAACCATATATATATATATATACATACATATATGTCATACATATATTATATATATATATATATATATCTAGCAGCAAGTGATGGAGAAAGGAACCGTTTGTGTAACGGGAGGCCGTGGGTACTTAGCGTCATGGATGATCAAGACATTGCTCGAAAAAGGATATTCTGTAAACGCCACCGTCAGAACCAATTCAGGTTTTATTCTCAATTTCGTTTTAATTCTCGTCCAAATCTAACAAAAAAGGTAGGCAAAAATTTGATTATCGGCCCCACATGGAACCCGCCTTTAAGCACACCAACGTGACGTGACATTTTTGGCTCGCTCAACGGCTGAGACTAGTGGAGTAGTAGGATCGAGCCCGTGACAAGTTTTGTATTTTGGCAAAGTCATTCTACCTCTTTGCCAACTGATAAGCTATATACCGAACACCCAAATATAACAAAATTATAAAGGGTAATTGCCCAACGGTATTGGGGTTTGGGGTTACTGGTAGATGCAATTACCCTAGAGTTCAATGGTTCAAGTCTCACCAAAAGTAAGGAGTGTTTGTGAGTGTAGTTATATATAATTATTAAAGCACCTCCGGTGGGTAACACCACATCTTACACCAAATTTATAAGGGTGCTGTTACGAGCACCCCCTAATCCCTATATCTCTAAGTCAAGCCCACCTTTGCCAACGTTGCTTGCAAATTGGACAACTACCTTCCATATACTTCCCTTCCTTTTTTTATATTTAATTTATTATGCCAAAATAGAGTTTAAAAAAAAAAAATCACACATGTTTCTTTTTTATTTCAAAATTCAATATATTAAACAATACTTTCTTCGTCCTAAAATAAGTATTTATATTTTTATTTATGTTTGTCCCAAAATAATTGTATGCTTTCATTTCAAAGAGTGTGCTGTTAGTTGGTGAGTAAATTGGTTATATATTAATACAGTTTGTTGTTAGTTGGTGAGTAAATTGGTAATTTTAGAAGGAGACCACCCAATACCTCCTATTTTACGATATTGGGTGCGCCATAAAGCTACGTCTGCAGTTACATGGGAAACCCTGTATATGAGACGTTTAGAAAATTATAGACAGCTCAATCCTCGTTGTTCCGAAAAAGATTTTGTAGACTTATCGTATTTTATGTAATAAATATTAATCTGTTGTCCTTTAAATTTTTGTGATGATTAGAAAAAAATGTTACTTCAATAACAAAATGTATTTTTATTTATAACTTTGTATTATAAAACACTTAACAAAAAATAAGAAATAAATATATTTAATAGAAAGTAAAAAAACATTAATGTATATTTTTATTTATTAAACACTTAACAAATATATTTTTAATTATATTAACAAAATGTAAAAAAAATATATATATATATATATATTTATTAAAAATAAAAGACATAATTATTAAAACTATTATAGGGGTAGGGTGGGTGGGATGATCCTCACCCAATTTATAAAACTGGTGTAAAATTTGGTGCAAACAATAAATCTACTCCATTGGTTAACACCAAATCTTACGCCCACAGTGTAAGATTCTAAGAGCATCTTCAACAGATTCTTCAAAAAATTTCCAAAATGGAGAAACAATAGTCAAAGTTTTCAACAAAAAAATTAATGAGATTTCCCATTTTAGAGATAAATCATTGATTATATTATTAAAATATTTAATAAAATATTTTATTTCAAAATTTCTCATTGGTTGGATATAATAAAAAAGATCATTTATCTCTCTTGGTAATATTTTTTGGGATATCTCCAAATTTGGAGAAAATTGCACCCTTTCTGCTATTTTCTCCATTTTGAAGAAAATTTTGGAGAAGCTGTAGGAACAAAAAGTTGCTCAAAATCTTCATTTTCTCTATTTTGGAGAAGCTATTGGAGATGCTCTAAGCCTCTAAGTATATTTCTTTTTATTTTTTTCCATTGCTGTAAAAGTTGGTCAGAATAAATAAAGTTGCACCAAATTTTTAGTGTGTTACTATTCATTTTCATTACACCAAATCTAGTCTCCCTATTGAAGTAATTTGGGTCAAATTTGGTATTCGATCGTAAGATTTGGTTTTCTCACCCGAGATGGTCTTATTTACTAACAAACTATCTAAGAAAATTGTGTTTGTTATGCTTGAGGAAAGACGTGAGCTACCTTACAAACTTACCGGGGGCATCAGAGAGGCTTAAATTTTTTGATGCGGATCTAAGCAAACCGGAGACCTTCAGGGCACCAATCGAAGGTTGCATCGGTGTATTTCATGTTGCACATCCAATTGATTTTGAATGTAAGGAACCTGAAGAAGTGTTAACCGCAAGAACGATCAAGGGTAGTTTGGGTATTTTACAGGCATGCATTGATTCAAAGACGGTAAAGAAAGTTGTGTTAACATCCAGTGCATCTGCGGTTGTGGTAAATGAGAAAAAGCACACCGAGGTCTTAAATGAGAAATCTTGGAGCAACATTGATTTTATTCGTAGCCATTTTAATGAATTTTGGGCTTCGTATTTCATTTCCAAGACAATGGTCGAGAAAGAAATGCTAGAATTCGGTGAGAAAAATGGTTTAGATGTTGTGACCATCCTTCCAACTTATACTCATGGTCCGTTTCTCGGCCCCCGTTGCCCTAGTTCCGTGCGTATCTTAATGGCTATGATTTTTGGTGAGTTAACGATGTTTTAGAACATTTTTTATGCTTATCGATTGCTAACGACTTCAGTTTATAGTTATTTACGTCACAAAGTTCAAAATAATTTGTAGGTGACACCAACAACTACGAGATGCTTATGAAAACGGAATGTGTACATGTTGATGATGTGGCTAGGGCACATATTCATCTTTTTGAGTGCCCAAACGCAAAAGGAAGGTATTTGTGTTCGAGAATTGGCTTCACAATCGAGGAAATGTACAATCTTTTATCAGTCAGATATCCTGAATATAAGATACCAAATATCGAGTAAGTTTCAATATCATCGTTTCTTATATATCTCATTTAACTCTTCTTTGTTGGAAGAACCAAAAAGAAAATTATATTAATCGTATCGTGTTTAAAGCTTTTTGAAGGATGCCGAGAAAATGAAGATTCCTTATGTCTCGTCAGGAAAACTCGTGGGAACAGGATTTCAGTTCAAGTACGGGCTTGAAGAAATGTTTGATGATGCAATTGATTGCTGTAAACGAAACAACATATTGTAGTATATTGCAATCCGTCAATGATTGTAAATCCGCAGGTAATCACAATCAACGGTCAAACTTTCTCTGACAATGAGACCCAAACCCGTCTTGTAATGACTTTTTCTGGCCGATTACCGACGAATTTTTCCGTCAATAAAGCCTCTTTAATTTATAGTGTTGATGATCATACAAGACATTTGAAGTATGTGAGAAAAAGAATTGGATATGATTTGTTAGTATTACTTCTTAATAGATGTTTGTTAATTATCACTACAATTCTGTAAGGCTTTCACTAATAGACATTTTTGTCGGAAAATCATTGGTAAATGTCACGTCCATCGGAATTTTGTCGTTGAAAGTAAGTTTGTTAACAAATTCATGGGTAAAAACTTCACCTGTGGATTTCTGACGGCCTACTTTACCGATGGATTTTCGAGAATCTTCGTTACCGACAAGTTTCCTATGACACTTTACCATCGGATTCCGAAGGATTTCTGAGGGTCTCCATTACGACGGATTTCCTACGACACCTACTACCGACGGATATCTGTTGGTAATCCATAGGTGATTTATTAAAAAATAATTCAAATTACTCGTATTTTCTTATACAAATACATATATCAGGCATATACTCCATAGTAAATGTACAAAATCAATTCAGTAAAATTATATTAGATCAAAAAATATTGTGTGTATAGTCAATAACTATTTGGGGGTAATCCAGCTATCATTTCCTCAAAACTGTCCCGATTCCCCTCGGGCTCGACCTCCCTACTTGAATCTTTTCCGTGCTTTTGAAATGTTGACCGGCAAAAGGCTAAAGATGTTTCCTTAAACAACAATCCAGCTTATGTGCGGGAACTTAATTACTTCGATATAGTTCATTAACTACGTGTTATTGAATTCGGGAAGGAAAGAAAATAAAAGAAAGGAAAAGAAAGAAATTATTTTATTTGTGTTTTTGGAGTGAAGGGATATTAAGGGAATGGAAGGAAAGAAAAATTTTCATGTTATGGAGCGGGAGAGAAAGGAAATATGTCATTTTTACAAATATACCCTTATTTATTTTATAACGGATTGTAATTGATACGTATATTTGTAATTTTCTACATATTTTTAATTTATATAAATTTAGTTTACTTTCCTTTCCTTTTCCTCCCACATTTGGGAGGAAAATTAACATTATTTCCCTTTTTTTCCTTTTCCCTTCTTAAAATAACTCGAGAGACGCTATTTTTTTTCTTTTCCCTTACCCTTCTTTTCCGTCGTAAAAAAAAAGGACTCGAGAACAATGCGTAAAGGACCCAACTTTAACAACGGGCACAAAACAACCTAGCTACATAAGAAAACAAAGCATCACCATCCGTCTTAATTAACAATGAAAACCATAATGCATATATTCTCCGGGAAGAAACGTTAAATTGGAACATTAGATATACAAATTATAGGTGATTTTAGTGTCATCAATCAATTTTAGTGTGATTGTTTAGATAATAAGACAAACATAAATGAGTTAGGAGGTGCAAAGTGCACACTCACAAATGTTGTCTTTATCACTTCTAATTACTAAAATTTATGAAAAGTAAATATAATTGAAGAAGTATTTTGAATTTTTATCTGATCTCATCTTGTTTACTTTTGCATTTTATTTTTGTTCACTTATGTTTATATAGCGAGTGACAAAAACAAATTCTCATTAAAATAACGTATGTTACCATCCAAATTAATCATCCTCATGATCCTTATCTAGATCTATCTAAAGAAGATAACTGAAAGTTATATAGAGGTGGTTTCAATTGGAAACCATATTAGACTGGAAACTTTGGAAACCGTCAATTTCATTGGTTAAATTAATGAAATTGGTTCATAAAGTTGTTTAATATGATCAAGTTGTTTCATATAATTCTTTTGTTAATGAAATCGTTTCATATATTTGTGTTTTTTATGTAGTTTCATCTATTTTTCTCATTCTGATGAAACTGTTTCGTGTTTTTTCGTAATCTGATGAAACTTTTTCATTTTTACACAAAAAACACAAATATATGCAATGATTTCATCAATAAAAGAATTATATGAAACAATTTCATCAAACTAAACAATTTCATTAACTTAACCAATGAAATCGAGGGTTTCCACGGTTTTCAAAATTAAATGTAAAAAACAGATTTTGATGTTGATGTGTGTAATGAGAAAATTAATGATGAAGGTGCATTTAGCAAAGTCAAATGTGCAATTAGCCTCCCCTTTATAATATTAGAATAGTCTATATATTTAATAAAATATTATTTCTCTCACATAAATATTTCATATCAAAGTTTCTTATTGATTGGACATAATACAAAAATTATTCTATCTCTTGGTAATCATTTTTGGGGATATCTCCAAATTTGGAGAAAGCTATACACTCTCTCTCTCCTATTTTCTCCATTTTGAAGAAAGTTTTGAATAAGCTGTAGGAACAAAAAATTGTTTAAAATCTCAATTCTCCATTTTGAATAAGTTGTTGGAGATGCTCTTATTATATACTAGTAACTGATTTATTTCTCTCTTCATGTTTGAGCAATTTTAGGAGACACCAAATGAATATTGTACATCCATACCAAGGGCTTGCATTCCCAACACATATAGTGGTGGTGGAAAGCAAAGGTCATTATCTATATAGATTTGCAAGCCTTGTTTTTTTTAAGGAGGAGTTTGTGATTGCTTATTTAAAATAATTTATGTTTTTTTTAAATGTTTATTAACTTATATGGTGTTAAATTGTTGTTTTATAAAAAGTGTTTACATTAGCTTATGATGATACCAAATGTAGTAAGTTAATAAGTTGTTATTTAGGGGGTGTTTGGGATTGCTTACATATGTAAAATAACAGAAAAAAACTAATAAGTTGTTTCACATAAGTTAATAAATTAGAATTGAATGACTTATCAAAAACTCTTTTATCACTTATGCCAAACCGATATAAACAGTTTTCTTTTTTTCCCATCCAAACACAAAAAAATGCTTATTACCAATACCATTTCAAAATAAGTTAATAAACACTTTAAATAATCAATCTCAAACGCACCAAACTGATTTATGCCAATTGAATCAAATTAATGCATTCTTTGACTAATATTGGATTGCATTTACTTCTTTAATGATCACATGACTTCCACATTCTTTGACTAATATTGGTTTACAATTAAATGCGGCCAAATTTGCATTAAATGCATTATGGCCGTAACTTCTACAACGAGGAAGCACACAACACACTTTCTGATGAACAATGACTTGAAAGATCAAATAGTACATCTTTTCCATACTTTATCATCATGTTTTTTTTTTTGAACGGCAGACTAACACACTCACACGTTCCCGGGGTATCCGGGCTCCCACTTAAGGATGCCACCCGATTAATCCCCGTCGATCACGACCCAGCCCAGTTAAGGGTACCACTATGTGGCAGACCCATGATCATGGATGTCATAGGATGCTCACCACGGGGTTCGAACCTGGGTAGTCAGTCAGGGATACCATTCACTGACCCTCCCAGGATGTTACCAAACAACTGGGCTACAACATGAAGGACTTTATCATCATGTTGATTTGTCCTATTGGAGAAGATGGAGCTTATAAATAACAAATGATTATTTAAAGGTAAAATCTAACATAAGCAAATGAAATATCTTTCTCACAACAGTCGCCATGGAAATGTGGTGAGTAGTTTGTGTTCAATAAATCTAAAGCCACTAAAATGTATCATTGATCGTCATCTTGAACTACTTTTGTTGCCCAACATTTTAAGGAAAAATGGTTGACAACATAGTTACTTAATCCTTTTGTTTTCTACTTCTTTGTCTCTTCTCTTTGTACCCTTCGGTTGGCAAATTTGTCGCATTCGCATGAGGATATGAGGATGATAGATAACATAAGATTGTTCAAGGGACCAATTAAAAAAGAAACAAGAAACCAAAGGGGATTCCTCAAATTTGATAATAAAAAAAAGTAATTCTAAAATGTATTACCTCATGACATATTCAAGTTTCAAAGAGTTGATATATTCTCTGTAACACCCGGATTTTTGGTAAGTCCTTGATGTGTTTTAATATTTATACCGCAAGCGTACGGATTTTGTAGCATACGGGTCGATCACAGGGAGGTGACGGTCTAAACACTAATCACTTAATAATCGTGGCCTAGCTATGCGAATCAGATAAATTAATTGGTTATTTAACTAAATAGTTATGAAATAAACGAGATCAAGGGAAGGAGATACACTAAGAGGAAATTAAAAGTAAACTAAGCAAAATAAATGACAACTATAACTAAAGGGCACTGGGTAATGTCAATCTCGGATTTTGGTAATGGTGGGAATTCGTTTTGCAAAAATACTTCAACCCTCTTTCGAGATGAAAAAGTTTTTCTAGACCAAGACACATATTTACTTTCGCAATATATGTACGTTGGGAAGAAACATTAGGATTTAAAACAAATCATTTTCCCAATCAACGTCCATAGCTATTCACATGTTAGAACCGTTGTCATTGATCAATTTGATCCAAGTAAGAGACCAAACTTTTGTTTCGTCAAGAACCAATCGAATTAACTAAACGATTTGTTAAAAAACCAATTAAATCAATTTCAACTTTCTTTAAAATCAAAATGGATTAAAACCCAACATTCGTTTTAAGAACAATTGGTCAATACCAAAACCTCGATCATGAGGGACGATTACCCAATAAAACGATTACTAAATTAAGACCAAGAAATAGATCACTTATCTATACTCCAACAAAATCAAAGATAAAGAAAATAAACAAACTAGCAAGACAACTACATTAGACACGATATAATAGTAATTAACGTTAACAAAAAAAAACAAAGAAGAACAATGAATAATTAGACGGACATGTGCAGAAATTTAACCTACTGTGCAGAAAATTAAACCTAACCTAATGGGTGCAGAAATTAAGTGCAGAAAATAAAAAGGATGTAAGAAGGAATGAAGTGCAATAATTGAAATAGAGTAGAGAGAGTAGAGAAGCATAAAAATAGAGTTACAAAGTAAGGGATAAGAAAGATGCATAAGAATCAAAACTTGATATAAACTAATAAGGATTAAAAGATATTCAAAGAAGAAAAACTAAGAACGATCAACTAAGATAATAATATTCAAACAAAAAAAGAAATATTAATCAAATAAACTAAGGGGTAGGGAAGAAGATATTAAAAAAAATGTATGAAAACCGAATGTGAATCGATTTCCAATGGCATAAGCTTCAAGTCCGACGATCTTCTTCCCCAAGAAATGTAGAAATCAACTAGAGAGAGCCTCCAATCAAAAGTAGCCGTATCTTATCTCTATTCTAAAAAAATGAAACGACTCCCCAAGAAACAAACCCTCAAAGGGTTTAAATAACCAAGCCAAAAGTAATAAAAATCCCAACAAAAAATTCAGCCCATTTACGCCCGTGAAGGAATCCTTCACTGGCGCGAAGAAAACAGAAAATTCAGAAAAAATTCAAAGAACATTGTTCACTGGCGTGAAGGATTTCTTCGTGCCCGCAAAAGCGGACTTAATGTAAACTTCAATTCTAGAGGGTTTTCTTTGTGCCCATGAAGCTGTCCTCGACACCTGCGAAGTGTGCAAAATCTTTAAACATCAAATTTTGACTTTTTCCTCCATCTCTTCATCAATTCGGGTATTCATCTTTGCTTTCCTCACTTCCTTCTCGGCATCACTCTTCAATACTTTTGAATCATCCACCATGCCGCCTCCAACAATTCGTATAATCTGCACAAAAGCATACCAAAAGCATAAAAACTATTCCAAACCCCATTCCAACCGTGATTAGAGAAAGAAATGGAAAAGAATAATAAAAAGGCATGAAAGGACTAAACTAATGACTAAAATGCATAAAAGACGCAACTAATATGAAGAAAGTTAGGTGCATAAAATGCACTTAACAATCCTCATTTATGCTTTTTATATCCTCGTATTCTAAGTTAGTAGTATTTGGCAAGGTCAACCTTTTAGTTGTTGTACGAAATGTATTTGAAATCCCCTTTTGGTATCGAGAGGTTGTAGTGTAGCAAAACATCAGATTTCGGGTTTTGGTACTGAGCTGGCGACTATGCCCGCGATTGTGACACCCTGTACTATCGCCGGTAAAGGTCTCCTGAAGCGTATCGTGGGCTTAAGTGAGACGACGACTGTGCCCGCGACTGTGACACCTTGTCACTTTTATGGGATATTGTCGCAAAGATGGTACCGCGGGGTTCCTCGTTGAAGCGACTATGCCAGCGATTATGACAATTGTCATAATCGTCGGGCACTATCACGGTCGGGCCCAGACTATTAAATGCAGCAAGTCCGATTTCTAAACCATTTTTCCAACCTAGAGTTCTTGGAGAGGCGCGATTTTCTTGGAGCTTAAGGTAGATTTTCTCCCCTCCTCATTCAATGTTATTAAGGGGAATCACTAAGAACTTTAATGTGGTTGGTGTAGGGATTGTTGGCATTGATTAAGAGACCAAAGCAATCAATATTCAAGTGTTTTCCTTCTCTCTCTAGTTCATCCCTACCTAGGTTTTATATATATAACCTAAAAAGGTGAGTTCATCCATATTTTAAACTTTATACATGTCAAAACCTTTATATATTGGCCTTCTCATCATCTCCTCTATTATAACTCTTGATTTGATGAATTTTAACCTAAAACTTGTTTGGAGATTTTTAAGGTTTTGTTTGGATGAAATTGTTTGTAAAGATGAGATGTATGGTATCAAATGATGGTTTGTGGTGTCTAAGTGTATGGGGTTTCATCTCCTCTTATTTTATGAGTTTTGAGAATTCTAGGTCATAACCTAGGGTTTGAAAAATAGTTGATGATTTTGGTGGAAGCTTTATGGATATGGGTTTTTCCCATGTTGCAATGTTGGTTAAATGGTATTTTGGGATTTATGGGAATTGTGGCTTGTAACACCCTAAAATTTAGAGTAATTTAAAAAAATTGAAAATTCGGCAATATGACGTTTGAAATTGGAGTAAACCACCCAAAAGGGTAAATGTAAGGTAGGGTTTACAAACCCGTGCATGAATATGGGAACTAGCAACAAACTAATCTAAATACGTAATATCTAGATTACATTGGTTGTCAACCCAAAATTCCAAAATAATAAAGTCGACTAAACGCAAGGACTCCAACATCTATCATCTCAAAAATGCCTCATGCGTCCACGCTCATCACTCAAACCTTTGGCAACCCACTGCTAAGGGTACCTGTTATACACATCATTTGAGAAAAAGTGTTAGGCTTAAGGCCTAGTGAGAACATACATTTTATATAGAAATTGGGAAATGATATTAATTTACAATAATAAGTAACCTTTTCCAAAGAGTTGATTTTGCAAATGAATTAAAAACCACATAGTGACCTTTCAGTCCAATATACATCTTGCAATGACGGGGGAGACCCGATTTCCAAGGATTGTGGCGGAACACAAAAGTAAGTCACTCTCCGAGTTGTGAGCTAAATACTTGGACCCATGGCCACGAACAACGTCGGTATGTACTCATAAATGGGGGAGGGCACCTGAGGATCCAAGTCATACTCATTCACTAGGATTACATTTATGACCCATGGCTAGTAACAAGTCGTCTAAGTAAGACATTCGCAAGGCACATTGAAACACCAAAAATTCTCATACAATCACAATCAATCAAAAATTCGCATACAGGATAAATCCAGAATTCGCATACAATAACTCTTCAGAATTCGCATACAACAATTCGCAAGACAGAGACACACGAATCCAATACTTAGAAAATTTTGAAAAACTTTTATGAAAGGAATTCGTATGATATCCTTATGCAAATTCTGAGGAATTCGTAATACACACTTATGCGAATTCTAGGCTTTTCGCATGACACACATATGCGAGATCTGATTAATTCGCACAACAACTTATGCGATTTCTTGCCTTGTAAAAATTTTCACAGAAAAAAAAACTTTTCGCAAAAGAGACATGCAAATTAAGACAGCTATGCGAATTTTATCCTTGATATTTTTCTAAGAAAACTTTTCGCAAATCATAGGTATACGAATTATGATGATTTCTCAATACTCTCACATTCGAATTCTAAGCAATTTGCAAGAGATCCATCTGCGAATTCTATACATGAAAATTTTAGAATTCAACCAATATACGAAATCTAATATGCGAATTCTAAAAGGATGTGAAAGCAAGCGTTTCTGCGTTCTTCGTACGAATTCTTGAGAATTCTGCGAGTTCTTGAGATCTACAAAGAAAATTCGATTTGAACGGTTCAAAAACTCATCAATTATTCGAATTCCAGTCTCAAACTTTGACAATTCGATCACCTATACTTCTAGAACCTAATTCTATCAATGAATTTCAACAAGACACACTTTGAAGAATGAATCGATCCTTTTCACAGTGCGACAGAACTCGTGTAAAGAAAACTAACAAAATCATCAAATTGATGAAAAATACAGTGCAATTCTCTATAAAATCTATACAAGATTTGTCTATAATACTCAACGAACACAATTCACCCAATTACAAACTCAAATTCACACAAAAATCCAAAAATGATCAAAACTCAATGAACACAGTGCCGAACTCTATTTTCTTGATTTCAATCGGATTTGCTCTGATACCAATTGATAATGTCCCTAATTATCAAGTTCTTACTGAATTTAACAATTACAAACAAAACAAGATGAATACAGATTAACAACTCAACCTGTTGATTTCAATTCAAATGACAATTCGTGCAAACCACTTTCTCTCTCTAGCTTTCTCTCTCTAAAGTTCTGCAACTGTTACAAGTATGTTCTATGCGATTCTTTTTCCAACCACTAACACGCTAGTCATATATCTAATAAAAGAAAAACTAATTACACACTTAAAACTAAAGAAAACAAATACAAAGACTTTGACATTTATTACATTGACTTTGACTTCCACAAGAGAGTTGATTTTCAGCTTTGACTTTCTTGAACTTTGACCTTCAACTTTTATATGATCTTGCATCTAACAAATATGTGCACTAACAAAGCTGACAAAAGACTTAAATTCTCTTTCTCTCAGCACCTTGTATGGAATATTGTTCAACTATGAGCAATCAAATCTCTTGAAGAAGAATCTTGTAAAAGATTCTAAAGACTCCAAAAGCACTCCTGTTGCTTTAGTCTCTTCAGAGATAATTCCATCTCAATGATCTACTCTCACTATCACAGAGTTAGATTCTGAATCTGAGGAACTATCAGACAATGATCTTTCAGAGTTTGATGAGTCCTTAGCACTCTTAACAAACTCTGTTAAGAGATTTGCAAGAAAGAGCAATTTTCGAAGAAATAAGCCTCTCTCTCTGTAACACCCGGGAATTTATAAGGTAAATATTTGTTCTTTAATACTTTAATTGTGTTTACCTGAAAATGTGAGTTTTTATATATGCGTATGATCTTGATTTTGGGACTAAGATGCTATCTGATTAATATAATAATTGCATGTGTTTAGACCTCGCGCCTATTTTCGAAATTTGCTAAGTTTTCGGGCTGGGATGAACTTGGCGCGATAGTGACATCGCGATAGTGACATTGTCACTATCTCCGGGCACAATCGCCGGGATTGTACCGAGAGGGGGGGGGAGTCTCGCGATAGTGACACGCGATAGTGACAATTGTCACTATCGCCGGGCATACTCGCGGAAGATGTACCGTGAGTGTGTGAGTGCTCGCGATAGTGCCCTTGGCACTATCGCCGGGCACTATCGCCCGCGTGGTCTGGTGGATTTAAAACACTTTGGCAGCCTCATTTCTCACATTAACACTTTACAAAAACGGGAGAGCTCTTCTTGGAGGCGATTTTTAGGGTTTCATCACCTACCACATTCATTTCTAGGGTTTTGGGTTGTTGGGAGCATTAAGTGGTCATCAAACTTCATCCAAGTGTTCCCATTGAAGTGTTCTTCAAGATTCTCATTTCTCACCTTCAAGCCTCATCTTCTCCAACTTCTAGGGTTTCCATATTTTCTAGGTTTTGAGTTCAAAACCTAGATTGTGAGTTTACTAAACCTTTGTTAAAACTAGATACACATCATAATCTCCTATTTGTTACTTTATCTCTATATGTTCAAATGTTTGGGGATTTCTTCATGAAAATAGTTGGAAGATGTATATATATGGGTGATTTGCCATGATTATTGTTACATGTATCATTATTTGGGATTTGTCTCATAGCTACATAATGTGGGTACCTTGATATGTTGAATGTATGCACAAATGGGTATTATGATGGTTCTAGTTGGAACACCATTTTGGTGATATGTTTATATGCATGATGAGCATGATTTACATTGGGTCTTTTGTTAGACATCATGAGGATAAGGTGGTAATATTATACCCGTAGTTGGTATTGAATTATGCGGATTGAAATATATCTAAAGGACCCCTTATAAATGTTATGTGGACGAACCAAGTCAGTACACTAGGAGGATATAGTCTTGGGCGCCACTGTGATGGTATGTGCCTAGACCTCCGCCACTCGGGGAATTTTCTTAGCGATAGTCTTTGGGTGGGCCGGGCCTTTGGGGTGTTCTTTGTTAAGGGCATCAAGGTATATCGACTCTTGGGTGGGACTTGATTGGTGCTTTGGGTCTCCCCTAATGACTCCACATATATTGAACACTGGTTAACTGCTGATAAGAATTGTATCTGTTCATGCATGCTTATTATTGTTCAACTCACTAGGCTTTTTGGCCTAACACTTGTTTTATGTCGATGTGTATCTCAGGTTCTAGCGGCGGCGGTCTTAAGCAGGTTTAGTTGCTTTGGGGTGAGAGCTTGGGGAATTGTACATGGACGCGTTATACTTTTGGATATAGACCGTTTGGGTCTATAGATGACAACCCTTTTTGTAATCTCTTTTTCTAGATGTAGAAATTATATTAGTTGGTTGTTGTTTACCGTCCGTTAAATTACAATTGTGATTAAATAGGTTAGTTAATTATATATTCCCCATTTTTGGGAGGCTCTTGCTATAGCAATTTTAGCATACCTCATGTCCGTTTTTCGGATTTTTGTTATCCCTATTTTTAGGGTGTTACACTCTCTCTCTCACTGACAAGCCAAAATCAACCCCTGTTGATAAGGCTACTGTTATTTGCTGTAACTGTAAAAAGATTGGACACTTTGCAAGTGAGTGCAGGTCAAAGAAAGTCTTTAAACCTTCTACATCCAGAAGATCCAGTGATGACAAATACCTTAAGCTGAAAGAAAATATCAAAAGTTGAAAAACTATAAAAGAAAAGGTAAAAGACTCATCGCTGAAGAACATGACTTGGCTGAATCAGAAGAATCAAGTTCTGATGAAGAATAAGTCGCTAATCTCTGTCTTATGGTGGAGATTAAAGAAGAAATGGAAGAACCAACCAGTACTTCCATGAGCTATATCTCATCTCAGGTATCTATCTCTACTAATCCCTCTCTATCTGAAGCATTGAGAAGTCGTGTTGTTGATGTCCTGACGATTGATCTATACAATGTTGTAAATGGCAAAACTCTAGCTGAAAACAAAAACATTGATTTAGCTGGACAACTAGAAAAATGTCATGAAAATATCAGAGAACTGACTCTTTTAGAGGAAAGTTTGAAAGATCAAGTCATTGTTAATGAAATCATCAGCATAGAACGCGAACAAGCCATCGCTACTTTAAAAGCAGAAAAGGTTGCTGTTGAAGGATGGTGCAAATCCTCAACAAAGATCACTGCGATTATAAGTGCTCAGATCCTTGCCAGTGATAGAACTGGTCTTGGTTTTTGGAAACCACAGGATGAACCTAAAGAAGACAGTTTCATGCTTAAGTTTGGAATGTTTATCTCCTCAATCCCTGACACCTCTTATGCTCAGTGCTTTTCTTCTTCAACTTCTAATCCCATCCCTAATATCTAAAGGTTGTAAGCCTTAAAATAAAGGAAAATCCATTTCCCATCCTCAGAAGGCTACCAAGAAAGCAAAGTTGAAAGTTCCTTCTAAACCTTATGTAAATAGATATTCTAGCTCTGTGACAGAAATCTTTGATATTTGTCCTCTAAAGCTGAAGATTGATCTTAAGCCTAAGAGATCTGAAGAAATGAAAGTTCCTCCCAGATCTCATGCTAAAGGTATTCTTGTAGCTGGCCCTGCTCATCTCAAATTTTCTAAACCTACTACTCATGGTCCTAAAACCATCTTCAAATATAGAAAATGTTATCACTGTGGATTTACTGACAATATTGCTAGTAAATGTCCAACTACCACTAAAGCTGATAAAACAACTAAAGTGAAGATGAATGCCTCCAAGGCTGAGAAGGTCACTAAAGCTGAGAAATCGACCAAGGTGAAAAATACCACTAAGGTTAAGAAATTAACCAAAGTAAAGGTTACCACTAAAGCTGAATCTTCATCTACCATGAAGATTGTTGAACCTTCCATCTCCACTAACCCTACTGGACCCATTGAGAAGTGGGTACCAAACAAAACTTAATCTTCCTTATGTTTTCAGGGATCAAAGGGCATCTGGTATCTTGATAGTGGATGCTCTCGTTACATGACAGGACAAAAAGACCTGCTCACTGAATACAAGGAAGAGAAAGGTCCCTCAGTGACCTTTGATGGAAATGGAAAAGGATATACCCGAGGGTTTGGTGTCCGCAGCAATGGGACAACTACCTTCAGAAGAGTCGCTTACGTAGATGGACTGAAGCACAATCTTCTGAGCATCAGTCAGCTATGTGACAAAGACTATGAAGTTCCTTTACTAAGAAAGCATATTCAGTGGTAAATGAGAATGGAAAACTTGCTCTCAGTGGTTATGGTAAGGAAAATGTCTATGTAATAGATATGGACTCTACTACCACTGAAAACGTATGTTTTCTTTCTAAAGCCTCTTCTGATGTCAACTGGCTATGGCATAAAAGGCTGTCTCATCTAAACTTCAAAACCCTGAATTCTCTCTCTTCTAAGGAACTGGTCAATGGTCTTCCTCAGCACTCATATGCTAAGGAATCTCTATGTTCAGCATGTGAAAAAGAAAAATAGACAAAAGCTAGTTTTAAATCGAAACAAGTTTCCTGAGTGACAAGTCCTCTTCAACTCTTGCATATGGATTTGTTTGGCCCAGTCAATATTCAATCCATAGCTGGAAAGAAATATACACTTGTCATTGTATATGAATACTCTCACTACACTTGGGTTATCTTTCTTCGCTGCAAGAGTGATACTCCAGAAGAACTAATATCTTTTGTTAAAAATATAGAAATGCTGAATAATCTTAATGTTCGTTCAATAAGAAGTGATCGTGGAACTGAATTCAAAAACAGTTCTCTGAACAATTTCTTTGAGAACAAGAGAATTTCTCACAACCTTTCTTCAATCAGAACGCCACAGCAAAACGGAGTCGCTGAAAGAAGAAACAGAACGATCATTGAAGATGCTAGATCAATGCTCAGCGATTCTCATCTCCCTACTCAATTTTGGGCTGAAGCTGTTAACACTGCATGCTTTACTCAAAACAGATAGTTGATAGTAAAGAGATTTGGAAAGACAACTTATGAACTATTTCATGGAATAAAACCCCCTATCAATTTTCTTCATATATTTGGTTGTCAGTGCTTCATTCTAAACAACAAAGATTCACTTGGAAAGTTCGATCCAAAAGTTGATGATGGAATATTTCTTGGATATTCCTCCATCTCTAAAGCCTACAGAGTTTTCAACAAGAGAAGACAATCTGTAGAAGAAACAGTTCATGTCACCTTTGATGAAACTCGCTCAGCGAACTCTAAACCAATCGCTGACAATGAAGAACTAAATGCTTGGATGTTTTCTCATTACAGAGAAACAAAACCCTTTTTCTCAAACCATCAGCACACAGATCATCCAACTACTGATGATGATCCAAACATCATCCCACCTAATGTTGAATCCACCTCATGGGTTTCAGTTGAACCTCTAAATACACTCCTTCCATCAAATCTTCCTTCGTCTGAAAACCTCTCAGAAAACAATGGACTGTCTAACTCTCAACAGTTAATTGCTGATGAACCTCAATCTTCTTCATCAGTGAACATTCCTATTGTTGATCCAACTCCTGAAGTGAGCGATCATGCTCTTGATGAGCGATGGACAAAAGATAACCCCATAGATCAAATTCTTGGTGATCCCGACGTAGTTATTCGGACTCGACGAAGTTCAGGTAATATCTGTCTCTTTGTCAACTTTATTTCTTTAATAGAGCCAAAGAAGACTGATGATGCCCTCAGAGATCCAAATTGGGT
This sequence comes from Arctium minus, assembly GCA_954870635.1. NCBI lineage: Eukaryota > Viridiplantae > Streptophyta > Magnoliopsida > Asterales > Asteraceae > Arctium > Arctium minus. The sequence continues at coordinate 9,266,063 of OX941094.1, read as the reverse complement.
CAGCGCTAGAAGAGCTTACTGAGTTTACTCGTAACAAAGTTTGGAATCTCATTCCTAGACCATCTGATAAAACTGTTATAGGCACCAAATGGGTGTTTAGAAACAAGTTAGATGAACATGGAACTGTAACCCGAAACAAGGCTAGACTTGTTTCTTAGGGATACAGACAAGAGAAAGGCATAGACTATGATAAACCCTTTGCCCCTGTCGCTAGGCTAGAAGCAATTCGACTCTTCTTAGCTTATGTTGTTTACAAAGACTTCATTGTATATCAAATGGATGTATAATAAGCATTTCTAAATGGAAAGCTGGATGAAGAAGTCTATGTAGAACAACCCCCAGGGTTCTCTGACCCTAAGCATCTAAATTACGTATATAAATTGGATAAGGCTCTCTATGGTCTAAAACAAGCCCCTCGTGCTTGGTATGACACTCTCTCATCTTTTCTTATCTCTGAAATTTTTGAACGCGGTAAAATTGATAATACCTTGTTTTTCAGAAAGATAAAAGGTCAAATTATTCTTGTGCAAATGTATGTCGATGACATAATATTTGGTTCTACTAACACATCTTTGTGTACTCGTTTCGCTGAAAGAATGAAGAAAGAATACAAAATGAGTATGATGGGTGAGCTAACGTACTTTCTCGGTCTTCAGATTAAAAAAACTGAAAAGGTACTTTTATCAATCAAGGTAAGTATGTTAAAGATATGCTGAAAAAGTTTGATCTAACTCAAACTTCAGCGATGAAAACTCCTATGGAACCTCCTCTGACATTAAACAAGGATCCAACTAGAAACCTGTGAATGTCACTGCCTATAGAGGAATGATAGGCTCCCTGTTGTATCTTACAGCGAGACTATCTGACATCATGTACTCTACATGTATGTGTGCACGCTATCAGTCTGAACCCAAGGAATCCCATCTGATCGTTATCAATCGAATCTTCAGATATCTGAAAGGAACTCCTAGCCTAGGTCTTTGGTATCCCAAAGACTCAGGGTTCGATCTAATTGGATATTGAGATAGTGATTTTGCAGGTTGTAAACTTGATAGATAGAGCACCATTGGTGGATGTCAACTTCTGGGAGGAAAGCTGGTAAGTTGGACGAGTAAAAAGCAAAATTCAGTGTCCACTTCCACAGCTGAAGCTGAATACATAGCCGTTGGAAGTTGTTGTGCTTAAGTCTTATGGATGAGAAATCAACTATTAGACTATGACCTTCAGCTATCAAAGATTCCAATCTATTGCGACAGCACTAGTGCTATTTCTATAGCCAATAATCCAGTGCTACATTCAAAGACAAAACACATAGATATCAGATATCATTTTAACAGAGATCATGTGATGAATGGTGATATTGAACTCCACTTTATCCCTACTGACTATCAGCTCAATGATCTTTCCACCAAACCTCTTGATGAGACAAGATTAACTTTCTCATCAGTGAGCTTGGAATGCTGAATCTTGAAGAGTGACTCTTCATCTTTCGTGCATTATGTCAGTAATATTGAGTTCTCCTTCTTCACTTACTCTCTGAATAAATATCTCTGACTCTCAGGTATGTTCAATCACTCCCAATCACTGAATACTCATTCAGTAAGACGTTTTTCAAAATCAAATCTTTAATCACTGATTTTATTCAAATGATTAAATGATTTTTGGTAAACAAAATCTATCACTGATATTTCTAATCAGTGATCCTTTGAAAAGAAAATTTATCTCTGACTTTTCTTCAGAGATAATTTCAAAAAGGACAAATGAAACGTTTTTTCTCTATCTCTCTCTCTCCTATGACGTCATTTGAACCGACAATCCACGACATGCCTTTTTCTCTGACACGTTCGTCCGTTGCCATTCTATCCAATCAACTTCGTAGGACGTGTCCATGTCATGATGAACATTTGTTTTCCCACCTCACTCATTTTCTCTCTCTCTCTCTCCTCATATAATAAGAATACCTTTTGATTCTTATCTTTTTACGCTTTCTGAAAAAACTTCTCAAGAAAACAAAAACCAGTCAAATCTTCATATCTTCAAAGATTAACAGGTTCTTGTTCTTCCCATCTTCATCATATTTCTTAAACTCTAAAATCATTTCTTTTAATTTTATCTCTCTAAAACAATTTTTTTTCTATGTTTCTTTCTAAATACAGAAACTAGTAAAAAATTTAATTGTTTTTAGACTCTAAACCCTTCTTTCCAATCTACTTCTTTCTATATTCAGAAATGGCCCAAGCAACTCTCATGGCTTCAAAGAATGTCAAATTCACCATCACTGAATCAGAGGTCCCCAAGAACAACCATCTTGCCAGGTTGGACTTCGATGTTGTGAAATACCCACATTTGGTGGATGCAACTGCCTTTCTGAAGTAGTCTTGCCTTGCTTACGCTCTCACTGTGGACCTAAAACCATCCAAAACACTTCTGCAACAATTTTGGTTCACTGCTGATGAGACCACCATCACCAACAAAAATGGTGAAGTGGTCCCTGCCATTTCCTTCACTACTGAACTGGGTTTAGGCCTACTCAGTGCCTACGGTCTCAGGAAGGCACTTCAATTCCTTGAAAAGACCAAACATGGCTTTGACTCACTCCCTACCGATGTTGATCTCATCCAATTCTTGGATGACATGGAATACCGTTGGGACAACAAGCCTCGCTCCACGATACCCAACAAACGCCTGACCAAGATCCAAAAGGCAAACATGCCTTCCCAACTCAACTACAACTTTTCCCACATAATTCAGAGTATGAGTGGGAAGATCGGCTCCCTGGATCAAGCGAGCAAGGTTCAACTCCAGATGGGCTACTCGGTCATCGTTGGTTAACACTTTGACTACGCTGGTGCAATCTTTGATGACCTTAAGTCAAAGATTGAGAAGACAGAGAGGGATCCCAAGATCCCATACGTGCGTTTATCTGCACCTACCTACACTTCCTCTACGCTAAAAAGTACCCAACTTCTTCTGATGGTACTTTTTCAAAGGTGGGTCAACGAACGCTCGACATCAAGCCGGTCGCCAACGAGGTAAGTCTTTCAACCCTCTGCTCTCGCCTATCTCTCCTTTCTTCGTCTTCAGCGGCTATGCAGGGGGTTCCTTCTCCTGCTAACCCTACCGCTACTACCGCTTCCAAACGACCATCGACTGCTCTCTATGGTCCCTCTAAGAAGGACAGAAAAACCAAGGAGACAACCCCTTCGGGTTCTATTCCTGAAGTAGTTTCTCAACAAACTACTTTAGATGCATTTGTGGGTATCTCCTCCACATCCTCTGCGGCTACTACAACAACCGTGCCAGTGATGACAATAGCTGACACTACACCAGTGACCAACCCTATCTCCTCAGTTCCTCCCCAACAAACTGAGGTAATTCCCACTATCCAAACTTCTTCTATCCCCATTACTCCTCCTACTATTTCTTTGGTCTCTAACCCTCCCTCTATCTCACAGCAACCTCAAGTTACACCCATATGACCTGATAATCAAAATTTTGAAGGAGATTTGCACTTCTTAAACATGTTTGATAATTTAGGTACTCCTAAAACCCTATACACATCTCCCATCTCTCTACTTGACATTTTGAAGAGATTCCACTCTACACAGTACTAAGAGAGTCAGAACTTGGTGTTGTGTATAAGAATGATTTTAAAAAGGAGAAAAGATTTATGAGGGTAGCTGAAGTTGCTAAGTATTCTGATGGAACTCTGAAAGATGTCTTGGAAAAGCTAGAAAAAAGTATGAGGAAAGTGAAAAGCAAAGGTTAGCTGAGAATGATCATATGCCCAGAATGCAAAGGATTTGTACTGAAGATGTCATAGAGATAATCAAGGACAAAATCAGATTTAGGCAGGCAATCAGAAGGTTTGAGGGATATCTGGGATTAAGAAGAACTAGAATGAAGAGATGGAATAGGTGAAGTTTTTCAAATTGCTCAAAAAGGGGGAGAATATTATAATAGAGTTTTGAGTTAATTTGTTAAGTAGTTTTGTTTAATTGTGTTGACCTTTTTAATGTAGCTTGTGTAGTGGTCAAGTGTGTGTTTGACCCTATATAAGCATCTTTGTCTTGTTTTAGTGTGTAATTGTAAGTCTTGTAAGAGTCATTCATGTAATAGTCTTTGTGAGATATATGAATACGACATCATTTGTGACTCAAGTTATCTCATCATATTTCTTTGATTGTTAATTCATTTGTATACGATTAATCATCATTGCTTGATTTCTGGGATCACAATTGGTATCAGAGCAGAATCAGAAATTTCAGAAAGATTTTCTACACATATTTGAAGACAAAAAGATCGTATTTCCATTTTTGGAAAGACACTGTTCCATTGAAATCAAAATTTTGATTTCATGATGTTTTTAATGTGAAATTGCACTTACAGTGTTCGTTTGATAGAGAAGATTAATTCTTGTTTTGGTTGTCTACTCAATTGATCAACAGATTGGTTGGAATTGGATCAATTTTTACATTTTTGGAAAGTTTCATTTGCAGACTGTCCAAGATCAATTCTCACATCAATTGTTATTCTTGTGAGAATTCACTCCGTAGGGTTGATCACGATGTTATAAAGAGTGTTTATACAAAGTTTCAAAGTCAAACATCATCATTTGGGTGGATTTCAAGTGAAAAGTTGCAAAATAAAGTCGAGATCTATAGAATTCGCAGAATCAATGAAGAACTCACAAGTAGAACTCGCAGAGCCAAGGAATTTGCAGATTCATTGATCTTAGCATTTCTTAAGGAAAGAACTCGCAAACCACTGAGAAGAAAAATTGCTAAGGAAGGAATTCGCACAAGTCATTATACAAAAAGCCAAGAATTCGCAAGTGTGAGATACACGAATTCTAAAGAATTCGTACCTGTGTCTTATACGAATTCAAAGAATTCGCGTAAGTGTTCTTGCGAAAAGCTTACAATTCGTATCCTTTTATATATCCTTTATATGAATTGCTTTCTTACGAATTCTATACTTGTAAACTTCTTTGTGTGTGCCTTTCGAATTGTGTTCCTTGCGAATTGTGTGATACGAATTCTTAATTTCAAATTGTGCTTTGTGAGTAGTTTACGAATTCTTATCTTGTTTTTCATTTTGGGTAATTTTTCTGAATTTTTACTTCAATTTTTTCTGTTTTTCTGATAAAGGTTAATTTCAAGCATTATTTTTCACAGATACTAATCATGCCTTATACTGATGAGAAGGGAAATTTATGTCTTACTAACACGGAATGTGCATTGTCATACATACCAGAGATTCCAAAGATAGAAGCTAAGAATGAGAAACTTAAAAGTCAAAATTCAAAGTTGAAAGCTCAAATTGATGTCCTAAATGTCAAACTCACTAAAGCTGAGACACAAGTATCAACGTATGAATCCAAAGGTAAAGAATGGCTAAAGAAAGTTGATGAAAAGTTCAAGAAAGAAAAAGTTGAACTTGAGAAAACCTTCACTCTGAAATTATCTGAACTTTCAAGGAAAGTTGAGTCAGAAAAGAAAGAGTTAGAACTCAGATGTACAAAACTTTCTAAACAAGTTTCTAATTTTGAAAAAATAGTTATTACTGAAAGAGATGTCTTTGATAAAGAAAAGAAAATTATTGAAAAGAAAAAAATTTATTATTCAAAGAGATTTCTGTTAAAAATCAGAACTTGGAGAAAGAGTTTGAAACTGAAAGAAAACATTTTGAATCTGAGATTTCTAAACTTACTGACAAGATTGTTGTCTTATTAACAGATATACAAAAGGGACAGAAGATTAAATCTGAATTGCAAAGCAAATTTGACAAACTTTGTAATGAAAAAGCCAAGTTGAATGATAAGATTAGTCAACTTGAAGTGGCTAATGCTGATTTATCTGATAAGTTAGCATCTGACACACCTGTATTATCTTCTTTTGATAATGATGCAAGTGAATCAGTTTGCTCTTTTGAATCAGTAAATAGCTTGTTTCAGAAAATGATTTTCAAGAAACAAAGTGTTAAATCTAAAAACTTGAAAACAGACCAGGTTAAACCTTCTAGTCCATTCTATGTTAAATCTGTTAATAGATATGCTTCTGGATTCAATGCATCCAAGAAAGAAAATATGATTTGGGTTGTCAAATGTTCTCTAGAGTCAGTCAAATATCAAAGATCATTTGCAGAAGCTGAACTGAAAAAGATGAACAACGCTCAAAAAGGTAAAACTTTTGCACCTGATGTTATCAAGTCAAACCAGCATCTAATCAGGTTAGCAAAAAGAAAAGTTTGTTGTTCATATTGCTGTAGTAATGATTTTGTTCATAAACCACATGTTCACAAAAGGTATTTTTCTAATAAGAAGTTTAATGATATTGCTTATCACAAAGGTGGAAACCACTCAATGAAGCTTCCACATACTAACAAGAATGGACCCAAACTTATCTGGGTACCAAAACCTGTACAACCTGTGATGCAGGAATCTCCATTCAAGAAGGAGTAAGTAGAGCAATGGCTTCTAAACATAGCAGTTTAGGACCCAATCTTCAAAGTACAAGGACTATGACTTCTAGGACTTAAAATTCAATGTCAAGAAACTGAAGAACTTGAATGCTACATCATTTCAGGAAGTTTTAAGCTTAATTGTTATATATTATATTCGGAAAGTTGTATAAGAAAAGAGAAATTGTTCTTAATTGTTATATTTTATCTGTATGCAGATATGAAGGGGGAGCATATCTGTATAAGTGTTCACAAGATCCATACAATGTCAAGGGGGAGCCCAGCAAAAATCAAACAGATAAATACATCATGTCAAAGAAAAGAAGAAACATATACTGAGTCAAGGGGGAGTTTATAGATCAAATCTGAAAAGGGTTGTAAGTGTGCAGTGTGTGTAACTTGTTTTGGAATTAAAATGAGTAAAAATGTCATTTTTTGGAAAGTTTTCATTTATGGAAAGTTTCTATTTTTGGCATACTTTCAAAACGTTTCTAAAATTAGCAAATTTCCTCATTTAGAATGTTTTCCAAAAGCTGGAAATTATGCTAAGTTAAGAATTCACATAACACACACATGCGAAATCTGAGGAATTCGCAGATGTGTGTGATATGAATTCTTGAGAATTCGCATATCTGAGTGTTACAAATTCTAACAATTCGCATATGCCTATCTGCGAATTGTGAAGAACTCACACCACACTGATCAACGAATTCTTGAAATTCTTGCACAGAATTCACACACATTGTCTTGTTTTTCAAAGACAATTCGCATCAATCTGTTCTGCGAAAAGTTGTTGGTCCATTAAGATCATGCCACGTGTCATCTTACTCTTGAGTATATATAGAGTTGTCATCTACGAAAACCTCACTTTTCGCATATTGTTTATCTTACGAACTGATTCAGTGCACAAACCCTCTCAAAACCCTTGTTCACGACTTCTTGTGTTCTTCTTCGATTTCTTTGAATCCTCAAAATCAAAAGGTGTTCATTTCATTTTTGTTTGTATTATTGTTCATTGTATTGTTGTTGTTTGATCTTGTTGCAAGTTAACCCTAACTGGATTTAGTTTTAGGGTTTGTCGATTTGTATGGATTGTTCTTCAAGAACTCGTACTAAACTTTGATTATATTTTCATCTCTTTTTGATCTTGATAATGTTTCTAAGTGGAAATTCAAACTAAAGGATCATTAATAATCTGAAATCGAACCATTTTCAATCATTATTTTGACCTAATTTTCATTATTGTTAGATTGATTTGTTAAGAATTTTGAAACTGAATTTTCGTGTTCTTGAATCTGGGTTTGGACATTCTTGATAAAAAATCAAGATTAAGGCTTAATAATGATAAACTACAAGATTAATTGAACAAAAAAGCTTTGTTAATCATGAATCGATCCTAACAAAATAAATTTCTAGGGTTAAATCTTCAAATTTCGAATTTTTGAATTTGGGTTTGACATGAAGATTTGAATGTGTTCTTGATGTTCTTATGAACACTTAGAAATTTTTTCAAGAAATCAAAGTTAATACGAATTCATGATTTTAACAGTACCTTACGAATTCTGAGATTCCATGTTAATTTTCTTTGCTAAGTGTGAAATTCGTATCTTTGTTCTATACGAATTCTTGAGTGTCATGTTTCATATTTCTTAAGTGTGGAATTCGTAAAATTGTATCTTACGAATTTTGGAGTCTTACGAATTCTTCTTACGAATTCTTGCTAGTTTCCTTGAATTCCTAAGTACATAATTCGCAGATCCCTCTCTAGCGAATTCTTGACTTAGTGTTTTTCAAACTTTGGTTTTCAATGTCCAACATCATTTTTTTTAGTTTTTCACTAATCCATTTGGACCTTGTCCATTATTGTTATATTTTTTCAAGTACCAATGGCATATCAGACTGTAGATCAGCAAGTACAGACTGGTGAGCATTCACCAGAAGCACATGAGGCTTCTGAACAATGCCCAATGCCATCCTCCCCTTCTGATTTCCAAGTTCCACATGATGTCAACCCCAATCATTTCTTGATTTCACCATCTGAAATGAAACCACAGCATCCAAACAATCATCATCTCCAGTTCACTATCCGTATTGATCCTTTGGTACTGGATGTCTTGAGAAACCATCCACTCCGAAATGCACTTATTGTTCAAGTTGTTGTTCCAGAACTATATGTACATCAAGCATGGAAAACTATCAGAGTTTCTCACATGATTGAAAAAGGAGTCAGAGTTCAGATTTTCAAGCTGGAAATTGACTACTTTACATCTGTTCTCATACAAGAAAGGTTAAGATTTATTCTTAGTCTTCCATCTGAGACTGCAAGAGAAGGTAGAACCAGTTATGATGAATTACCTTCTGAAGCTGAAGTACTCCGAGGCATTAGAGATATGGGGTATGTAGGATAGCTTACTCAAGTGAGCCAGTTCAAGAAAAACAATTTGCCTCCGTTGTACTATACTCTGTTCCCAGTGATCAATCGGTGCCTCACTGCCAAGAATTTTGGATCAGATAATGCCAGCAATCACATTATGAAACTGTTTTATTCAGTGGTTCATGACTTGCATATTGATTATGCTCAAATTTTCTAGACTGAGCTGTATAAGAAAGTAGTGGCCAAGAAGACTTCTAAAGCTCCGAACTACATTCCTTACCAACGTTTCATGGTGCTTATTGTTCGAAGCATGTTAAGGAGTAACAACAAGATTCCTAAAAGAATTAATCATTCACATGATCCAGTCAGTGAGATGAGGTATCTTATGAGGCAGAAGAAAGAGTTTTTATTCACCATGCATGTGCCTGAAGTGTTATTAGATTATGCAGATCCAGAGTGTGCTAGTATCATAGCTTATAGAGAGTCTATGGGACGGCCAGAACCGGTCATCCCTACCCAAGGCTCCACCCCTAGGAGAGCGGAGTCTGTGAGGGTTTCTGATACCATGGGGGTACAGAAACGGGGAGAGAAGAGAAAAAATACTGAAAGGGGTACTGGAAGGGGTCAGAGACCACGACTATAGACATCAGGGTCATAGGTTGTTACGCCACGTATAGTGACACCTACTGTCGATGAAGTTTATGGCTCTGAACTTGATTTGGATCTTGCAACTGATGATCAGTGTAACACCCTAAAAATAGGGATAACAAAAATCCGAAAAAATCGACATGCGGTATATAAAATTGTCATAGCAAGAGCCTCCCAAAAATGGGGAAATATACAAATCTGTTTAATTACAGTTGTAATTTAACGGACAATAAATAACAACCAATTAATCTAATTTCTATGACAAGAAAAGAGATTACAAAAGGGTTGTCATCTATAAACCCAAAAGTTCTTCTACCAACAGTATGTCCATTTGCAAATATTCCCCAAGCTCTCACCCAAGAAACTATGCCAGCTTAGAACCGGTGTCGCTAGAACCTGAGATACACATCGACACCAAACAAGTGTTAGGCCAAAAAGCCTAGTGAGTTGAACAATAATAAGCATGCATGATCAGTTACGATTCTTATCAGCAGTTAACCAAAGTTCAACAAATGCGGAGTCAATAGGGGATACCCATAGCACCAATCAAGTTCCACCCAAAGAGACAATGTACCTTGATGCCAACTACTAAAACTGACATCCTAAAGGCCCGGCACACCCGAGGACTATAACCATGGCATTACCTCGCATGGCGGAGGTGTAGGCACATACCCACACGGTGGCACCCAAGACTACATCCTCCTAGTGTCTATTGACTTGGTTCGTCTAACATAAAACATATAGGAGTTTGTGAGGTATATTTCAACCAAGTAAATTTTAGTACCAACCATGGGTACAATATTACCATCCTAGTCATGTAGTTCAACATATAACCCATATGACATCCATATACATCATGAATATACAATATTGCCCAAATGACATTTCAAGTAGAAATCATCATAATGCCAAGATATACACTTATTAAATCATGGTAAGCTACTCATATACACATAACCATGGGAAACCCCAAATACTTGCACATTTGATAGGAACATTGGAGTAATAATAATAATGATAGTAAGTAAGAGATAATGATGTGTATCTAGTTTTAACAAAGGGTAAGTAAACTCACAATTTAGGTTTTTGATTAAAATCCTAGAAAAGATGGAAACCCTAGAAGATGAAGATGAGACTTGGAGATGAGAAAAGTTGTAGACTTGAGAAACCCTAGCCAATGATCCTTTGAAGACAATCAATGAAAAATCAATAACCCCAACTACAAAGATGATTGGTATTTAAGAGGGTTAGGGTTTGGAGAAACTGGGCTGACTTGAGAGCTCCATAAATCGCCAACAAAAGAGAGAGATGTGTAGCAATGAATTTAGAAATCAGATAGAAACTCATTTAAGGGTCTGTACCCCGTCGGCGATAGTGCCCGACGATAGTTCAAAGGGCACTATTGCGAGTCACAATCGCGAGAACACTAAGGCACCCATGGTATAAACCGCGCGAGAGTGTCAGACGATAGTGACAGTGTCACTATCGCGAGTCACAATCATGAGCTACCCCCTCACTCTCGGTACATTCTCCACGAGAGTGACAGGCGATAGTGACAATGTCACTATCGCGTGTCACAATCGCACCACACTCCCCTCAGCCCAAAAATACAGTTTGACATGATTACGAACGCGAGGTTTAAACGATTTAAGGGTATATCAGTTTACACAACATTTCAATATAACAACGATCATTAAATGCATACAAAGGCTCATATTCTCAAATAGACACAATTAATGTATTAAGGGAACAAATACTTACCTTAAGAATTTTCGGGTGTTACAATCAGGCAGAGAATGAAAGTGATACAAGTGTAGTGCCTTCTGCTTCTAGCTCAAAGGATGATGATCAAACAAATTCTGATGCTGAAACTGCTAAAGGTGGATCAGATGATGGTGATGATCATGATGATGATGATAATGTTAATCCAAGATCACTGAATTTCTAGAAAGAGAAAGTAGAGAGAGAGCAATGAGAGCGCAAAGTATAAAATCAGAATAATGTGCGTGAAGTTCTTACAAAGACACAAGACCAAAGGGACTTAAATACCCTTGATCAATACTACACAGTATTAGACACAAGACACAGTATCTGACCAAGCCCTATAAATACAATGATTACTATAAAATCAGACCTAACAATCTCCCCCTTAGTAATCATTGGTGCTTTGATCTTCAAAAATTCATCTTCTAAATCAGCATGGACCAACAAAGCGACTTTGCGAAGCATTCTGACTTTTTAAAGAAATTTCTTCACATCATCTTTTAAGCATGTTATCTTTACTGCTTTTGACAAGACTGGACCGGTTTGAAATGAACTTGAAAGAACAGTCGGTTCATCAGCTTGTGCTCTAGACGAATCACCTCTTTTAAATGATCTTGAAGAAGCTGTGGTGATCGGAGCTTGAACAACAAAAGACAATTAAATATGAAAAAATTTTGAATCTTTGAGTGAATCTTGATCTTGCAGATTAACATTTGATCTCTTTGTCTCTTCATCATCTCCTTAAACTTTCTTAATTCTCCCCCTCATGACCTTGATGATCTTGATCAACTTGGTCATGCATATGTTGGAGACGAGACAGCTTAAGATCTGCAAAATCAAAGAAACAGAGAAAACAGAGGAGGTTTGTGCATCACGTTGGTTACGCAAAGCGATGTTTGCGTAACACGCAGGTTGCGCAAAGATAGCTTTGCGTTACATGCAGGTTGCGCAAAGTGAGTTTTGCGCGTCCAACTGATGTCGCAAAACTGACTTAAACTCAGAAATTTTTTTACCTTTTTAAGCTCTTTGACTCCCCCTACACAAATGCACTAAATATGACAATTCAAGTTAGCATTCATATAAAGAAAATCAGATACTTCCCCTCGAAAACATATATTAACATTTAGAAAATTCTCCTTTTTCACTCCCCCTTGAATAATGCTCAAACCCTTTTGAAAAAGATATGAGAACACAAGAATTGAAAACAACAAAGTAAAAAAAAAATCCTGAATATGAAAAATTTAAAACAACAAAACAAGAAAAAAATTTAAACACTAAACAAATAAAATTCTACTTAGTAAAATATCACAGATTTATCAATCAGTTGAAATCAAATACATGTTGTTGGATACAGATACAAGTTCCATTGCATATCAAGTTAAAACATGTTCAGTTTCAAAAACTTTCATCGATCTATTCAGTGTGCAATCAAGCGAACTTTGATTAGCTTTAAGAGAATGCAATTCTAAAAATATAATAGAGAACTTTGCATGTAACCACGCTAAGCCATCAAGAATTAAAGACTTTCACAAATTTACAGGTTTATCGCAACTCAGAAATATCACCAAATATCATGAGATGTGTGCACATTGGCATCTTTTAGCAGTGTGCTCATTGGCATCTTGACATGAGTGTGCTCTTTGGCATCTTTTAAGCATGTGTACTTTGGCATCTTTTAATCAAAAAGTTCAGTAAGTAAAGAACATGCCGTAAACGTAACTTTCTATCTGACCCTATTGCAGGATTTGGGTCAGCCGCTCCCAGACCAGGTGGCCTTAGGGACTAGGTGTCAAGTACCCCTTAGAACTTACTTTCCCGGATCAGAAAGGCTACATCGACACATCCTAAACCCATTCATACCAGTAGAACATGACTTTCGATCTGGTTCTGTAGAAGGATTTGGGTTCGATCACTCCCAGACCAAATGACCTTAGGGGACCAGATGACAAGCATCCCACGAAACTTACTTTCCCAAACCAGAAAGGTCACAGGTACAAACTTTTAAACTTAGAGATTTCTGTATTTTAATAGAATTTAATATTCATCTCAATCACAAGATTTTACGTCGAAGTGCTTAGCCCATATTTCCATTACGATCCAAAATTCTGACTTTTTAGGTTTTCTAAGCATTGTAGACTATAAATATTCCGAATCACACACTTTAAAGCAGTAACAAAAGCTACAAACATGTTGTTGACTTTTCGAAATTTGTTAGAGTTGAAATTTGAACATATAACAACTTCAATATAAACAAAGAACTTGAAAATTTATCCTAAACACATATTTTATTCAAAAGAAAGAAAACTTGTAAATCTTTTACTTTATAGAATTGTAAAGATAATTTTTTTTAAAGTGTCTCAAAAGAAATAATGGGTTAAACAAAATTCAGGAAGTAGTTTGAAAAAGCTCAGATTCTTGAAAAACAATTTGAGAAAACTGGAATGACATTACAGAGATATGCAGCGGAATAAAGGTAGATGTACTCACAGTTTCTCGTTTAGTCAGAAGCTAAACGCGTTGAAGAACGAGTCCTAGACTGACATGTCTAGAAGTCGTAGTCCTTGAAGAACGGGTTTTGGGCTGAAGTACTCAGAAGCCAAAGTTCTATTACTCCCCCTTGACGTGTGATGCCTGCAACTTTGAATCAGATTGAGATTTGGGAACCCACTTGAATTTGGGCTCGTGTTTGTTAGTTGCAGTTCGTATGGGGAAATAACTAGAATATTTGAGACGAGAAGCACGAGATATATTATCAGACATATAAGCATGAGAAAAATGATCAGACAAAAAATCACAATCATCGGAAGAGAAAGCATAATCATCAGAACTACAATCTGAGGAAGAACATGAGACATATTTTGAAATTCGAACCATTTGCTTTCTAGAATATTTTGAAATTTTATTACATGAAGCAAATGAATCACTTTTATAAAGTCTGTCTACATTTCTATCCTCATCAGTCATAGAATCAGAAGATGTCCGCTTCGCTCTCCAGATCTGCTTCTTTGATCGAGCGCTCAAAGCCCTATCTGTAAGAATTGAATCGGAAGAATTAGAATAGTCAGAAATAACTTTATCTTGTTTCTTCGACTTCTTTGGCCGTCTTCTTTTACGCTTAGGTTTATAATATTGATCATTGAGCGTAAAAGAATCATCAAGAATTTTAGACAAAATATTTAAATCAGAAGAAATAAATTTATCCAAGCAACCAATCTGATCAACTAATAAATCTGAATTTGCCTCGGAGTCTGAAGAATTTTGAGAAAAGATTTTAAAATTGGAAACTTTCTTTTTATTTTCCTTAGAATCAGAAGAGAGGCTAGAAATAGAATCTGATTTTTGAGAAAATAAATTTTCTTCAAGACTAGATGTCATGAAGGAAAGAACAATATCAGATTCAATTTTCTTTAAAATGTTTTGATCTTCTATCTTATCTTCAAAATCGATGATTTTGCTTTCTAAAACTAACGGAGGAGTATATTTCTTCGAATCATAAATGATTGGAGAAATATTTTCCTTATCAGAATCAGGAGCATACGAAGAAACAAAATCATCAGATACTGAATATTTGGCATTTTCATACGTATAAACAAAAGGAATTTCATTTTTCTTGTTATTTGTCCTTCTCTCATTTTCGATTTCTAACACTTGCTTCTCATTCATCCAATCAATTTTAAACTGAGGAGCATAATGAGCAAGAGTCAGATAATCGTATTTATATAAAGTTGGGGATTTTTCAATCGCATGTTTAAACAATGTGGATTTTCAAAACCAAGTCCCCACCTTTGTTTTAAAGCTTCTTCACTCCTAGGTTTGTTCATAAAAATTGTTTGTTCAGATTGGTTTCTTCGATAAAGCTTTTCTTCTAATTTATTTATTTTATCTGAAAATTCATCTTTTAAATTGGTCATAGCAGTTAAAGATTCAAGATAAGTCTTATTTGAGTTTTCCAAATCATCCAATTTCTTTTGAAAGATCTCTTTAGTATTTTCTAAAATAGTTTTTTCATCTTTCAAAGAAATTTTTAATTTGTCAATCAAATCTGACTTTTCAGAATTTAAAATCTTTTCAGATAAAATCTTAGAGCGAAAATCAGACAAAACATTAATTATGATATTCATCTGAGAGGTAATGAAATTATAATCAAATTCAGAATATACCTCGTCTTCATCAGTTTTAGAATCGTCTGACTGATCATCTCCGATTAAGCACATCTGAGCGATCTCAACGTTTGAAGCTTCATCATCGGAATGATCCAGCCAGAATTCTTCTTCGGCCAGCAGAGCAGTTCCATTCTCTCTCTTTTCAGCCAGTTCCATTTTCTTTCTGTAGTATGCCGAATCCCTAACTACCTTTGCTCTACACTCCTTTGACATGTGACCCGACTTTCTGCAGTTGTAACAGGCAGCAGTCTTTGGCTCGGGTACTTTGGCTCTTGAACCGAAAGTGAAGCGAAGATTGTTGGAACCCGATCGTGGTTGGAACTTTTTCTGGTAATGCTGAGAAAGAAGGATCATTGCTTTCTATAGAGCCTCACCATCGTCATCAGTTGACCCGTTGTAAGCATTATCAGACAACGCTTGTTCTGCCAATTTCTTCGTGAGGAGTGCCACCGGGTCTACTGACTTCTTGTTTTTGTTGTCTAGTTTGGCCTTTTTCTCTAACACCAAGCTCTCATCAGTCAGCAAGATCTTGAACATCTCTTGGATCTGCATTGTGGAGATTCTGACATCATTCCTCAGTCTATGGCAAGATTTATTCCATTCAGGCTGCAATGTGTTGAGGAACTTCATATTTGTCTCAAGCTCAGTCTTTTCAACTTTAATTTTCCGAAGATCATTGATCATAGCACAGAATCGGTCAAACACAGCTTTTAGTGGCTCCCCATCCTTGGCTTTGAATTCTTCAAAGTTATTCATGTAGTGTGTATGCTTGAGTTGAGTTGCAACCGAAGAACCAAGCATAATCTTCTCAAGCTGTTGCCACATCAGATTAGGATGAGTTTTGAAACAATCAATCCTGTTGTATACAGAATTTGGCAAGGCTAGCATCAGATTTGCTTTAATATCACGATCAACTTGATATGCGGACAACTCTTCACGTGTGTACTCTTTAGTAGGCTTATATAATCCAGAAGCCAATTTGGGTTTTTCAAACGGTCCTTCAGATAGAATGATCAACATGTCATTACCATTCTTTTGTCGTTCAATGAAGTTTAGGAACCGATCTTGCCACTGTGTAAATTCATTTTCATCTATCAATACAGGTAGATGATTTTCTGTACCCAAAGACATCATTAGATCACTTTTGTAGAACTGAGCTTGATAAGAAAATTTGTCAGAATCCATGGCAGATGTTCAAAAATATTCTAAGTCTGAGACTTGCGCAAAGTTGAGCTTTGCGTGAGAAGGCTTTGCGCAAAGTAGACTTTGCGTGAGAAATCAGATACGCAAACCAACTTTGCGTGAGTAGCGGTATACGAGAACTGAGCTTTGCGTAACACGGAGGAAATGCAAACTGGACTTTGCGTTAGTAGAAGGATACGCAAAGTAGCTTTGCGTGAGTAGCTTGTAACGCAAACTGGACTTTGCGTAAGTAGCACGTTGCGCAAACTAGACTTTGCGTAAGATGTTGAAGACGCAAAGTAGCTTTGCGTGATGCAGAGGAGATGCAAACGAGTTAAGGAGATGATGAAGAGACAAAGAGATCAAATGTTAATCTGCAAGATCAAGATTCACTCAAAGATTCAAAATTTGAAATTCTTGAAAAACAATGTGAATCAAAAGTTTTCTAATATCAAAAACGAATCAAACAAACTGATTTTCAAAGAAATTCGATCAAAAACACCTCTGAATTTGATGAAAAATCAAGAAAACGAGATTTTCTTGAAAAAATTCAAGAAAACGATCAAATTTTCGATTTAAACCACAAATTCAGATTCAAAAAAACAATCTCTCAATTCTCTCAAGATTCAGATGGCTCTGATACCAATTGTTAATCCAAGATCACTGAATTTCTAGAGAGAGAAAGTAGAGAGAGAGCAATGAGAGCGCAAAGTATAAAATCAGAATAATGTGCGTGAAGTTCTTACAAAGACACAAGACCAAAGGGACTTAAATACCCTTGATCAATACTACACAGTATTAGACACAAGACACAGTATCTGACCAAGCCCTATAAATACAATGATTACTATAAAATCAGACCTAACAGATAATGTTGATAATATTGCTGCAACTCACACAGATCAAGCTGATATCTGTGATGATGATGAAATTGATGTTTTTGAACCATTTTATGGTACTGATGCCATGGAAGTGGATGATCAGCACCGTGTAGACTCAGTTCTTAATGTTGTTGTTGGGGATATAAGGGAGAACGAGGGAGTTTTAGTTGAAAACTTTGAGAGAGAGAGAGAGAGTGATATTGTAGTAAAAGAACATGGTGAGTGTGTAATTACCCAAACCTACACTTCAAAAAGGGAAACCTCATCTAGCACTTCGCTGCATGTGTTGCAATCGGATGCTCAAGTTATAAGCAACCCACTTATGCACTCGCACACCGAAACCAGCCACTCTATGTCTTCTCAAAAAGATATAGTTTCATGTTCTCACGGGGATTTAGCACAAAATCTGTCGGGTTCTCATTCGTAGAATCAAGGTATTGAAAATAGAGAACAACAGCCCTAGTTCTCAATTTCTATTCCTTCACAGTTGAGTCTAGTGCCATATCGTTTACCAATTATTCTTCCTAGGACACTTTTTACTGATTCTACCATCGGTTATCTTAGTGATCCGATCGAAACATCCGTAGTAGCTCCGCAATACGGACTACAAGGATCGGGTGGAAGTCCTGTCATCGACACGTCTTTGCCAATGATGAACACAGGCCATGCAATTGATTCTTCAGTTGTCATGAAAACGGTTAATCTAAGTGATATCGGCGTTACTAACCCAGACTTTGTGTCAAAGGAACTTCTCGACGGCGCCTTAAAGGCTGTTGAATCTCGTATTCTTGAGAAGGTACAGGAGGAAGTTGGAAGTATTAAACGTCTTTTGAAAGGTAAGGATCCAGTAATTCAACCTGAGCCTGTCCAACATAGTTAGCAAATTCCAAACACTCAACCCACTGATTTGTCCATTGATGAGCTTAAATCTTTGTTGCTTTCAAAGTTGTTATCTCAAGCTCCGAATTCTCAGCATGATGCAGATCTTCTTACCCTTCTGCAATCCCACCAACAAAATCAACCGCCACAGACTGTTCAACCAACAGATGTGGTTAGTGCCTCAGAATTTCATTCTTTTAAATCTGATGTTATGTTTGCTCTATCTGAAATCAAACAGGTAGTTCAAACTTCTTGTAAAGCCCAAGCAATTGTTTCTACTAAAGAACATGATCATGATCCAGATAATGATCATGAGGGGGAGAAAAGGGAGAAACAGGCAGCTACTACTGGATCTGGTGTATCAGTTATGGTGGAAGAAAGGATTGAAAATGTTGAAGGTGATGATAGGGAAGTTGATCATGGTTCTAAGCAGAATGATCACATGGAGATTGTGTTATATGTTGGAGAATGTGTTGAATCGAGGGTTGAAAAGCCTAAGATTGCAACAAGGCAGGAAATTCTGGAGATTACAGGTCTTCGTAATCCTAATGTTATAGCTCTTGAAGATGATACTTTTGATGAAGCTGATAAAAAGTCAAGCTGTATTGGAAAATGAAGGAGGAAGATCAAAGAGATGAATTCTTGGAGCTGGAATCTGATGATGAAGTTGTTGATGTTACTGAGTTTGTTAAAAGAGCTCAAGAGATTCCAGAGAATGAAGCCAACATACTTGATGATTTATTTGAGGACAGAGACACATATGCATTGAATGATATGTTTGATCAAAGTACACCCGAAGGGTTACATTTAAGTCATGTTCATGATAGTGTTCCTGAACCAAGTATTGTTGTAGTTCAATATGTTCCTTCATTCAGTGAGTTTTGTTCTCATCCCAGTGTTGTTCAATCTGATGTTGCTGAGTAGAATGTTGAATCAACTGTCAAACCTGATTCTGATGTTCATATGCCTGATATTCATGTTTCTGATACTCATATGGAAGAAGAATTGCCATACCAGAAAAAGCCTGGAAGTCTAGTTCATCAAGAGGAGTTTGTTAAGGAACCACCAATTGTGTCAAAGTTTCCACAAACTGAAGTAGGACCTTCAGATAAACTAGGAGAGGAGTCTACTCCATTTACTGGATATGATGAATCTGGTATGTCTATGGAAGAGATTAAGAGAATCAGAAGAATGTTAAGAGTTCCTTACTTGGAAGAAGGAGTTAAGATTTTTGTAAGCTATATCACACAGTTAGATCAAGCTCAACTTCTGGGTATTCAAGACAAGTCACCAGAATACCAGAAGGATTATATAAAGATGTTGTAAGTAAGGAGCAGAACTCAAAAAGAAGTCAGAGTCAGACATGAAATTGTGCAAGTTTACTTTGTTACCATGCAGCAGTACAAGAGCATATGGTATCCACAGTTTAAAGTTCAAAGGAAGAACTTGTCTACTTATACTTTCAGTGAAGCTGATTTTGCCAACATAAACTTTTAGGATATTTGAGTTTATGTATCATGACTTCAGAAGTAGAACTATCAGACATCCTGATATTGTCTTTGCTTTGGATTGTATCAAGATATTTATCCGAAGGCATATCTATCATACTTATCTGTATGATTTTCAGCTTGGTATTGAAACTAACCAAAGGAGGGTTAATTTGCTTGCACCTGACATGACTCATCCTCTACTTGAAGAGATTCCACTCTACACAGTACTAAGAGATCCAGAACTTGGCGTTGTGTATAAGAATGATTTTAAAAAGGAGAAAAGATTTATGAGGGTAGCTGAAGTTGCTAAGGCTATGTTTGGCAAACTAGCTGATAAGCTAGCTTATGACTGATAAGTTAGCTGGTAGCTGATAAGCTAGCTGGTAGCTGATAAGCTAGCTGGTGACTGATAAGTTAGCTTATGAAAAAGTCACGTTTGGCAAAATCTAGCTTATAATCATTTAAATTACCAAAAAGGACATTAATTATTTATTTATAATTAAAAGTTAATAAATAATAATGAATATTAATAAGGGGCATAATTGGAATATTTGCAAAAAGCTCCTCATAAGCTACTCAAAGTAGCTCCTCATAAGTTAGCTTATAAGTTAGCTTATAAGCTAGCTTATGGTCATCCAAACATGTACTAAGTATTCTGATGGAACTCTGAAAATGTCTTGGAAAAGCTAGAAAAAAAGTATGAGGAAAGTGAGAAGCAAAGGTTAGCTGAGAATGATCATATGCCCAGAATGCAAAGGATTTGTACTGAAGATGTCATGGAGATAATCAAGGACAGAATCAGATTTAGGCAGGCAATCAGAAGGTTTGAGGGATATCTGGGATTAAGAAGAACTAGCATGAAGAGATGGAATAGGTGAAGTTTTTCAAATTGCTCAAAAAGGGGGAGAATATTAGAATAGAGTTTTGAGTCAATTTGTTAAGTAGTTTTGTTTAATTGTGTTGACCTTTTTAATGTAGCTTGTGTAGTGGTCAAGTGTGTGTTTGACCCTATATAAGCATCTTTGTCTTGTTTTAGTGTGTATTTGTAAGTCTTGTAAGAGTCATTCATGTAATAGTCTTTGTGAGATATATGAATACGACATCATTTGTGACTCAAATTCTCTCATCATATTTCTTTGATTGTTAATTCATTTGTATATGATTAATCATCATTGCTTGATTTCTGGGATCACAATCTTTGTATCTTTGAAGGAAGATATATTCAACGATTGATGATCTCTTAGCTTATGCCTCAAGTTTCTTTTGTCTTTCCCTTGCACACTTGTACGATCTGTCAGAACGGACATACCTCTGCAGCAATTCGTACAACCACTCTGTCAACTACACTGTTCATGATACGGCTGAAAGCATGTCTCCCAAAGTCAGACCCATGCAGCCAATCAATGAAGGACACGTGTAAAGTACTCTGCCATGCATTTAATACATATGATATAAATAGAAAGATCAACACTCCATCTGAGTGTGTCTTCATCTTTCTAAAAAGATAGAAACCCTTGTTTTCTATACTCTCAAATCTCCCATTCTCTATCTTCTTGTGCAACCATCTTAGTGTTTCTTAAGTTTGTTTAGATTAGGTTCTACTTAGGGCCTGTTTACCAAATCTTCCATTAAGTCCTGTATGGATAAATGTGTCTGTCTGGATAAATGTGTCTGTCTGGATAAATTGATGTTGTTGTTTACTTTTTTATCTGAATGAACAGTCTGAATAACAGAAATGACCAATTTACCCCTGAATATGAATTTTAAGCTGTTTTATAAATTGTTGTTTATTTTTTTATAAATTGTAAGCTGTTTCATAAATTCATTGATATAATCCAAAAATAAAAACATAAATTCATAAAGTACTTAAAATTTCAAGTTCAAACACAAACTAGAAAAGTTCAAACACAAAGTACCCAAAGTTCAAAGACAAAGTAGCAAAGTTCAAACACAAATGCTTAAAATTTAAACATTATTAACCAAACTATTTGCAATTTCATCACGCAAAGAAGCCATATATTGAGTGCTATTGGCACCCCATTGGGATATATCGAATTCCTCTTCTCCACTTCCTTCGACTTCTTCTTCGTTCAACAATGCGGTGTCCTCGTTGCACTCCGTAAACAATTGGTCTTGAATATTATATTTTCGAATAAAATTATGTATTGCAAAGCAAGCAATTACCACATTTCTTTGTGTTGTGAATGGAAAAGGAGCCATCTGCTTTAGGATTGGGAACCTCGCTTTCAAGACATCGTAAGCACGTTCAATAACATTTCTAAGCTGGGCATGTGCATGATTAAACTTTTCTTCTTTAGTAAAAGCACGTCGACGTCGAAAATCCGCCAACCAATATCTTGTGTTACGATATGGAGCCAAAAATCCCCGAGCATTGGCATATGCAGCGTCACAAAGATAGTATTTATCTGAAAAACCACCCACATCAAATATATAATATACAAAAAAAGGAATATATCGATTGAGAAAGTTGTATACCTTGTGGCGGAAAAGGAAAACCAGATCTTGGGTTAAAAGCAACTTCCCTAAGTATTCTCGAATCATGCGCTATACCTTCCCATCCAACCCAAACAAAGGTGAATATCATGTTGAAATCACAGATTCCTAAAACGTTTTGATAACATCGACCGCCTCCTCTTCCCCTGTAAGCAGTTGGATGACTGATTGGCACAATTGCATGTATAAGGGTACCATCCAGTGCACCTATTGCACCCTTCAATAATAGAAAATTATTAAATATATATATATATATATATATATATAAATATATAAAATGTTTTAAAATGTCAAGAATAAATCTTACCGGAAATTTTTCTCTCAAGCGTCTTTGATTACTCGACATATTTGAAGTTGTATCAGAAGTTGTCGGCACCACCATTTCTTTTGCGAATTCCATCATTCCTAGTAAAACTTCATGGAAACAAATATGAACGGTTCTTGTAGAGCGTTGAAATCTACGTTTAATCACTCTATAACGTTCGTTATGACCGATCATCGTCAAAAACATCGCCATCTTCTCTTCGACACTAACATGTCTAGTATCTCTCACCCAATTTTTTTGCCTAAAATGATTGCATAAAAGTATATATGCTTCACATGAGAGGCGCATCAACTCTTGACATTGCGTACTAGATCCGGTTAATAACTCTTGGGTGTGAGCATATCCACTCAATGCCGAAGTATTATCGGGCATTCTTTCTATTCTTTCATGTGCATTTCTTCTTCGTCTTACATATATATATATATAAGAACTACCATGAGCATTTCTTCCTCAAAAGTCAACATCTATTAAAATAAAAATGCATATCATAAATCCAAAACAATAAATCCAAACAAAAGCCACATAGCATATCATGTTCAAAAGTTCCCAAAAAAACACCAAAAACGTGGCACCATAAGTTCAAAAGTTAACACCATACAAGTTCAAAAGTTAATACCACAAGTTCAAAAGTTAACACCAAAAGTCCTAAAACAACTCCTTAGAAATATCCTTGTTTCTTCCCAACTATTTTCACCCAATCTTTGGCAATTTCTTCCGGTATTGTCATCCAAGCTTCTCTATTACGAGTGTCCGTAAGAAGAGAGAAAGCAATCGAGTACAAAGGATCATATTTTTCCCATCCAAGCCCGTTCAACTTTTTTAGGCACGTCTCATATGTAAAAAGGTCGGGGTTCCCATATCTTGACGACATACTATCTAAAAACTTTATAAGCTTTTCATCAAGATCCGAAGTGGCTTTCGTACTCTTTTTACCCTTTACTTTCTCAACCGGAGCACGGGATGTACAAGGTGTTGATGACACGGGAGCTTGATCATTTGATGACGGACCATTGCCTTCAACACCGGTGGTCTCTTCATCAGCGACCACGAAAGTCTCAAAGGTTGGCAAAGGGTCCTGTGATGACGGACCATGGCCTCCAAGACCCGTAAACGTACCACCCTCAAACAGCCGTGCACACAAGTCAGGATATGGAAGACTTGTAGTCCTCAAAGATTCAACATACCTATTGGTCTGTGTTAAAAAGAACATCTATAAATATACAAATAAAGTAAACAAGAATTAAAAAAAACAATATCTAAAGTTAGAAAGTGACCTCTATCTCTAACTCCCATTCTTCTGGCGTCAAGTTAAAAGTGTTAGTGATAGGATCGTAGACATTCCCAGTTTTGTTTTTTTTCAACCAAGCAGTATATTTTCCTTTCAGATAATCAAAATGGTTGCGCATTTGCTTTCGATCGACCACAAAATTGTGTGTGGTTTTTAAAGTCTCGGCAACTTTCTTCCAAGAAAGTGCCTTCAAACTAGTACCCTCGTTTCCATTTAACCCCACCTCTAAAATACAAGCCTCTAGGAAAGTTTTCACGACATTGAGATCTTTCCAACTTATCCTAATTCTCTTTTGTTGTTGTGATTCACCGGTTTGTTCCATACCTAATTGATTTGCAAACAAACCCATCAAAGAAAGAAAATTAAGATTGAATCTATAATCAATCTAAAAACATTAATCTAACAACATTAACAAATGATAAGAAACAACAATTTACAGAAATGATAAGATTATGAAAAACATACCTATAATTTATAGAAATGAACAAATAATCTAACAACAATTTACAGAAATAATAAGATTATGAAAAACATTAATCTAACAAACATTAACAAATGATAAGATTATGAAAAACATACCTATAATCAATCTAACAACATTAACTGAGAACAACAATTTACAGAAATGAAAAACATAATCTGATTTGAAGAAATGAAAAACATAATCTGATTTGAAGATTTGAAAAACATAAGATTATGAAAAACATTATTCTAACAAACATTAACAACAATTTACAGAAAAAGATGACCTGAACGTGGTCGATCTGCAGGAGGCGTGGTCGCCGGCTGGTGTGGTCGATCTGCAGGAGGCGTTGCCGGAGGCGTGGTCGCCGGCTGGTGTCGTCGGCTGCAAGTGTGAGGATAGAGGCGTGAAAGTATCTGCGGATGCAAGTGTGAATAATGGAGGCGTGAAAGTGTTTGAAAGGGTTTAGGGTCTGATCGTTCCTTCTTTTTTTTTTGAAAGGGTAAAAATGTCAAGAAATTGGCTTATTGGGGACAACTACACTTTCTCCAACTGTGCGATTAAGCCAAATATGGCTGCGCGATTAAGCCATTAAGCCCCAAGTAAACACTCCATGTGTCTGTGCGAATAAGCCACCCACCCCATTAAGCCCAATAAGCCCCAAGTAAACACCCCCTTAATCTTATTACGCAACAGACTTGTAAATTATGTTTGATTTATCAATAAACAATTTATTAAACTTTAAAATTTTGTGTTTGTATTCAACCCCCCTTCTACAAACTTGTTAAGCACCTTCAAGACCAACAATTATTTATATGGAATCACTTCAATGATAAATTATAAAGTATTGTGTGATGCCTTGATATGAATTTAGAGTCTCTACTTTACAAGTTGAGAAAAACGAAGGCAATATAACACAAAACTTCAACTAAAATGTAGCCCAAACTTGACCTAGCCAAAGCTTTAATACCAACAATATAATAAAACTGGGCCATTCAATATGCAGAAACACTTGGTATACGAAGAAATGAAATATCAACAAAAACAATCAACAAAACCTACAATTAAATGCAAGTAATGTGAATAACAATGAACACAAAATATTTACATGGAAACCCAAACTAGACGAAAATCACAGGCAGAGGAGATTATCAAGAAGTCTGCTATATCAAAACTTGTACTATGCTTGGAGATCACAACAATGAAGAATCTTGAATGCAACAAAGTATATTAAACGATGAGAGTATTTATATACACATAGTTCGTTTAATGACCTAAAGTGGCCTTAAATCTTGCCAATCGCTTAGGCAACATCAAAATCGCCTGAGATCTTGTCCGGTTCCATTTTTGAGTTGTAGGTGATGTGAACCTGAGACTTCAATCAAACACAAACCTTAGCGCAAGACCTTGACCCGAGACTTCAAAATTGGATCTTTAAACTCGGGTTAGGACTATTTGGATGATGATATGTGGCTAGTCTTGCAGACTGCTAAGTATGGTCTTCCATTCTTGAATAAGCTCATTTTCAGTACTTCACCGTGCCCAAACCTTGCACATTAGTTCTCCAACAGTGTTATTCAAAGCTACTCGAATCCTTCTAGCCGGAACTCTTGTAATTGGACCGTTAGGTATCTGGATAGGGTTTGAAAAGTATTCACTCCATGATTGATCAGTTTTGCTCATTTCCACGATCACATCAACATACGACTTGATTGAGGACTTGCCCAAGTCACATAGGAAGTTACTTTGAGGAAGGAAACTTAGTTGAGCAACTTGTGATATCGTGTACCATGTCACTTTTGATTTACCAAGAGTTACTCCGATGATTGATCGCAAATAAAGTTGCATAAGTGATTTCCTAAGTTGTAGATAAAGTTGCATATAGCTCCGGTGGATTTAAATTACTTATTCAACAAGTATGAATGATAGGTTAGACATAAATCATCGATGCACAGTGATAGAAATTCACCTTTTAGATCTTTATACTACGCTAAGTACTTGTGTTGAACTTTGTTTTCCATCTGATGTTGTGTTGAACTGATTCTGACATTATCATCAATAATGTTGTTTTTCTGTACAAACATAATCGGTTATGTACTGCTTTGAAAGTGATATTACTACGATACAATAATGGTAATAGTTTTAGTGATCGGATATCTTGACTTATGTCATCATTCAAGAATTGATTGAAAAGATTGACAAACACGGTCTGCCAAAGGACGAGTACCAATAAATAAATGACACAAGCACTCGAGGGGTCTCTGGTGATGCAGCAAGGACGGTTGGCGCCCAACAATCAAGGAGTTCAAGGACATCGACACCTGGAAAAGCTTCTGATGATGGACATTCAAGGTAGCTTTACCGCTTTTTCTTCATTTATGAAGTGTTATAAATTCATGTATCTAATCTTGTTGACAACACAATCCCAATCAATAGCGACACACAAGTAGAAGTCAAATGGACAGAAAAGTCAATAGTCTCATGATTCAAAAGGTTATCGCTGCCCTCTTAGTTATCCCAGGTGCACGATGTTTTCACGTGTCTTCACTACGTGGATACATTATCATCCCCTACAAGGCTACACGTGATAGACTATCCTTTCAATAAAATTGAAAAATATCTCTCATTTTCAGAAGAACCGGAAAAGATTATAGACCGAGAGGAGAGAGGGACGCGGATAAAGATAATTTTTTTTGTGAAAATGTAGTGGAAGAAGCATACAGAGCTTGAAGCGACATGGGATACAGAAGAAATTATGTGACGCCAATATCCCAAGTTCTTCACATAAAGTAAGTCTCATAATATGTAACTTGATTTTGGGGACTAAATATTTTAAAGGGTGAGAACTATAATACCCCGAAAATTCGTCATTCGGATTATATATAAATGTGTGCATGATTAAGTTGTACCTTATGCATCGTTAACTTGTACCTTGGACGCTAGATTTAAGAAAGACCATGTTGAGGGGACAACCTGGTAAATTGAAATTAATATTAAACTTGCAATGTAAGAAAATTTATGACTAGGGTAGATTTTGAAATTTTTAGAAGTTTAAGGGAACCAAATTATACATTTGATTCAAACATGTTTTTATCTAATAATAGAATATTTAATAGTTCATTTGCATCTTCATCTCCAAGTCGTGTAGACATAAAGAAGAAGAGAGAACTAGAGAGAGAAAGGGAGAAATCATCCAATTTCTTGACGAATTGAAGAAGATAAAGTGTACTTTTGAAGTTTTAGACTCGCGAACACTAAGGTAATCTTTTTGATAACTTTCAATTTTTGGTTTTTATGATAGAACAGATAGTAAGTATGTGTATTGTTTTGTTTAAGTAATTTAGGTGTTTAGAAGAGGATGGATTCACTTAGTTTAAACTAAAATCTTTCCTAAATTAAGGTTATGTTTTAATTTGGGTCTTTAATCTTGAAATTAGGATTTGCATGTAATAGTATGTTAAAGTAGTAATCTAAGTTGTAGTTGCTCCCCCATGTGTTTGATGAAATGCCTAGATAAAACTTATATGTATAAAATAGAATATGTTCGGTGAGTTCAAAAATTCATATAAAATGAATAACTAATCCAAATGAGTTGTAAGATACGCCGTTGGAAAGGTTGGAGTGTCTATTACACATTTTTAGTTCCCACCGTGATCAAATTCTATTTTTAAGTGGCTTAAAATAGTGAGTTTTTGAGACTGGTCACAATGTACTCGGGATCAACTTTTTGTAAAATTCGTATAAAATTGATGGATGCTCCAAATGAGGTGATTCCAAAATGAATAGATCCTTAAAAGACGAAACTACAACTTCCATTTATATGAAAACATTTGGATTGGCTTCTAAGTAGGTGAAAGTTACAGAAACTCGAGACATCAAGAAGCTGATAACTCACTGTTAGAATTTCTAGAATGTGTTTTTCTTTCAAAATGAAATCCAGTGTTCTAAAAGGCATATAAATTTATGTTTATTATGTATAAAGTGCCCTAAGGATATTATTAGCTCTTTGGAAGGTTCGTAGGAAATTTTAGGACCCTTGTGGCTTGTGTGAGCTTAGAATTACGAATTCCGTTACCTAAAATTCGAAGAATTCATGTTGGATTTGCAGGAGACCAAAAAAGATAGGAAGGGAATGTATGAATTCAACCTTCCTTGATACTGGAATGATCTATTGAAGTGGTCTTTTATTATCCACGAGATTCAATATGAATCAAAATATCTACAAAAGTGGGTATATGTGTTGGTTATCCGGAACATTGTTCTTAATCCTTGATCAGTTTGTTTTAATTGTTGTGTTATGATTATTAAACAAGTTTTTCAGCCTGTTTGTAATGTCCATCATGGATTTAGTCGGATCACCTTTATATTTTTAGAACCGAACTTCTATCGGATTTGAGACTTACATGTCTTTATTCAATTGTTATTTTTATGAACTTCTATGTGACTTTCTGAAACTAAAATATGTTGAGAAATTGGAAACCCATTTCTGATTTAACGAAATTGGACTTCATTACTTTGACTTTGTTTTTCGGACACCGGACTTGGACTTGGGGGCACCTTTGTCTGGGATGCTACCATAGTGGCTACAAAAACTACGGCGTCTTCAACGAATGGTACCTTGTACCTGACCTTTATGGAACACCTTTACGGAACAGGCAACCCAAGACGTATAGATCGATCCTATAACTAGTTCTAGAACTTGAGGTCGTGGTTAAATCTACGGTGGGACTTAGGCAATATGTTCCCGTACCCCTGTTTCCCAACCGTCCGAATGGTTTGGTTGACCATCGAGCAACGTGTCCTTGTTGCACGGATGAGAATTTAAATGATTTGAGACTTGGTTGCGGACTTTTGAGAATTTGATGTTAATTTTCTTTGTTTTGGATTTGTGGTTGTTTTCAAGTTATATTTACAGATCATCATGATTTCTGATTATTGATTCGTTGAATATATATATATATATATATATATATATATATATATCAATTGACTTGATTTCAATGTTTGCTAATTATTTTCATTGCACTCAACTTTATTGATTTATTTTTGGGTCTGCTATTACTTTTATAATCCGTTCACTTATCATGTCATCCAGTCGTGTGTTCTCCGTGCACGACATGTATATGATATACACTCGGGATTGAGTCAAAGTGAGAAGAGTGACATAAGCGACTTTTTGGGATAATCCTTCATAGTGACAATTTCTCTTTTGGTTATGAACATGTAGTTATGTTATGCTTTTGGATTTACATAAATAATGTACATAATACTTAGCATGCTCAGTATGATATCCAACCCCTTCTTCGATTGAGGTTCTTTTGAATTTATATATGTATGTGTGTGTGTGATGGGAACCCTGTCCTAGATCACTCAATAAACTTGATGCACAATAATAAAAACTAAAAAGAAAGAGCATGATACCGGGATTTACGTGGAACCCCAAAATGGTGAAAACCATGGGTATAATATGATACCACCAATAGAAGTTCACTAATCACAACAACGATTACAATGCTTTGAAGAGAAACAATGAAGAAAACCTCATATTTTGCACCTAGTTTGTCTATGGGTTTGGGAGTATTATATATATATATATATATGTATGTATGTGTGTGTGTGTGGAGAAGATAACAACCATAATAACCTAGAAAAAACAAAATCCGTCAAGGGCAACGATGCGACATAGCTTCACGAGCTCGGTCTCCAGACCCAAGTCACACCACATGGGAGGAAGAATAATTTTCAAGGCAAGTTTAACATAAAGTCATAAGCAGCTTGATTGAATCTATTTATTTGATATTCTTACTTTTATTCAACAAGCATCATCCTAGTCTATCAACACCCCATTTTCGCTATGGCGTGTAGCTCTGTTGGCAAAGGGGTGGAACGGCTTTACCGAAATACAAGACAGGTCCTGGGTTCAATCCCCCCCCCCCACTAGACTCAACCACTAAGTG
Source organism: Arctium minus (assembly GCA_954870635.1). Classification (NCBI taxonomy): domain Eukaryota; kingdom Viridiplantae; phylum Streptophyta; class Magnoliopsida; order Asterales; family Asteraceae; genus Arctium; species Arctium minus. The sequence continues at coordinate 9,235,673 of OX941094.1, read as the reverse complement.
ATCCAAAAAATGCCCCCTCACATTGGTGTCCTTGGAGGTGGGTTCCATGTGGGCCAGTTGGGGTTGCTAATTATCAACTTTTTGCCGAAACATCCCATTTTCTTCTTTTTTTTTATGCTAAGAATAATCTTAATTAGAAATTAGCATTATAAAATGGAGTTGCACTTTATTCACCAATATGGAAGCTCAAGCCCCAACACTAATGGTTCATTTTTGTTTGTCTAATTAACTTGATATCCGTATGGCCCATATTTATAGTTTCCACTCATATATCAATTCACCAAAATTCTAACTCTTTCTAGATGCTGACAAATTAATTTGAATCTATTTTAATGAGATAGAACTCTGCAAATCTGGTTCACTTCTTACCATTTTGCCCAACTGTATTTTGCATTAACTCGATGCTGAAAAAAGCAGTTAATGATTTAAAACACATAGGGAAGCGAGTTTTTGTTTTTACGATCGTCAGTGCCACCAGATCGGAGGTAAACATTTAAGGCTTTCATCAACCTTACTCCGGTTGCCTTTGTTCTTAAAGATAGTTTATTGTTTGTCTGTAGATGTGGATTTGTCACAAGCTTAATGCTAAACTCAGGAGGTAAGTTGTTTTGGGTTCAATTAGTATAGATGATCCACCAATGTACCTCACGGTAATAACTTCTTCTTCCTTCTTGCTTTTTATTTAATTTTTCCCGAGTGATTGAATTTTGAAATCACTGCATTTGGTTTTTCATCATAAGTAAACCATCATTCTTATTAAAATACAGAAAGAACGTTACACTTTAAAAGAATAACCAATTCATGTAACAAGGTTCTTTTTGAATCTACTATTGAAAATTAGGGGATTTTTTTTCTCTTTTTCTACTAATACATGTATGAAATAAGACGACTCGACGTGGACAACAAATATACAGTGGTTAATCCAATTATTTCATTTTTAACCTTGGTTATGTTTTCTTGTACCTGCTTAGGTTTGTATATATTGTTTGTTTTTAATGTCGTTGCTTACTTTAAGCCATTTTCTATTTTTGCACTACCTTTCATATTTTCAACTTCTTTTTATGTTCTAGTCCTAAAAATTTCTTGAGCAAGCTCTATCTTATTCTGATAATCCAAGATCTCTAAATCTTAGAGAGAGAAACTAGAGAGAGAAAGATGAGAGCGCCAAAGTTACAATTATGAATATCAATATGAGAATCCTTACAAACAATAAAGCCACAAGGGACTTAAATACCCCTGGCTTATACACACAGTATTAGACCACACAACACAGTATAAGACCAAGCCTATAAATACAATGATTACTATAAAATCAGACTTAACAATCTCCCCCTTAGTAATCATTGGCGCTGTGGTCTTCAAAATCAATCTTCTAAATCAGCACTGACCATCTAAGCGACTTTGATGAAGCAGCTTCTTGACTTAAAAAAAATTTCTTCTCAGCAACTTTCAGTTTGAGATATCTTTGTTGCCTTGACAAGACTGGACCATTTTGGAATTAACTTGAAAGAACAGTTGATTCATCAGCTTGTGCTCTTAGACAACACACCTCTTTTGAATGACCTTGAATGAACAGTGGTGGTCGAAGCAGGAACTGGTCGAAGCAGGAACAACAAAAGAACTGATAAGCTGAGAGAAAAGAATCTCTTGAGCGAAACTTGATCAGCAGATAAACGTTTGAGCTCTTTGTCTCTTTAACTTCTCCTTAACTTCTCCCCCTCATGACCTTGATGATCTGGATCAACTTGGTCATGCAAATGTTGAAGACGAGACAACTTAGAATCTGCAAAATCAAAGTAAAGGAAGAAGAGGAGAGGTTTGCGCAACACGTTAGTTGCGCAAAGGAAGGTTTGCGATACTCGTGAGTTGCGCAAAGCACGGTTTGCGTTTCACGAAGGATGCGCAAAGTACAGTTTGCGTTTCACGAAGGATGCGCAAAGTACAGTTTGCGTTTCACGAAGGATGCGCAAAGCACAGTTTGCGTTACCAACTAATGTCGCAAAGCTGACTTAATACTCAGAAAAAATTTACCTTTTTAAGCTCTTTGACTCCCCCTACACAAATGCACAAGATATGACAATTCGAGTTAGCATTCATAAGGGAAAACCAGATACTCCCCCTCAAAAACAGATATAATCTTTGAAAAATATTCTCTTTGTTCACTCCCCCTTGAATAATGCATAAACCCATTAAAATATATTTATGAGAACACAATGATCAAATATTAATGTGGAAAGAAAAATATACTGAATGTAAATTTTGAAACGACTAAACATATAAAATTTTAAACACTAAACAAATTAAAGTCTACTCAGTAAAATATCACAGATTTATCAATCAGTTGAAATCAAGCGTGTGTTGTTGGATACAAGAACAAGTTTTATTGCATATCAAGTTAAAACATGTTCAATTTCAAAAACTTCCAGCAATCTATTCAGTGTGCTCACATGCGAATCTTCGATTAGCTTCAAGAAAATGCAATTCTAAAAATATAATAGAGAACTTTGCATGTACTCACACTAATCCATCAAAAATTAAGATTATCAAAAATTTATAGGTTTATCGCAACTTAAACATATCACCAAGTATCATGAGATGTGTGCTCATTGGCATCTTTTTAGCAGTGTGCACATTGGCATCTTAACATGAGTGTGCTCTTTGGCATCTTTTAAGCGTGTGCACTTTGGCATCTTTTAATCAAAAAGTTCGGTAAGTAAAGAACATGCCGTAAACGTAACTTTCTATCTGACCCTATTGCAGGATTTGGGTCAGCCGCTCCCAGACCAGATGGCCTTAGGGGACTAGGTGTCAAGCACCCCTTGGAACTTACTTTCCCGGATCAGAAAGGCTACATCGACACATCCTAAACCCATTCATACCAGTAGAACATGACTTTCGATCTGGTTCTATGGAAGGATTTGGGTTCGATCACTCCCAAATCAAATGACCTTAGGGGACCATATGACAAGCATCCCACGGAACTTACTTTCCCAAACCAGAAAGGTCACAGGTACAAACTTTTAAACTCAGAGATTTCTGATTTATAAGAATTTAAAATTCATCTCAATCTCTCAGTTTTACATCTAAGTGCTCAGCCCAAAATTTCATTACAATCCAAAATTCTGACGTTTTAGGTTTTCTAAGCATTGTAGACTATAAATATTCCGAATCACACAACTTTAAAGCAGTATCAAAAGCTACAAACATGTTGCTGACTTTTCGACTTTTGTTAGAACTGAAATTTGAACATATAAAAACTTTAATATAAACAAAGCAACTTGGAAATTTATCCTAGACACACATTTTATTCATAAGAAAGAAAAATTGTAAAACTTTTACTTTATAGAATAAAATTTGTAAATATTTAAACTTTTAAAATTATTTAGTTGAAACAAAATAAAATTCAATAAAATCATCTTTCACATAATGTATAATGAAAAGGTGTCTCAAATGGAAAAATTGGGTTATACAAAATTCAGGAGTGAGTTAAACATGCTCAGATTCTTTGAAAAAGATTGAGAAAACTGGAACAACACCATAAACAGAGATATATGCAGCGGAAATTAGGTTGATGTACTCACAGTTTCTCATTAGTCACAGAAGCTAAAATCTATGAAGAACGAGTCCTAGATTGATATGTCTAGAAGTCAATGTCTTTGAAGCACGGGTTCTAAGCTGAAGTACTTAGAAACCAAATTTCTCTTACTCCCCCTTAACATGTGATGCCTGCAACTTTAAATCAGATAAAGATTTGGGTACCCACTTAAATTTGGGCCCATGTTTGTTAGTTGCAGTTCTTATGGGGAAATAATTGAAAGAATTGAAACTAGAAGCACGAGAAAGATAATCAGAATAATATGCATAATCATCAGAAGATAAAACATAATCATCTGAACTAGAATCAGAAGACGAATATGAGACATTTTTGGAAATCTGAATCATTTGCTTAATAGAGTATTTAGAAATCTTATTACACACAGCAAATGAATCACTTTTATAATATTTGTCTACATATAAATCCTCATCAATCATAGAATCAATAGATGTCTGCTTCATTCTCCAGATTTGCCTCTTTGACTTGCTCAGAGTCCTATCTGTAAGAATTAAATCGGAAGAATTAGAACAGTCAGAAATAACTGTATCTTGTTTCTTCGACTTCTTTGATCGTCTTCTTTTACGCTTAGGTTTATAATATTGATCATTTAGCGTAAAAGAATCATCAAGAATTTTAGACTTAATATTTAAATCAGAAGAAATAAATTTATCTAAGCAACCAATCTGATCAACTAAAAGATCTGAACTTGCCTCGGAGTCTGAAGAATTTTGAGAAAAGATTTTAAAATTGGAAACTTCCTTTTTATTTTCCTTAGAATCAAAGGAAAGGATAGAAATAGAATCTGATTTTCGAGAAATTAAATTTTCTTCAAGACTAGACGTCATGAAAGAAAGAATAATATCAGATTCAATTTTCTTCAAAATATTTTGATCTTCTATCTTGTCTTCAAGATCGATGATTTTGCCTTCTAATACTAAAGGAGGAGTATATTTCTTCGAATCATAAATGATAGGAGAAATATTTTCCTTATCAGAATCAGGGGCATAAGAAGAAACAAAACCATCAGATACTGAAGATTTAATAGGAGATATATCATTTAAAATTCTTCTTCCTTTTCTTAATTTTTCAGGAAAATATTTTGCATTTTCGCTAGTGTAAACAAAAGGAATTTCGATTTTCTTATTATTTGTCCTTTTCTCATTTTCGAGATCTAACACTTGCTTTTCACTAGTCCAATGAAATTTGAACTGGGGAGCATAGTGTGCAAGAGTTAGATAGTCGTATTTATATAAAGTAGGAACTTCGTTTATTACTTTGTTTAAACAATGAGGATTGTCAAAACCAAGTCCCCACCTTTGTTTTAAAGCTTCTTCACTCCTTGGTTTGTTCATAAAAATTGTTTGTTCAGATTGGTTTATTCGATAAAGCTTTTCTTCTAACTTATTTATTTTATCTGAAAATTCATCTTTTAAAGAAGTCATTTTAGTCAAAGACTCAAGATAAGTTTTATTTGAATTTTCCAAATCATCCAATTTCTTTTGAAAGATGTCTTTAGTATTTTCTAAAATTGATTTTTCATCTTTCAAAGAAATTTTCAGTTTGTCAATCAAATCTGACTTTTCTGAATTTAAATTCTTTTCAGATAATAACTTTAAACGTAAATCAGATAAAGCAGTTATCATGATATTCATCTGAAAGGTAATGAAATTATAATCAAATTCAGAATATACCTCGTCTTCATCTGTTTCAGAATCGTCTGACTGATCAACTCCAACCAAGCACATTTGAGCGATCTCAACGTTTGATGCTTCATCATCGGAATGATCCAACCAGAATTCTTCTTCGGCTAGCAGAGCAGTTCCGTTCTCTCTCTTTTCAGCTAGCTCCATTTTCTTTCTATAATAAGTTGAGTCTCTAACCTTCTTTGTTCGACACTCCTTTGAGTAGTGGCCCGACTTTCCACAGTTATAACAGGCAGTAGATTTTGGCTCGGGCACTTTGACTGTTGAACCAGTAGTGAAACGAGAAGAGTTGGAACCTGTTCTTGGTTGGAACTTTTTCTGGTAATGCTGAGAGAGAAGGATCATAGCTTTCTGCAATGCCTCACCATCGTCATCAGTTGACCCGTTGTAAGAAATATCAGACAACGCTTGTTCAGTTAATTGCTTTGTGAGGAGAGCAATCGGGTCCACTGATTTCTTCTTTTTCTCAAGTTTTGCCTTTTTCTCTATCACCAAGCTTTCATCAGTTAGCAAGATCTCAAACATCTATTGGATCTGCATTGTAGAGATTCTGACATCATTCCTCAATCTGTGGCATGATTTATTCCATTCAGGTTGCAATGTGTTGAGAAATTTCAGATTTAATTCAAGCTCAGTCTTTTCAACCTTTATCTTCCGAAGATCATTGATCACGGCACAGAAACGATCAAACACAGTCTTTAGTGGCTCCCCGTCCTTGGCTTTGAATTCCTCAAAATTATTCATGTAGCATGTATGTCTGAGTTAAGTTGCTACTAAAGAACCAAGCATAATCTTTTCCAACTGTTGCCACATCAGATTAGGATGAGTTTTGAAACAATCAATCCTGTTATATACAGAGTTTGGCAAGGCCAACATTAGATTTGCTTTAATATCCCGATCAGCTTGATATGCCGACAACTTATTCTGTGAATATTCTTTAGTAGGCTTGTATAATCCAGAAGCCAATTTGGGTCTTTCGAACGGTTCTTCAGATAAAATGATCATCATGTCATTTCCATTCTTTTGTCGTTCAATGAAGTTCAGAAACCGATCTTGCCACTGTGTAAATTCATTTTCATCAATCAGCACCAGAGGACGATTTTCAGTACCCAATGACAGACTTGTGCAAAGATGAGCTTTGCGTGTGAAGGCTGATACGCAAACTAGGCTTTACGTGTGAAGGCTGATGCGCAAACTTGGCTTTGCGTGTGCTGAGGGATGCGCAAAGTAGCTTTAATACGCGAATTGATGTTTCTCGGAAGCAAAAGGAAACGCAAAGTATCTTTGCGTAATATAGCTATTGCGCAAACTAGGCTTTGCGTACGCTGAGTGATGCGCGAACTAAGCTTTGCGTAAGCTGTTGGATGCGCAAAGTTAAACTTCTTGATACGAAAACCTGAAATACATGAACAAGATTAGTAGGACACGCAAATCCAACTAAGAACTTGCGTAAAGTACGAAGAACTTGCGCAAAGAATAAATCTTACGCAAACCGAAGAAAAAACACAAAAACTTCTAAAAAATCGATTTCAACATCGATTTTGATGAAATTTTCTTATTCAAATTCGATCAAAAACACCTTTTCAACACATTTCAAACAAAAATTTCGATTAAAATCCACAAAATCTAAATTTCGTAAATCACACAGTTCGTTAAAAACGGTTTTTCAGAAAATCACAAAACCTCAAAATCAACCTTCAAAACTCGAATTTCTTGAAAAACAATGTGAATCAAAAGTTTTCTATTATCAAAATCGAATCCAACAAACTGATTTTCAAAGAAATTCGTTCTAAAACACATCCGAATTTGATGAAACTCAAGAAAACGAGATTTTCTTGAAAAAAAAATTCAAGAAAATCGATCAAATTTTCGATTTAAACCACAAATTCAGATTCTAAAAATCAATCTCTCAATCCTCTCAAGATTTAGATGGCTCTGATACCAATTGATAATCCAAGATCTCTAAATCTTAGAGAGAGAAACTAGAGAGAGAAAGATGAGAGCGCCAAAGTTACAATTATGAATATCAATATGAGAATTCTTACAAACAATAAAGCCACAAGGGACTTAAATACCCCTGGCTTATACACACAATATTAGACCACACAACACAGTATAAGACCAAGCCTATAAATACAATGATTACTATAAAATCAGACTTAACATATTATTTTCTCACACTTTGCACAAGCGTAAGATCTTCATGGAATAACTGCTCTACTATTTGGGATAGAGATCAGGTATGCGTACATCTCACCCCTCCCAGACCCCACTGCAGATAGGACATAGTGGGCTTATTTGGTTTGCTTTGGTTTAGTCATTTTCCAAACATTTCTTAATAATTATGGCAAAAACAAACACGTTTCATTGCTCCCATTGGTTTCTAATGGTTAGATAGACTTGTTGAAGATCAGCACATAAACATATTCCACTTTCATAATTCTCAACTAATCTTGCTCTATAAAACATGAACGTTTTCTAATTTCTCTGTGTTCATCTTTTTTCCAATTTCTATGTGCTGCAGAAACTGAAGATGCTTACTATGAAAGAACCCGAAATGTGATATCCAGATACCTGGGACTTTATACATTGACTCTTCCGTATTGACTTTTCCACAGGTCTACCTGCGACTTTATGCGCCTTTGATCCACCTTAAAGGTATGGTGGAGGATAAAGTCAAAAGTAAACCAATGATGGCATTTGATCATAGTTGTCGTGAAGTGGTTGAATGCAAAGGCTATGGTTTTTAGATTCAACAAACATGAGATATGCCATTACGAATCCTATATTCAAACCAAACAACTAATTAATTTGGATATAGAAAAAAACGACAGTGTTACTAATTAATTTTTAGAAAAAAATGACTAATTAATTTTTTTTATAATACATCAATTGAATAATAAATTTCTTTCTAAGGAACAACAGTCAAATAACCTAAAATGACAATTTAAGGTTTAACATCAATGAATTCCAAATCAAGCCTTTTACCAAATCTAGGTTAGAGACGAGTGTTACTAAAACCAATAAAGTCGCTATGTCCAAAACGATACGGAAAAACGTCCCAATGAGATAAGTCTTTCACGAACCCCTAACTACCACTGAACTCTTCTCAAGTGTCGCTAGTACCGCCCCACAGTGACTTGATGCACATGCCGACAAGAAAAAGTGTTAAGGCTTAAAGTTTAGTGAGTTCAAGCACTTTTCATCTCAAATACGTATAAAACGGTAAAACCGAAGAAGTTATATTTAAATCACAATATTCCAAAATGACACGTATTTCCAAAACCCACCATTTACATGGTGAAAACTTAATAACACAAACATCGATATTAACACGAAACCATAACCCAGTACTCACTCAAAACAGGAATAAAGCTTACGATTCAAATACCGAAAACATGGATAAACTCCATTATGCATAACACTAAAATAAGGTTAGAACTCAATATCCAAATAACAATTATGGATAACACTCCATACCCAAAAGAAACACCTTTTGGTGACAGAGGAGACTTGTTTCCATTGAATGTGGCGAAACACATAGTAAGCCATACATCAAAATTATCAAGTAGCACCTCAAGATTCAATTGACCTTAGTCCCTACTCATTCGAGTTTCACCTCAAGGCTCATGTCCTTAGTGCCTACCCCAACTGGAAACACCTTAAGGCTTATGGTTCTTAATGCCTACCACTCTAGGTATCACCTCAAGACTCAATAAACTTAATGTCGACTCTTTAGAGTTTCACTTCAAGGATCATGACCTTAGTACATACCTCTCTAGGTAGCACCTCAAGGCTTAAGTCCTTAGTGCCTACTCGACTAGGCCAAAGTCTCAAAACAAGGGTCCCGGTGCCTAACTTCTCATGAGTTTATCACTGCGACACATAGGATAACAGAGTCTAACTCATCTAAATTCATTTCCGCAATACTAAAACGACCACAATACTTACTCAAGCACTAGCCCCAAAGTGAGAATATAAAAAATCCTCACTTTCCAAATACGACTGACTCTTATGCCTATGGATTTATTGCATTACAGTCTATATTACACGACTCCAATTGAATGACCCCCACACTCAAAACATGTAATCTCAATAAATATGCACTAAAAGTATACATTTTTCTAACAACATATAAAATCAAATACACTAAAAGTGCATTAGCGTTACATTAATATCCATTATATGCGATAAACCATCAAAATACCACAATCTTATGATTTATCATCAAAATGTCCAAAAACTCCAAACATAGGAATCTCTCAAGGTTTATAAAATCAAATGCACCAAAGATGCAATTTCATCAAATAATCAACAACATTTGACAAATCTCAAGAAAAACACTTTAACACTCCAAATTGGGCATTTTTGACATGTACCTATTTTTCACAAGGGTAACTTGAAACTCACCTAAATTTAGTTTCCAATTTCATCTCTAACTTCCAAAACATGAAGACTTGAATCCAAAAGTAAGGATCTCTAGAAATATTCTCAAGGCAATAACCCAAGTCCAGGAATGTATCACATATTAACACAAACTTCAAATCCTCAAAGATCCCCCAAATATAGAGCTCAAAATACTCAAGAAACTTACCTCTTGAAGAACTTGAAATCATCTACCCAAAGCTCTACAATGGAGGTCTTCATCTCTCCAAGACAAACCTTGATTTCAACCAAACTTGAGAAATCTTTATACTCTAATCATAGATCTTCAATCTCCAAGTTAATCCTTCCATTTGTCCTAAAAACCTTTAAGAATAACCCCAAATAACTCTAGAACGCTCCCAAGAAGAGAGAAATGAAGAGATTGAGAGATAGTGAGCAAACCTAGCCAAAAAAGGCTTAAAACCCAATTAGGGGCTCCAAGAGACTTCAGTCACTTGGAAAGTCGCCCGAAAACAAAAATCAGCCGCTCAGAGTGTTAAACTCTTAGGCAACTTGGGCAGCCACTTAGGTCGCTTGGTAACAAGCCCGACATTCTTCTTTGTGTTTTAAGGTGTTTTGCGACTTCTCGTGCAACCAAACTTGCACGGGAGGTCCCTTAATGCCCCAGATGGCTTCTAAGACAACTTTTCTTCACCCTAACTCGACCACGCCCCTTGATCATGATTTAAATTCTACGTGCATACAATAACGACTAAACACCAAACGACTCATTAAAACAAATCTACACCTTTAAACGATTAACCACAAAAACTTGGGTGTTACAGTAGTGGTCCAATGTTTCGATAGAATCCTTGCATAATGGGCAAAACATCGTATTGAGACCGATACCTCTATTGTTGAGCTCTTCAAGAATGGGTAACCTATTTTGAAGCACCCTATAAATGAAGGTAATTCGCTTTTCTTGGAGCTAGTTTGTTCCAAACAATAGATTTATCCAAAATAGATGATTTTATCTTATATTCAACTTATGGTAGTAAACGAAGTGTTAATGCTTCTAAGGGCGTACTTCAATGAATAACAAGAATCTTACACCAAAATGTAAGATTTCCAGTATATTCCTTTTAAACTTTCCCATTGGTGTAAATGAATACTGTTACACCAAATTTGATGTCTTATTAAATTTGGTGTCACAGGTGGAGTGATTTTGTGTCAAATTTGGTATTCAATGTATGATTTAATGTCCCATTGAAGATGGTCTAACATAATTTCTTAAATGAAGGGTATTAGATAATGGCAATAATTTCAATATATTTACTTAAAATGATTATAGTTTTGTTATATTTAACGAGTCAAATAAAAAATAAGGTAAAAAGAAAACGGTCAAAGAGGAGAAAGTGACTCAAAATGCATTTAAATAGTTATGAGTTGTAACTTATTAATACAATTTATTAAAAAATGTTTGACAACCTTTTAATAATATCGTTTAATAATAAAATTTAATGCATTAGTTCTTTATAAACCTACAAATAATGGACAAAAGTACGTTGATGGGCTAACCTGAGCCCATTTGGACCGAAACAAATACCTATTTATTTTGACTTGTTATTTAGCCCGTCTAATTTGTCACCTTTGGTATAAGTTTTCATAGATGAAACACACTATGAGTTGAGCAAATGCTTCTTTCAGGTTTTCTTATTACTTATTTATCATTTAATAATCACTTATGTCTCAAATAAATGCAATATTTGACTTAATTCCTAGTTTAATAAGAAAATCTACTACCAAGTTTGTTTAAAAACGTTTCTCAACGAGAATTATTATAAATAACGATGTGCATTTTCAAATTGTAGCAAATCATGATCAATCATAAATTTAAGTATAACTACGTTTGTTTTTCTAACTTTGGTTATTTTCTCTCTTGAAATTCGAAAAATTAGATTCAACGTCAATTTATATTTTGAATTGAATAAATTTTGCTTTAATTTCTATTTTAATAATCAACTTTCAAAACCTTTATTTTAGAGAACTAATTTCCAAAACTTATCATGTAAGGGATTCCTTGATCAAAGCTATGTTCCAAAACTAAGACCGAAAACAAAATTGTTTCCACCAACAATTTTGAAAGATGGTTTTCCAAAATAAAAATAAGAGTAAACTATAATTTTGGTCCCTATGTGTAACACCCTAAAAATAGGGGTAAATTTAAACAATAAAAGCTTACGAAATATGACATCCAAATAAATGGAAAATCACCCAAAAAGGGGAATTGTAAAAGCGTTTACAATAAATACGAATGATAAACGACATCCTACTAATCTCAACTGAAATAGGCTAGATTAAAGACGGGTGTCACTATCATCTCCAAAAGTATAATATCTCCAAGTATCGCTTGTTAACCAAAAGCTATCGACCTCAAAATTTCCAAGACGGCAAATAGACGCTCCCCTCAATCCTTGGAAGCCCCACCACTTAAAGAACCTGAGTATACATGTCATTTAAAGAAAAAATGTTAGACTTTCGCTTAGTGAGTTCAAATAATTATAAAACAGCATTATAGAACATTTTAATGTTAAAACATTTCAATGGCAAGAGCTTATTATTAGCTGAAACCATATCTACGCCCTGGGAGGGATCAAGGTTTCACAAAGTAGCTGGGGAGACCCGGTTTACCATTGCTAGTAACAGAACACAAAGTAAGTCACATTGCGATGTTATAGATATTCTATTATAGCACCATTAGTTATCGAGTTCAACCACCCACAGTCTATAGTTAGAGCTCCCAATGATCTAAGAAGGACTCATTTGCTAGAAGTCAAATATTATGGGTCACACGGTAACCGAGTCCAACCACCCACCCACAGTCTATAGTTCGGGTTCCTCAATGATATAATTCCCATGTCTAGCCATGAAGAGGTCACAAATATCTCTTCTCATAAAATGGTTGACTAGTGCATATGGATCCATTACACTACAATTAAGTCACGACCATATAGTCATAGTATACTACATCAATCCCATTTGAAGTTAATATGAAGATATCTAAACATGATATATTCAACAAATTCTTCATTTTACCATCATGTCTCCATATAGTCCAAATAACCATTTATCTTGGAAATTCATCAAAATCATCTTTAGAATACCATTTGAAACATAAGGAATCATCCTTTAAGATATTATCATCAAAATGCTCATTATTCCCAAACCCTAGTTTAAAACTAGGTTTTATCCAAAATTCTATTTACATATAATGGGACCACAATTCATCATAAAAATCCCAAATACATATTCAAGCCCATTTTGTACACACATTTGACATTTTAACTTAAATCACCAAAACCCCAAAAATCTCCCAAAATCAAGTTTTCGGTCGAACTTTAGAAATCATGATAAGTTGGTGGGGAGATGTATAGAAGTTAAAGGACACATATTTTGATATATATAAAGCTTTAGAAGTAAAGATGAACTCATAAATTAGGTTTTATTAGAAAAACCTAGGAAATCCTAAGTGAAGCTTGAGGTTGAAGATGAAGATGAAGATGGAGACCCTTGCTATCTAGCTTCTATCCTTGAACTTGGTAGAGTAATGACACTTCCAAACTTGAGGATTTGAGAATTTAATGCTCCAAAACCACCATAAATGAGGTTGGGTGTTCTTGGGAGAGTTTAGAGAGAGTTGGGAGGAAAATAGGAGGTGAGAAATGAAGAAAAGGGATGAAACCCGTATTTGATAGCATCTGCCCCCTTCTGAGCGACATTGACACACGACTATGCCATGACAGTGTCACCTGGCATAGTCGCCAACCTTGCCCTAGCTGCTGTCCCTTTTGTGCTACTTTGCCAGGTGCGACTATGGCATGTCATAGTCGCTAGACATTGTAGCCGGGCTCGTACCAAGCTCCGAAACTCGACTTTTTCGACGCCAAGACCCCCGACATCCTTAGGGACCACATGAAATGATTATTTAACATAAATCCCACTGTTTATAAGATGCAACTAAGAACAAGTTGACTTTTACTTACCGAAAATTCCGTGCGTTACACTATGATCTACAAAAATCTTTGAAAGTGGTCTCTAAAAGATGAAAAGTATAAGAATGATCACTATGGTTTGCATTTTTCTTTGAAAATGGTCCTTTTGCGTTAGCTTTGTTAAAATTTGTCCGTTAAGTTAGGAATATTTTAGTCCTTTTACCCTTTTCTTTAATTTTTCTTTTAAAAAATTAAATATAATATTAGTATATTCTCTCTCATTCTCTTCTCTCCTCTATCTTTCACTTCTTATTCCACTAGCGAATTATAAAGAAAATGTTGTCCGAGTGGTGTTGTGGTGTTTGAGTGTGGAGGAAGTGGCAGGTGGCAGAAGCTACCCCAATGAGAGAACAATAATAAATGAAGGCATAATAGTAGAGTGGTGATGACAAAGGCTATCCTGATGAGATAACAAAAATAAATGAAGGCATAATAGTAGAGCGGTGATGACAAAGGTTATCCTGATGAGAGAACAATAATAAATGAAGGTAAAAACTGTAGTGGGTTTAATCTGTGGTACTACCTCGATGAGACAACATAATAAATGATGTATATCAGAGGAGTGACAGAGGCCAAAGGCCAGAGAAGGTGAGAGGAAAGGTGTTAGGAATTATGATTTCAAAATGACAAAAATGACCCTCAACTAATGACATTTTAACTAACTAAGTTTTGATCAATGTACCATTTTCAAAGTAAAACGTAAATTGTAGTGACCATTTTTATACTTTTCATCTTCTAGGGACCACTTTTAACAATATGTGTAAACCATATGGACCAAAAGTTAAACCCACATTCTTACCCTTCCAGTAGACGCCCATCTCCGTGTCACCAAACCAAGTTTGGTATCACTGTTTCCTGAAACTTCTAGCCGTCAATCGCAGATTCAAATTCTGAATCTGTTGATCCTAAACGCAAATCAGTAGCTCAAAATGGAACTGATAGCATCGATCGCAGTAGTTAGCTCTCTGATCCTCGGAGCTCTGATCGCGTTTATAGCGTTTGGAAGCTACTTTCGCAAGCGTAAAGCGGAAGTTGTTTCCATTGCAAAGCCTACCGAAGCGGCGGCAGCGAATCTGAAGAATTCGAGGCCTCAGCAAACTAAAAAATCTCAGTCCAAGCCTCATCATTCTCATGCTGATAAGGTAAAAAATTCTGATGAACATGCAGCTTATAATCGTATGTAAGTGATAAGCGATGGTTATGTGTTTATTATTTTATATGATTTTGAGGTGAATCGTGTGATTTTGAAGTTTGTGAGTGAAATGAGTCATTAAGGCGGACCTAATTTTCATACTGAATTGTTGATGAGGTGTGAATTGGAAAGCTTTTCTGCTTCAATTTATAGGGCTTTATACGTAGCGTTCTGTGCGAACATCTTTTGTTCATGTCTAATGATGAAGCTATACAGTTGTGAAATTTGTGATAGAAACGATTGGTAAGTCAAACGTAATTTTGAGAAATGTGTCATTGCCCAAGTAAATGGCTAATTTTTAGCTAGAAACGACTTTAATTCTGTTCAAATTTTTTTTTTTGGGAAAAAATTATATAAAGAGGAAACACCATAAACTTACAATGGGCTTACATGCAAAATAGTGTTGGTATTAAATTCGAAATAAAATCCTTACTGGGAATGCGATGCCTATAAGAAAGGGAAATCTGAATGACTGTTCTTTCTAGACTGACGCAGTAGAATGGTTTGTTCTTTTCATATCATCATCCATCTTTTGCTAGCAAGAGTATCTGGGATGCACAATGCATAGTTGCTGTTAATTGTTGCTGTCTGTAGACTTGTACCTACACAATTGTGCAAGATAATCAGCTTTCACTGTTTACCTTTTCTCCCCTGACCTCTACACATACACCAATTGGAAAAACATATACAAATAACATTGGAAACCAGTTCTAGGAGATGTGCTTGTGTATGTGTTTGTGGTTACTGTCGATTGTCTTATAGTTTGTTTATCAGAATGTATTTACCAGCTCATTAATGGCTGTGGATGTAGGATTCAAACAAGCGCCACCATCCACTAGACTTGAATACTTTGAAAGGTCATGGGGATTCCGTCAATGGCCTATGCTTCTCATCAGATGGACATAGTTTGGCAACTGGTAATTCTCAGCACTTCTGTTAACTGTACATTGATAATGTAGCTCCGAGAATCATTGCAATAAATGCGTTGAATCTTAACTCAGTTAAGCCGATTAGGGTCTGGCAATTGGTTGCCCAGTTACAAAAAATTAATTCATCTCAATTCAATAGAACTACACTACCAAAACTTTTAACTTGCATGTTTTTAAAAACAATTATATTTTGTATGTTAAATCAAACTATTTGGTGCATCCACGTAATCCCTTCTTAGCTCCTCTTAACCAAAGTTGTTAAAGGCTCAAGGCGCACTTAGGCGCAAAGGGGTCTCGGGGAGTAGGCGCGAGGCGCGGGCCTCAGAAATGCGAGGCACATCTTATATACACACACAACACACACACACACACGCACACACGGAGAGTTACACACAACTCAAATATGCAACAAGTTCCAATGCAACAACCAACTATACATCGATGAGAAGGGTTTAAAGCGTGAGCCATGAGGGAGAAGTTTTAAGGTCTAGGTATTTATAGAGAAAAGCTTGAAGTTCTTATGACTGGGTATTATATGTTATGGTTTGACATAGGTCATCTGTTTAACAACTCTTATTTTGAGAAGTTAGGAGATTAGAAGATGAGAAAACTTATTTAATATTAGGGTTTGACTAGATATTTAATAACTCTTTTTGAGGCGTGCCTAGGTCCACAAGGCTCCTCAGCCAAGTTCAGGGCCTTAGTGAGTGTTAGGCACTGATCCAAGCCCAGGCCCATTAGTAGGATTAACATTCTAGAAGGGGTAGTTCCGGTATTTGTCTCCTAGAATCTGTTATGGCTATGAATAAATAGGGCGTTAGTGAGAGGAGGAGAGTATCCAGAAAATTGTTCATTGTTTGATTAGGAGAGACTAGCCTCTCGAATGCTGGAAAACCCCTTGTTCCTGCCAATTGAAGCATTCCTACTAGTTCTAATCAATCTACCTTCTATTTCTATTGCTCAATCTGTGTTTGGTTCATAACAAATGGTATCAGAGCAGTCCCGATCCATGGCTCTAGATATGAGTTTCCAGAAGGTTGACTCTATGACGAAGAAGAAGGTGATTCCATTAAAATCCATAGTTTCTGAATTTCAACAACAACTCCAAAATCAGATGGTAATATTCAATCAGTTCCTCAATCAGAAACTGGACGAGATGGCGATTGAGAATGCCAAAAGCCACACCATCATTCGAGAGGTACTTATTCTTCGTAAAGAGGTACGTAACAATGCACCCCAAACAGTCCTCTACACCACTCCACCGAAACCAAGCGGTTCTTCACCATCACAGATCGTATCGGTAGGTTTTACTTCAACTGGTGAGGCGGTTGTCCATGGAAAAGGCCCAGATCTCATCCATGACTGCCTCGTGGTCGAGACAATGATCGGAAACAAAGAAGGAGAAGAAAATAAGAAGGTTGAAGAAGAGGAAGAGTCGATCGATTATTGTGAAAATGATTCAAATCAGAATGAATCTGTAATACGATCTGATTTGATTCAACCAGTTTATCAGTTGCCGCCAATTTCTCCTATGGAATTTCTGCATCCACATGATTCTACAAGTATGATTAGCTTGTTTCTCGAGCCGCTGCTGTTTCTACCACCATGGAAGTGGACAGAGGCCATAGAGCGAGAATTGAGCGCGGGAAATCAGTCGCATAAAGAAATATCAGAGACGTCAGTAAGGCCCATTTCAATACATCCATTATGGCCCAAGCCCAATCAAGTAAGGCTTATGTCATTTAACGTCTCTAGGGATTTTGTGGCGTTCACAACGTTCACAGGAATTTGGTTGGGGGGCGATCATTGGAAGCCACTGCCACCACCGCTACCACCACCACCGCTACCACCACCACCACCACCACCATGGCCGGCACTGCTACCACCACCGCTACTACCACTGCCACCGCCGCTATCACTACCGTCACCGCCGCTACCACCACCCTTGCTGCTATTGGCACCAACATCACGTGTGGTGACTCGATTGATGCCTTATGCCCATGGTGCGTCGAGCAATTGCTGGTTGGAAAAAGATGGTACAAATCAAGGGGTGGACGGTTTTATAAAAGAGAAAAATCAGGAAGTGAAGTTTTTTAAGAAGAAAAATCAGAAAATGGGGGTTTCTAACTCCATAGTGGGTGTTAAAAGTTGGCATGGTGCTGGACTCAGTCCAACTTTGTCCACGGGATCATCTACTCTTTTTCAGAATTCCAACCCCTATGCTACTCGGTTTATTCAATTTGCTGCGGCTATGAGTCAATTTCGTGGACCTTACGAGACTACCTCTAGTCCCAGTTTTGTGGAAGTTAGTTCGGACGTAGTTACTAAATCCAATGGGATAAGTCCCTCGAGTATAGCAGAAGGAACTGAGGAAATTGGCAGTTCATTGAACCTTAAAATTGATCAGGTTTTGCAAATAACAATGGAGCATTTGAGCGGATCAGATAATGGGGTGGCCTATGGGACCAAATTCATTCTTCACCAGAAACTCGAGCGGCTATACGTATCTACATGTTCTGCCAATCATTTTCAAAGAAACATTATTCACAGTGTTGAAGGATATCTAATTACCGGTTCCAAACAAGTTGAAATAGGAACTAAATTGTTAGAGGATCGGTATGCGTTTCTTCTTCTAGATAGTCACTGTCGCTGGCAATTTTCTGTGATAGGGTGCACAAAATGGTTGGTTGTAATCTCCAATGTGGGCACAATGGAGCTTAATTGGGAGGATTGGATTTCCGTCGCTGCTGGTTTGGGAAATGTTGCTACCGGAGAGCAACAGCTTTATTTTTTCTACCCACCTTGAGGACAAGGTGGTTCTTCGGGGGCGGGGTAATGTTAGGCACTGACCCAAGCCCAGGCCCAGGCCCATTAGTAGGATTAACATTCTAGAAGGGGTAGTTCCGGTATTTGTCTCCTAGAATCTGTTATGGCTATGAATAAATAGGGCGTTAGTGAGAGGAGGAGAGTATCCAGAAATTGTTCATTGTTTGATTAGGAGAGACTAGCCTCTCGAATGCTAGAAAACCCCTTGTTCCTGCCAATTGAAGCATTCCTACTAGTTCTAATCAATCTACCTTCTATTTCTATTGCTCAATCTGTGTTTGGTTCATAAAAGTGAGCCTCGTGAATACGCCTAACCTCAAGTTCAAAAAATCCCAAGACCTTGAGCCTAATGAGCCTCACAGCCTAGGTGTGCCTCAAGTGCGCTTTTAACAAATATATGCTCTTAACACTCTTTAGAACACTGAATAGAATTGTTTGAATCTTCTTCTACAATGCTTTACAATTGAATGGCAGCATTCTGTCACATGAGAACCTTGGTCTGGTCGAGAAGGGGAGAAAGCCCATGGAACTGGACTGTGACTCTTCTATTACAATCTCTTATGCTATTTCTTAAAAAAATCACACTTTAGGGGACATTCCATGTGGGCATAATTGAAGACTTTTCCATGTAGAACATACAAGGTTGGGAAATTTACCTCATGCGTTGCTTATAACCACAGGACTCTTGTTATTTCATAATATGCTTTGTTTCTTTAGGTAATTTGTCGGTAGTAAGTGACTAAATGTACAATGAGGAAGAGGAACTCTTAAGGAATAGCTGCAGTAGTTGGTGTCAGCTGCTCAACCTTCTAAATTATTGTTGCACAAAGATTTGAGCTTAAAATGTCTACAATTTGGTGGTTGACATGCTATTGTACCGAAATACACATTTTCCAGTTGGTCACCCAAATTTCCTTTTTATTTGAATATGTTTTCTCCAAATTATAGGCATAGCATCATTTCCTTAACAAACTAAGAGTCATATCTGACAACTGAAGATATAGTAGTAATGCAAGTACAGTTTCTTGCAGTGGTGTATTCTTTATTTGAGCGCATATGATGCTTTTGTACTGATTATTATGTTGTTTGTGCATGCAGCTTGTGACGATGGTGTAATAAGGGTATTCAAGTTGGATGATGCTTCAAGCAAAAGCTTCAAGCAAGAATTCATAAATTTTTTCCCTTCAACACCCATGAAATCAATGCCCTACATATTATTCTAGGGAAGGCGAGAAGTGTTTAATCATATATGATGCACAAGCTTAATCATATATAATTAAACACATGTTATATTGGCAATACATAGACGTTTAATCATATATGATTAAGCACACCCACAGGCCGTGTAATCATATATGATATCACACTTCTCGCCTTCTCGCAAAATGTTTAACTTCTCGCATGATTCTTCCTCTATTATTCTAATATCTATCTCTGGTATCTGAATGTAGGTTTTTGAGAATTAACCTACCTGCTGCCGGAGGTCATCCTACTGCTGTTGCATTTGTTGATGATTCTTCTTCAATTGCTGTGGCTTCACAAAATCTTACTGGTGCTTCTTTATACATGTATGGAGACGACAAGCCAAAAGGTGGTGATAATAAGCAGCAGTCTAAGCCTGAAATCAAGTGGGAGCACCATAATGTACATGACAAAAAGTATATTCTCACTTTATTTGGAACTAAAGCTACTCATGGCTCTGCTGACGGGAGTACAATAATTGCATCAAGTTCAGAGGGTATATTCTTTTACCATGCTATACTAGTATTGTTTCCTCATACTTGCAATATATTTTTGGATATTTGGGGAGATGACGAGGGAGGGAAACTCAGATGAAGTTAAATTAGAATCTAGAAGTACAATCTAGAGGATACTTCATAAATTCAAATTATGTAGGGTTGAAAGAATCAATTCATTATGATGCTAACAACATAATCTTGAAAGTCAAACAAGCCATTTCAACTATGTAACAATTGTCAAACAAGACATTTCAATTATGTAACAACTGTCAAAGTTCATTGTTTCAAAGTCCACTATTGCTTTACAAAATGGCGTCAGTTTCCTTGCATGTTTTATGAGCGGCTTACTACATGTAAAACTGAAATTCGAGCATTCATTTAGTTCTATCACCACTTAGCAGACACGTTTAGCTTGGTCAACATAACATTCCCACCAGACATTAGATTTGCGAATGGACTGCCTACAGAAGAATTATGCGTGGGAACTAAACCAAAGTTGTTCTATGGGTTTTCTTATTCAATTGTTTTTATGCTAGTTCATTGTAGGTTGCTTAGTTGATTAATGTCCAAGGGAATATAGGATTGCTCTGTTTCCATCACTTCATCATTCCTGACTATGGGTCAAAGGAACTTTCATGTATGCAAAATGTCCCAGTGATCCACTACTTTATGCAGAAAGTCAAAAAGAGAAAAAAATATTAGTTGAACTTCTGAAGTCTGAACTAGTGTAAATGAACTTACCCTCAATTTTCATTGTTTGCTATTTGTTTCAACTTTCTATTTGAGTTAGCATAGTTGTCTTTATAATAGCACATCCTCTTCTTTCAAAAAGTGAACCGGTGACATTTGTTATTATTTTGGATGTGTGAGATAACATGTTAATCCACATGCTAATGGTGTGGATGTAATTATCTTTCAAAAATTTCATTTGTTTCTTGCCCTTGGCAGGAACTGATATTATACTTTGGCATGGGAAGTCTGGAAAGATGCTGGGAAATGTCGACACAAATCAGCTCAAGAACAATATGGCTACTGTATCTCCAAATGGGCGGTTTATTGCTGCAGCTGCCTTCACAGCTGATGTCAAGGTGACAACCGCAAATAACATAGCTTATTATTTCCAATTGGCGTACTCGAGTAGATTATTCGCTAAGTGATTTTGTACAATGAGATAATCTCTGTGGCTACTCGAACACCATTTCGGTTTGCCTGTGGAATGAGATAATCTCTTTGAAATGCTTTATTTTAGTTTTTAGATTCTGGCTTTTAATGCCTGTGAGAGGTAATCAGGTAAGTACATCTCTAATCTCTTACAAGCAAAGCTGACAACATATTCTTATTCCCAAATCTTAATCAGACATATATGCAAGTTATATGTGCACTTTGTGCTCGCAACACAGATTGGTATATACCTGATGAAGTATCCACTGAAGTGGCCCTTTACGAAGTTAACGACATAATAGCCATGTAAATGTTGAGCGCTATCCTAGTATATAACATTAGGCAAGATGGGCTAGAAAGTTTGTACCCTTTGTCAAAAATGCATTGCTCCCATGTTGCAACATAATGAAGTTTTAGTATAATACTTGTGCACATGATCAATATTGTCGTAACATGTACCAGTAGGAATCAACAGGCTAGAATTGGACCCAGTTATTTTGCACCGTGTGTCCATTCCTTCTTAGGGGTCTGGTATGGTGAAAATGGTAGCACTAAGGGGATGAAGTGTTATTTGACTAGACCTGAATAATAATATCAAATGGAAACTCTAATTTTTTTTGGTGACCAGATACTCGCGAGTCCTGAGTAATGCTGTGTAGTTGATAAAGACCCACCATTGAAAGTGTACTCAAGAAGGAAAGATAGAGTCACAGCTGAAAAAGAGGGACAATTATATTCTATCTTTGGAAGCTGGCTGAATCCTCTCGGTCAAATTACTGCATGATTTTAGTCAATCAATTTAATAAATGATTGGCAATCAATTTAATAAATGATTATGCAGTAATTTAGGGTCCAACCCTTAATTCATGCCCATAATTCTAGTATTTGATTAGTATAAATAAGTGGTTAGTTTTTCATGTTTAGCATTGAGAAATTATCCTTTGATTTACTTGTTCTTGTAATCGGAGACCTTGCCCCTCTCGAATCGGGCCACTATCCTTTATTTCTAATAAAATTCTGCCAACCTTTGTTTCCATCAATTCTGTACCTATCATTTGGTTCCATTGCCGGGAAATCGAAATGGTGCAAACCCGGAATAGCGACAACAACAATCCACCCGATCCCATCACCGCTCAATTGGCAGCCATAGCCGCGAAATTGGAGTCAATTGAAACGATGAAGAAAGATATAGCAGCTCTGAAGGAAGGAGAACTATCCAGCAGCAAGAATGACGAGGGGGACAGTCCTTGGAAGGGTCGACAGCCACATAGACCCTATAACAATATTGATTTCCCAAATTTTAGCAGCGGAGACCCGCGCGGGTGGCTGCTGAAAGCAGAAAAATATTTCAGGTATTATCAAATACCAGATGAAGAGAAGGTTGAGATAGCTTCAATGCACTTAGAAGGGGATGCCTTGGACCTCTATTCATGGCTGTCTGGCGATCATCCAATCACTTTTTGGGAAGAATTAGTCCAAGTGTTTACCAGAAACTTTGGTCCTGCAGAGTTTCAGAACCCCGATGAGTTCCTTTGTAGCATTAAACAAACTGGTTCGGTACAAGAATATCGGCAGGAGTTCGTCAAGAGATCCTCTCGGGTTTCAAATTGGCCCGATCATTGTCTTTTAGGGGTATTCCTAAACGGCCTCAAAGATGAATTAAAATCCGATGTACGAATTCACAAGCCCCGTACGGTATATAGTGCCATGAGTCTGGCTCTAGAGTTTGAATCCAAACTTACCCCCCACCGAACCGGAAAAAGTACTTCTTGGACCCCAAATTCGAATCCCTCCCCGCCAAATCCCAAACCAACAACCTTCACCCCAACCCAAACCCAAACCCAAACCTCAACCCAACCAAGAAATACTTCCCGAATTTCCGAAGCAGAGAAACAAAACCGATTCCTAAAAGGTGAATGTTTCAGATGTGGCGATAAATATGGACCGGGTCATCGTTGCAAAACCGGTACTCTCAAGGTTTTTGAAGCTGATGAGGATGTTGAAGAATCACCTACAACAGATCTAACCAGCCTCGATAATGACCAGGAAGAAACTGCTGAAATCAGTTTACATGCCATTCTGGGGAAGTCACATCCGACCACAATGAAGGTCCAAGGTATGCTTCATTCTACTAAAGTTTTAATTTTAGTCGATGGTGGCTCTACACACAATTTCATCTCTGATGTCTTGGTGAATGAACTTAAGTTGGTTCCTCAAGTGGTAGCGCCTTTCGGTGTCCAAATTGGTAATGGGGATGTAATTCGATGTGGCCAAATCTGCAAAAATCTTTCTCTGCAGATTAATGACCTCGAGATCACTCAAGATTTCCATCCTTTTTCTCTTGGTGGAGCTGATCTAGTTCTGGGTATTCAATGGTTAGCCACCTTAAATACGGTTCAAGCTAATTGGAAAGAACTGTTCATGATCTTCTCAATAGATGGGAAGCGGTACCAACTACAGGGCATCGCATCCGGTCCTCAAAGATCGTCTAGTTTTCAACACCTAGCCATTGATCTAGAAATTCCGCCATGTATACCAACCCCACTTCAGCCTATTGTTACACCATACATGGCTGTTTTTGAAGAACCTCAAGACCTACCCCCTGTTAGATCCCAAGATCATTCAATCCCGCTCTTGCCAAACTCAACCCCACCCAATATCTGCCCTTACCGTTACCCTCACTCCCAAAAAGCTGAGATAGAAAAACAGGTGGAACAATTGATGGCAGCCGGCTTTATACAACCGAGCACAAGTCCTTTCTCAAGCCCGGTTTTACTAGTGAAGAAGAAGGACAATACGTGGCGAATGTGTGTCGATTATCGGGCTCTTAACAAGATAACTATCGCTGATAAATATCCGATACCTAACATTGACGAGTTACTTGATGAATTGTATGGAGCTACGGTGTTCTCAAAACTCGATTTGCGGTCGGGTTATTATCAAATCCGAGTGATAGCCCCGGATATTGAAAAGACAGCTTTCCGTACCCATTCGGGTCATTATGAGTTTAAGGTTATGCCGTTCGGCTTAACTAACGCTCCTTCCACATTTCAGGCTGTTATGAAAGATTTATTTCGCCCTTATTTACGGCGTTTTATACTTGTGTTCTTTGATGACATTTTGATTTACAACTCAAGCATGGAGCAACACAAGTCTCACCTGGAACAGGTCTTGAAATTGTTGCATGACAACCGATTCTTTGCCAAATTATCGAAGTGTTGTTTTGGACAAGAACAAGTCGTGTTTCTGGGACATGTAATCAGCTCGGAAGGAGTTAGTGTGGAGGAAGAAAAGATTTCAGCAGTAAAGTCGTGGCCCATTCCATCAACAGTAAAAGAAGTGAGAGGTTTCCTTGGGTTAACCGGCTATTATAGGCGTTTTGTCCGAAATTATGGACTTATAGCCCGTCCACTTACTGCATTGACCAAGAAGGATGGGTTCCTTTAGTCGGAGGCAGCCCTTAAGGCCTTTAATGACCTAAAACAGGCGTTGCTGACTACACCTGTTTTGAGGTTACCAGATTTCTCTAAACCATTTGTTATAGAGTGTGATGCATCATCAGATGGGGTTGGGGCGATACTATCACAAGAGGACCATCCCGTGGCTTATTTCAGTAAAGGATTCTCTCCATCTAACCGCTTTAAATCGGCTTACGACAGGGAGTTGTTGGCGTTAGTCCTCGCGGTCCAAAAATGGAGCCATTACTTGCTTGGCCGACATTTTCTCATTCGCACCGATCACTATACCCTTAAGTTCTTATTAGAACAACGCATCACCACTACAGAGCAGCAAAGGCTTTTGCTAAAACTCATGCCTTATGATTTTTCAATTATTTATAAGGCTGGGAAAGAGAATAAGGGGGCAGACGCCCTGTCTCGCCGACCCCACTCGGGAGAATTATTAGCGCTTATCATCCCTTATTGTGTTGAGGTGGCTGATATCAAGGCAGGATTGCAAACTGATTCTTTCACTAGCGAACTGATCACGAAGTTGCAAGCAGACCCTTCATCCGTCCCTGATTTCTCGCTGGCGGATCAGCTTTTGTTCCATCATGGACGGATAGTGATCCCGGGGATACACAATCTCAAACTCAAGCTATTACAAGAAGCACATGACACTCCAATCGGTGGTCATGGAGGTTTTTTAAAAACCTACAGAAGACTCTCTTCTCGTTACTATTGGCCAAAGATGAAACAAGATGTCAGGGAATTCGTCCAACAATGTATAATCTGTCAGCAACAAAAGTATCAGACGTTGGCTCCAGCAGGATTACTTCAGCCCCTACCCATTCCCAATCGAATTTGGGAAGACGTTTCCATGGATTTTATCGTTGGGCTGCCGCCATCTAGTCGTTTTGATACTATTTTAGTTGTCGTGGATCGTTTAAGCAAATATGCTCACTTTATTTGCTTATCCCATCCCTATACAGCTAAAGGAGTAGCAACGGTTTTTTGTAAGGAAATATTCAGGTTGCATGGCTTTCCCCGATCCATCGTGTTTGATCGAGATGCTGTCTTCCTCAGCAACTTTTGGCAAGAATTGTTCCGATTAAGTCAAACAAAATTGAAGCTGAGTACAAGCTACCACCCTCAAACGGATGGCCAAACCGAAGTTCTGAATCGCTGCTTAGAAGCTTACTTACGTTGCTTTGCTAGTGAGCAACCAACCAAATGGAGTGCGTACTTACCTTGGGCCGAATATTCGTATAACACGGGGTACCACACGGCCACCGACACAACTCCATTCTCTGTTGTGTATGGTCGAGAACCCTCATCGCTGTTCCCCTATGCGGCAGGCGAAACAAAAAACGCAGAGCTGGAACAACAGTTAGTTGATCGAGATGATATGATAAAGCTTCTCCGCCAAAACCTCCAAAAGGCCCAAGACAGAATGAGAAACCAAGCAAATCAGAAGCGACGGGAACTTACGTTTCAGGCTGGTGATTATGTCTTCTTGAAAATTCAACCGTATCGCCAAAAAACCTTGGCTAAGCGACGTTATGAGAAGCTGTCTCCAAGATTTTTTGGACCATATCGTGTTAAAAGAGCAGTGGGTCCAGTTGCTTATGAGTTGGAATTACCACCCGAAGCTCGAATCCACCCGGTATTTCACATTTCGATGCTTAAACCTGCCCATGGCTCTTTTTCTTCGATACCGGTTATCCCATTACCCATCACCAAAGACTGGGAAATTGATTTACAACCTAACTCGGTCATCACTCATCGATGGGTCTATGAAGCGGGCCAACCTGTCCTCGAATTATTGATTTCATGGTGTAATCGGCCTGTAGAAGAGGCAACATGGGAAACCTACGATCTAATGGCTGAGCAATTCCCTACATTTCGTCTTGAGGACAAGACGTTTTACCGGGAGGGAAGTAATGATAAAGACCCACCATTGAAAGTGTACTCAAGAAGGAAAGATAGAGTCACAACTGAAAAAGAGGGACAATTATATTCTATCTTTGGAAGCTGGCTGAATCCTCTCGGTCAAATTACTGCATGATTTTAGTCAATCAATTTAATAAATGATTGGCAATCAATTTAATAAATGATTATGCAGTAATTTAGGGTCCAGCCCTTAATTCATGCCCATAATTCTAGTATTTGATTAGTATAAATAAGTGGTTAGTTTTTCATGTTTAGCATTGAGAAATTATCCTTTGATTTACTTGTTCTTGTAATCGGAGACCTTGCCCCTCTCGAATCGGGCCACTATCCTTTATTTCTAATAAAATTCTGCCAACCTTTGTTTCCATCAATTCTGTACCTATCAGTAGTACCCTCTGGTCCTATTGTATAATCCATTTTATACAATCTTAAGTGAGGCTTGTTCAAATATATTGTTGCTGGTGTCTATTTCACCCATTAAACATAGCTTTTCAGACTAGGAATAGAAGAGTTATTTAATTTAAAAAGATGAAAGAAAAAATAATTTTTTTGGCTGATTGACCATCTAAGTGCAGTGAGGATGAGGAACATTTTGGAAGGGAAAGGTAAAAGGCTGATTGTTAATTCCAGTCTTGACATGTATGTAGAATGCGACAATTTGTGTATTTGATTTGTATCTCTTTTACATACCTTAGCTTCTTGACCAGACATTCTTTCTTTGGTAACCAGTCTTGACATATTTAACCTTCTCTGTTCAAGTATTTATGTTGGATTAGTTTTTTGCATCTTTCTAGAGTGAGTAACTGTGCCATAATATAATACAAGAGCTGACTGATTAGTAGTAAGGTTGGAACACATTTGTCTTGTAAGTGGTAAATGTGGCTTGAGGTTGGAATTTCTTGTCTTTTGGATATTGTATCTTACCAGGTGAGTTGTTGTTTAGTAACATGTATGATCTATCTAATATAAATGACTTATTTTGACAGGTCTGGGAGATCGTATATTCAAAGGACAGTTCGGTTAAAGAGGTTACAAAAGTTATGCAACTGAAAGGCCATAAGGTCATCTCTCTCTTTCTCTATTGCTGAATGTTTAGTTCTGTCTAGATTTTATTTTTTTAATTCCTTAAGAAGGCAAAGATTTATTTCTATTTAAAGAAACCATTGAGGCAACTGACTATGACCGTATTAGGCGGGACTCAGGAGATCTAGTTTGCTACCACCATCTGTGCTAATAGGAGCTTAAATGAACTAAAAAACTTTACAATGGAAGTCGAAAGTGCTGGCTGGACAAAAGCGTCAGTGCTGACAACTGAAGCTTTTGCCTTGGGAAACTGTCATTCTGTTTTATTGTATTGGAGGAACTTCATTTGGCTGTAAAAATCTTGTCTGTGTTCTTCCACATCTCCTTCAGGTCCTCTTTAATGGTCCAGATGATTGACTTAGTGTTTGACCGTGTTATTGCACACAGTAGCATTTGGCTTAAAAACTCTTGAGTTTCCTCGTACTTTTTTTTCTTCTGGATTAAGAGTTTTCTCATACTTTATGATTTCTTTCCTGACATTATTTAAACTTTTGTTTGGGAATGTTCAGAGTGCTGTAACATGGCTGTGCTTTACACCTAACTCAGAACGGATCATTACTGCATCAAAGGATGGCTCGATAAGAGTGTGGAACATTAATGGTATGTGTCTTCTCATGAAGTTTATCTGTAGCTAGTTCTTTGCATGCTATCTTGCATCTTAGAGTAATACTAGATAGTAATCCATGATGTAAATTTACTTTTCTGGAATCAGGCCCATCATTTGATTTGAATGATGAAACTGTCTCTTCTATTGAAATTATTCAGAAGGATTGCTTAAGTTGAGAAACCCCGATAAATCCCACTTAATTCAAGTTGCT
The DNA here is from genome assembly GCA_954870635.1 of Arctium minus. Lineage (NCBI taxonomy): Eukaryota > Viridiplantae > Streptophyta > Magnoliopsida > Asterales > Asteraceae > Arctium > Arctium minus. The sequence continues at coordinate 9,206,820 of OX941094.1, read as the reverse complement.
AATTGAAGTGATAGGGGATGTTTAGCCCCTAGATGGTTGGTTAAGTTGCCTAAGCTAATCAAAGACGTGTGGGGAGCTCAACTCTTAGGTAGCTGTTTAAGAAACCCTAAGCGGGGATGTTTAGAACATTGGTTTAGTAGCCATTCTATAGCTACTTTCACCAGAGGATATTTGTTTAAAAGAAATTTTATTAACCTACTGAATTTCATCAAAACCAGAGTTTAAGGTTCCTACGCTCTAAGAAGAAATAGTTGAATATCAATCTCATCGATCTCGTAAGTATCATACCCGTTGATTTATATCATTTTACCTTTTCTCCATTCACAAATTTGTGGGTGTTTTATTTCTAATGAGACCCACAAGCACATCTTAAGTTCATCTCACACCATATAAATGAATACCACAAAATGGAAATGCTAATTGGCCTAAACGAAAAGGACCTAGATGTTTATAGAAGATATATATATACACTCACATTATATATATATATATATATATATTCAAATGAGAATGACAAAAAGGTTTGAGAAGGTGATAATAGATTTCAACTGTCAGATGAGATAGTCCAATGGATGTGATTAAAAAGGTGGTTACAGCCAGTCAACCACCTTTTTAAAACAAAAAAAAGTCCCCCCCCCCCCCCCCCCCCCCCCCCCCCCCCCCCCGCACACACACACACAACTTTAAATTGAAAATCAGTGAAACCGTAACCAAGTTGGAGCCAAACAAATTATGCCCAAAAAGCGAGCATTTTATTCTCTTTATTATATTTTTTTCATTCATCTTTTTTTGTGTTTGTCACCTTCTCAACCTTTTTGTCAGTCTCATTTGGAGCTGCTTCTATGTATATATATATATATATATATATATATATGTTCTATAAACATATGTATAAACGTGAACAAAACTTTTTCATATGCTGTGATTTTGATTTTTGCTGATTTGGTTTTATGATCACTATTATTAGTGTACAACCTTTCTTCTGACATACTTTATTTGTTATTCTTGAAGTTCGATATCATCTTGATGAGGACCCAAAGACTTTGAAGGTGTTCCCAATTCCACTTCACGACTCAAAAGGCACTACATTGCAATACGATCGTCTAAGTATATCCCCTGATGGAAAGATTTTGGCTGCCACTCATGGTCCAACACTACAATGGCTATCCACTGAGACTGGGGAAGTATTAGAAACAGCTGACAAAGCACATGACGGTATTTCCAGCTCCCTTCTTAATTTTTTCTTTAGTCAAACTGTCCTTTTTTCTTCCTAGAAGAAACGCAAGAAATTGCATGATAATGCAGCTTACTTTGATCTGAATCCTATTTTGTGTTGCATACTTTCAAAACGTTCATTTTGGAACCTCAAATTTGACATCTCAAACATTTAGATACCTAGTTTGCATCTGAGAATTTAAAAAAATACAACTTTCTTTGGTCTGATTTCTATATTGTATAACGTACGTGAGCTACCAGAATGAAGGTTTTGAAAGTATGTTACACAAACTAGGAACCAAATCAAAGTTCGTTGCATTTTCATGCAATTTTATTTATTCTTTGAAGAAATAAAAGCTATATTGTGTTTGTTCCAAAATAAATGTAACACCTTGACTGAACACATACACCATTTGACTATTAGTTATAATACCTATTAATAATGACAAATTAGAGAAATATTTTGGGATTAGATAAGTTCTATCTGTGACATCTTCTCAAAGCCATTGCATCATATCGAAGCATTATTTTTGGCCAACCAAATGGATGCTTGGGGTCTCGAGGTGGGATGTACGCAAACCTGTCCTCTACCCCATAGAATAGAGTGGTTGTTCCAATGAAGACCCTTGGCTTGCTATTAACTTATAAGTACATGTGTACCAATACATTGCTTCGAATCAAATGATCAGATTTTTACAAAAATTATTCATTCATTTAAACTTAAGTGAGCCTTTTTTTTTTGTAAATGGTATGTGCATATTTGAACTTGCTATAAATTAAATTCAAAATTGACATTTGTATTTAGTTACCTAGCTAATGTGATCATTAACATTCACCTGTTAACCAACCAATTCTGATCATGTTGGAGTTAAAAGCAACTCATTTGACGGAACGGATGGTGTACTTCACAAAATACCAAATTGACATCAATATTTGCAATTTTTTAGCATCAAAATTTATAATATGCTTCCGCTTCGTATAATTGTATGTAGTCAGCAATTCATCTGTGTTACATTCATACTTTTCATCGGTTTTCAAGTCAAAAACATTTGCAGCTTAAAAGTCAAAAGTAAATCAAATATAAAGAAGACGGATGTTGTATTAGGTTCCTATTGAATTTCAGGATTAACTTTGCCCCCAATAAAAACAATTATCGGTTTACTTTGTTTAGCAAACTTTATTCTAGTTTCGATATTATTTTGCTTCAAGGTTGGCCTTATTATGTGCATATATGCAGGTGATATCACCGACATCGCATGGGCACCTAAACCTATTCCTGTCGGTTAGTATTCTTCATATTCTACTGCTCTCATATCTTTACACAATGGTACTACCCCTTAGGGTGGGAGTTGACCTACTACTCTACAAGCAAAGCACACACTCCCTCCATCCCAGAATACATGTTTTCAATGAAAAAGACACAATTTTAGAAATGTTAATTATTACACTTTAATTAAATAACTGACAATTTTACCCCTTAATAATAGGAGTAATGAATTTCTCCATCTCTTAGTTAAGGGTAGAATTGGAAAGAGACACTTAATTTGGAACAAGTTAAAATATAAATGTCGACACTTATCAACTTATCAAGGGATGGAGGGAGTAATTGTGTGTCTAAAGATGGAAAGTGTTTTTTGAAAGGCAGATGGAAAATGTTTTTATCGGTAAATTTGGTCCTGAGCTTGTAGGCAAGTGAGTCAGTTGATGAGAGCTCATGACTGACTCGTGAAAATGTTCGGTAAGCCTGAGTTTACGGCAAGCCGAAGCTGATCCAAGTTCGAACCTAGTAGGGCTTCGGCTTGTTTCTGAGCCTAAATGAGCCGAGTCTATATTAAGCTTGTACGAGCTTATAGACAATAGTTATAAAAACGACATCTTTATTGGGTCTACTTACTATTTTTTATGATAATCTTTTTATAGGTTCTACTTTGAACTTTCTCCAAATTCTTTACGACCACCTGTTAAAAAAGCAAAGCCTATATGAGTCAGAGTCAAAATATGTGTTATACGAGCCTATAAGAAAGGGTCATATAGGAGAATAATCTTCTCACATTTTTTATGCACGACGGTCTGACAGATTTTGAGCCATTCTTGTGATGAGAAGATGTATTCTTCTTTTAGGCAAAGACGTTCTTATTTTGTCAAAAAAAGGTCATGCATTTAAAAAAATCGTGAGAAGATTATTTAACCCCTATAAGAACTGTACCCATATATGTTAGAGCCAAGAATCGAGGGGACCTTTGGTTAAATGACCTTAAATGAGTTTTCAATTAGGAGCACGACCTAAGTTTTTTAGCTCAATGACCTTTATCGGACCTGCCCGTGGGTCAAAGCAGCCTACTACTCCCGTAAAAGCTTGAAAAATACAAGATAGAGGGTTAAAAAGTTCAGTTTTTGAGAAAGTCATTGAGCTAAATAGCCCAAGAATCCCGCATTTGGTGCTTCCAAGCTTAACGAATCATGAGCCAAGCTGCTTATATCAAGTCTTTCAAATGCCACAAATACACCGCTATATATCTGAGCTAACCAAGTATCGTATATATCTCAACAGGGGACAAACGGGTGACGATTTTAGCCACAGCAAGTGTTGACAAGAAAGTGAAGTTGTGGGCAGCTCCAACGTTTTGATAAACCGTTTGCAAAACTACACAATGGCGTCGGCACAAAAGCTCTTGTCGGATTTTATGTTTTGGGAGTGGTTCGAAAGATGGAAAGACCTCAAACCACAAGTGTTTCGAGATGAGTTGGCACATAATCGATGTAAGTGAAGCGTCAGTTGGAGAATCAACCATGCTTTTTCTTTTATCGATGTTGTCGATACCGTTGGAAGTTGGGAGTTTGAAAATTTGGTTAAAAGACGAGTGAAGATGGTGGTTTTTGGTTTCAAAGAAGAGAACTTAAAAACCAGTGACAGAGATGAGTATGTATGTAATGATCACAGAATTGCAGCTGCTTTTTGTTGTACTCTTTTTTGGGTTTGAGCAAAGTTTGCATACAAAATCTAACTTTTTAAACAATTCCTAAAAGGGTTTGGTTAAATAAATCTATATGTTTCTTTTACATTTTCAGTGCTATGATATAAGTATTAACCAAAAGGGGTTTAAATAGCAACATCTGACATACAAAACAATTTGTAGAATTATATTTTCTTTACCTTTAAACAAGTTTTGTATAATTCCAACACCTTTTGACCTGGTTTTTGAAATGCGTGTATTATGGCGTAAGACGTGTCTCCATTCTTACGATAAAGTCTATAGCATCTGTGTAAGGCGTAGCTTATGCCATGGTGTGCCGCAGTGTGCATTTTTTCCAAGGCGTGACTTTCTCCAATTTTTTTAGTTTATTATTGTTATTATTTTTCTTTCTTGTTTTTATATTTTTAACTTTAGATTTTACACTTTTATAGATATCTAATTATGCACTTATGGACTCAGTTAATTAAAATACGTACAATCATTTCAAGTTCTATTTTGAATATTTTATCACAAACCCTTTATATAAAACTATATATGATTTTTTTTTTCTAATATGAATTCAAATTTATTAATATCATTCTTTTATTGAATAATAAATAGAAAACATATATTTATATATGTAATTATATATATGACTTTGCAAATATTTCGCTTTATACTACGCCTTGAAAAATGTTGCGTCCTTGCCATGGCGTGTAAAACTTGAGGCTTTTGATCTTCACGTCATGTCTCATATGTCATTTAGAAACTTGCTTTTGGCCATCAAATGTTAAATGCTGTTTGTTTGACTCTTAATGGTTGCATCTGATTTAGTTAGAGGTTAATGATGTTTGGCAAAAAAAAATGTGTTTTTACCTTTGAATGGTTCTAAAATCCTCTGACCGATTTTGTATCCAAGGTGTCCTTCACGCTCTCCTCATCTCTCATACATCTGCTTCCTCATGCTTCTAGATCAGCTCCTCTGCATTTGCTCATCTCTCATGTATCGAATCTGCTACATTCTTCATTTATATGGTACATTCATCTTTTATGCATCTGTTCATTCATTTATCTGGTACATTCATCTGCATCTAATCTGCTACATTCATCTGCATCTAATATGTTACTATCTTTTGTTTTTAAGCAATCATATTTCATTAAGCACTAAATCATACAAATAGTTAAAATGATAATTTTATGTCATTTAGACAATCTATTCAAAACATCTACCAAACAGTTATTTTTCATTCGACAGTAAATCATAAAGTCTCTTAATCTTTCTGATCATTTAATCATTTTATACCAAATCATTCAACAATTGTCAAACAATCCTTAGAATTAGTGATATACTTTCATTGTATTTATTTTTCCATATATTACTCTTTTACCCATAGATAATAGATTTGATTAGAAAAAGAACGCAATTTTATATTTAATTTGCTATAAAATTATGGTCATTTCTTTTAATATTGTTATGAAATTATAAAATTTACAAATTATATATAACGTTATGCAAAGCAAATCAACTTAACAATTTATCGTCTTTGGATCTTTTATCGTGTGCTCGTTCCCAAACTCTCGAAATTTCAAGTCATCATGTAAAATGTCATTATAAGTTAGAATATAATCAGATACTGAAAGTAGCAATAATTCTCAAGAATTGTTTCAGCACGTATAACACTGAAAACCAAGAATGACAAACACAAAATCACTCATGCAATGTGAATACAAATTCGTAAGTTTGAATAGTATTTCTCAAAAAAAAAATTGCTTGCTAATAAAGGTAGAAATTTAGCTCAAAGAGTTTAATGATATTATATAAACAAGTATAACCGTGTTCTTTGAAAAAAAAAAACGAACACCCTTTTTAGCTAGATCTTGCACTACAATTTTGAAAGGTTTCACCGGCCAGGAGATCCATTGATCGATTATAAATATGATATTACTTAGAAGCAAAGCGATCAATATGATCTTGGATCATGGAATAATCATCTTGATACTATTAATCTTGACAATAAATTATCTATATAACAAAATATGTATTATAAACACCAAGGGCTATAGCTCACTTGGTAGAGCACCTCACCTCTTTTACAAGACTCAATTTTCTCAGTGGAACTAAAAAAACAGAGTTTGATGATAAAGGTCAAATCTGTCGATGAAAGTTTGTAGAATAGACTTTCGTGGGTAAAGGTATTACCGAATGATCACCGACAACAACAATCACCGACGGTAAATATCACCGATGGGTTACCGAGGGAACTTAAGACCGACGAATTTTCTAGGGCTTTTACGGAAGGATCACCGACGACTATGTTTATCATCACCAACGGGATTTCGTCGTTGATTATGATTTATTTAAAAAAAATAATAGTTTAAGAATATGGTATTTTCTATATACATACAAAACTTGCTTATACAATTATCAAAAGTAACAAATCTTACTACAAAACAAATGACTTTCACCGAAGGAAAAATCCGTGAATAAAAGTCGGATCCGTCGGTGAAAGTTTGTCGGAAAAGAAGTTGTGGGAAAAGGCAACACCGACATATATTAATAACAGTCACCGACGGATCATCGACAACTACCATCAACGACGGATCACTGACGGCTACCATCATCGACGGACCACCAACGGACCACCAACGATATTTAAAAAGAATAAATAAAATTGTATTGTCTTTGGTAATTTATTTTTAATTTAAAAAAATAATTAAAAATATATAATATCCTGTACAAAACACAATAATCTCAAATACATTAAATATCCAAATACAAACATCCCAAATACATTAAGGGTGTGTTTGGTACAGAGATTTGAAGGCAGAGAAATGGAAATGAACTCTAATTCCCTTGTTTGGTAAGTCAGAGAAAAGAAAACCTGAGAAATAAATGATTTCCATTTCTCTACTTTTATTTCCCCCAAAATGAAAAGAAAATGTGAGAATTGAAAAAATTGGATTCTCTGGGAATTGAAAAAAAGACACGGAGGTTCCACGGTAACCCAACCAAACGGGGTCGGTTTTGGACGAAATTTTGTGTGATGCCTCGTGAACATAAAAAAACATGATCCGAAAAAAAAATCTCGTTTTGGGGTCAGGATTTTCCCGGGGCCCGGCCCGGGCTCGGGTTTTGACGGGTCCGGTCCAAACGGGGTCGGTTTTGGACGAAACTTTGCGTGATGCCTCGTGTACATAAAAAACATGATCCCAAAAAAAAATCTCGTTTTTGGGTCGAGATTTTCCCGGGGCCCGGCCCGGGCTCGAGTTTTGTCGGGTTCCGGCTCAAACGGGGTCATTTTGGACGAAATTTTGCGTGATGCTTCGTGATCATAAAAAAACATGATTCGAAAAAAAATTCTCGTTTTGGGGTCTGGATTTTCTCCGGGCTCGGGTTTTGACGGGAACCCGGGCAAACGGGGTCGGTTTGGGACGAAACTTTGCGTGATGCCTCGTGAACATAAGAAAACATGATCCCGAAAAAAAAAATCTCGTTTTGGGGTCGGGATTTTCCCGGGGCCCGGCCCGGGCTCGGGTTTTGACGTGTCCCGGCCCAAACGGGATCGGTTTTGGACGAAACTTTGCGTGATGCCTCGTGAACATAAGAAAATATGATCCCAAACAAAATTTTCACGTTTTGGGTCGGGTTTTTTTCCCGGGGCCCGGCCCGGGCTCGGGCTTTGACGAGTTTCGGCTCGGGTTTTTTCCTCGGGGCCCGACCCGGGCTCGGGCTTTGACGGGCTCGGGTTCCGGTCCAAAACCGACCCCGTTTGTTTCGGAGCTAGTTGATTCGACATGGTAGAATCGTATACCGATTGTTACATGGGATAATTGTTTATGGTTGAAGTACTTGAACTACTTTTTTTTGTTTCACTATGTTGAAGTAATTATGTTTTGGTATGACTTTGGTTGGAATGATGTTGAACTACTTTTTGATTTAATTAATGCATTTTAATTATTAATTTATGCATTTTAATTATTAAATTATGCATTTTAATTATTAATTTACTTATTAATTTATGCATTAGTTATTAATTTATGGATGCAAATGATAGGTTGGTATAATTCTCTGTTGAAATCTCTGTGCTCCCAAACAAGAGAAATGATTCCCTGTTACATTTCTCTGCTGAATTCTCTGTGCTACCAAACAGGAGAGTCAATTCCTATTATCCAGACCAATTCTCTTTCTCTGCAATTTCATTCTCTGCAATTCCATTCTCTGTACCAAACACACCATAAATATCCAAATACAAACATCCTAATCATCAGGAAGAATGATGCTCGGATTTGAGTCGGGTCTCCTCTTTAAGTTGTGAATACGTTTCCTACGGTTTACCAAAATAAAAATGTGTTAACTAACTTGTAGACAGTTCGAGAGCATAACAGTCATGTTTAAAAAAATGTAATGTAACTTTATCATTTGCACCTATCGTCTGCTGGACAATGATAGCTCAAACTAATTAATAGTTATCTATCCTACAAAGCTAAACAATCCTACAAAACAAACTAAATCTGGTACGATAACTAAACTTACCTCCACACGAGATGCTTTCGGGTAAACGTAGACCAGAGGATCTGTGGGCGACCGGTCGCACCCGGAACAAGCTTCCTATTGCTACAATGTGTGTTTTGAAAAGCCTCACCACTAGTGGGCTCACGGCCCATGCATCTCTCTACAATAAACAATTTAAATTGTTAGTAGACAATAAAATCAAAAACTATATACAATTAGTATAGTAGACGATAAAATACCAAGCGTGCTCGATGCTGAACTGCACTAATAGATCCTCCGGTGTGCCTGGAGGACATCCCCTCATACTTGGTGGCATGATTGGCCTTATTGCCATACATTAACACCTAAATGCGTTGGTATTCTACACTTGTTAATACATAACACATAAATCAGTACAAAGATTCAACCATACATACCTTATCGATCATATCCTGCCAATGCATCTTTGGGATCTAGTTAGGGTGGTGTTGCCTAAACGGCGTGAAGTCTTGAACGTCGAACTGTACGTGATCGACAACAAATGCTCATTTCTAGATCCATTTCGGAGCATCCCTTATATGGTCTACGTATCTATTCCGCAAGGTAAGACAAAAGGCATAAAACTGTCTGCCTTTATATGAGGCTCCCAACTGAATTGACCCTGCATACACATAGTTTTTTATTAAGTAAAAAAACTGAAACAAATAGTGTGTATTGACTAAAATACATACCCTAAAATGCTTAACATGAGCCTGAGGTGAGACTCAGGGACATCGCTATAGTGAGCCTACGGACTGACGAACATGCACCTGAAGATGGAGGTATCCTCCTCAACAACAACCGACTCTTCAAACCTTCACAATTGCAAAATACACAACACAAAAGAAATTTGTAACACCCTCGAAAATGGAAAGAGCAACTAATTTAAAACTTTCAAATATACATCAGTTAAGGACATAATCTAATCTTCAAAACAACACTAGAGTCACCAAGAATAGAAATCTAGGTTAAACTTCGACAATAAATAGGCCGAGTCTGGTATAGAGGCTAATTAAAGTCGGGTGTTACTAAAACCTAATAATAGTTGCTCTTTTCAAAGACTAAAGCGGAAGACTTCATCCAGCCACTCACCCTTGCACATACTCCTAGCACTCGACACTTCACCAAGACGCTAGAACCATAACCCCCATCCAGAACCTGATGAACATGCCGACAAATAAAAAGGTTAGACTAACGTCTAATGAGTTCAAGAGTTTACAACATGAAATAAATATATTTGTTAAAGGGAAAGAATGCAGTTTAAATCGTAGACCTTCAAAAGGATTTACTTTAAATATCAAACGACATTATTTTTCAATATCACTCTTTTAAAACAAGGAACCCAACATGAACCTTCTTTCGTAAAACTACTTTAATCCCAAACTCACCCAAAACGTGAATAGTAAGGAAACTCCCAATTTATAATAATACGAAATAAACTTTACTTCTCGAAATACCCCAAACGTGGACGGGGCATAATACGCAACCCAAAAATCTTGAGTAAACAAACCTGCATATGCAAACGTCACCAAAAACATGGATAATAAAATGATACAATTTAAATACCCAGATAACACCTTCCGGTGACGGGGGAGACCCGATTCCATTGTACGTGGCGGAACACAAAGTTAAGCCGCATAACCATGTTGTCGAACTACACCTCAGATCGTGACTGTATTACCTTCTCCGTCGAGCTATACCTCCAGTCGAACTTTATTTCAAGTCCCCAACACCGTATCCCCCATTGCCTGTTCTGCCGAGCTATACCTCAAGGATACACGATCTTATTTCCTGTTCGGTCTCTAACGGAGTTTCATCCTCAGGGTACTCATTCGACCCTAGTGCCTACTCCCTAGCATTCAAGATAGGAGCCTCAACTCCTTACTTGATAACTCCCGATGTCTAACCCTCGTGCACAAGAATTAGACATCCAATCCCAAGACCCAAGGTCTCGAAGTACAACCCATAAAGATTCCTCTTCGTCAAACAACCGGGACAACATTAATGCCAACACGACATAATTTCCCAAAGTGAGAATCCCAAGAGTCCTCACCATCAAATACGACTGACTTACATGCTTATGGATCCAGTGCATTACAGTCTAAAATACATGACTCCAAACGAATCACACACACACTCAAAACATGTATTATCCAAATAAAGTGCAATAAATGCAACCCTCACCCAAAGTTCCACTTTAAGTTATTAAATCCGGATAAATGACCTCAAGACCCGACACCGACGACAACTGAGCTTAAAGCCCAAAATCAAAAGATCATATGTTAAAGCCCACAAAATGCAATAAAATGCAACGACCAACCTCTATGCAAACACATGCTCCAACTACATGAATAAACTCCAAATACTTTAGATTGAGATAAGCCATTTTCCCAAACAAGTTTATAATCTCATTTACTCTTTCCAAAACGTCCCATGACACACATGTAAATGGCAATTACTCAAGAGATTTACACTCGTACGATAAATCATTTAAATACCAATATCATTGGTTTACTCAATAAAATATTTGAGTAACATCTTTTCCCAAAACCAAAAGGTTTACAACTTCAAAAACGTTTGCCAGATTGGGAATGACCACGCGCCCATGACTCACACGTTGGTATTTTTAAAACATTTCACGAAACAAAAATACGCGTGATACCAACAATCATAAAAATACATTTTCACCAAATATTCCCTATAAGGTAACTAAGTCATTGAAGCATTTTTGATGCATTTATCAAAATACCCAAAAATCCCAAAGATGGGTGTTTTATAAGTTTATAAAGTTAAACACTTCCAAATAACTAAAACTTATCAGGTGATCAGCAGTTAACAATTTCATGTAAATCACAAAACACTTTAAAATGAACATTTTGGCATGTACATCGCTTTCACAAATCAACTTGAACTCACCTTGCTAGATTTAGGCTAAATCTAGATTTTACCCCGCTTTGAGCTTTTTTGAAGAAACTTGAATCCTCAAGCCAAAACTTCCCAAAAATCTAGATTCATAAGTTTCCACCCATTAATAAACATATTCAACCATTTAGAATCGATCCCCAAACACTTTACATCAAAACCTCCATTTGGCCAAAACCCTAAATTTTGACCCAAATTTCTCCAAAATATTCCAAACCGAAATTGGAGTAATAAAACACTAGGATATCACCAATGAAACATTTATATCTTAAATAAGGTTTAGAAATGGAGACGATAAACTTACCACTTAGGTTTTGGTGAAAACCTAGAAAACCCAAAAATGGAGTTTGAGGTTGAAGATGAAGATGGAGGTTCTTGGTGTCTAGCTTCTACCCTTTGATTACACTTCAAAACTTGAGGATGGAAGCATTTGATGGATCAAAATCACCATAGATAGGTTTGGGTGGGTTTGGGAGAGTTTAGAGAGCGTTAGGAGTGAAAAGGAGAAGTGAGAAATGAAGAATGGGCCAAAAACCCGTATTTGACAACCTGCTGCACCTCAGGTGCGACATTGACCAACGACAATGTCCAGGTGCGACAATGTCGCCAACTCCCCCATGCCCTCTGACTTTTGCTGCGACAATGACAGGTGCGACTATGACACTGTCATAGTCGCCGGGAATTGTAGACTTGTAGTCGTGCCCGTACCAAGCCTCGAAATTCGACTTTTTCAACGCCAATACCCCAATACTATAAGGGACTTTAATTATTGGTTTTCCACCAAAACTCCCATCATTTACAAGATACAAAAATGTCTGGGTGGCGAAAATTACGGGTGTTACAAATATAATATTGGTTTACTATCTACTATCTTAAAACCTTATACCACATTTACTTACCTGCCAACTACTGCGTGGATTGTCGGTTGCTGACTCGGATGACTAGACGTCTCCTTCAAAGTTTTGAGGTCTCTATTCCTCGACACCTATCCAGGAAACGAGGCCATAACCGCGCCATCCTCCTGCTGGACTTGATCTAGTCCCTCAGTGAAAGTGTTAGCTATATAATCGTCGAACTCATCGGCCCGGGGGTCACCACGCCCTACAGAGCTATTACTGCCCCTGCTAGAGTCTCTACCCCTACCCCTACTATCGTATCCCGCCATTTGAAAGGAGAAAATGGTTTGACTATTCCAACAATTCATATGCATGTCTTTAAAATAAATGCATAAATGTACAACAATCCATCATCATATGCATGTCTTTAAAATAATTTAGAGAAGATTTAGATGACTTTAACACCATAAATCTACAAACATAAAGATATAATCCATAAATATACAGACACAAAGATATAACATTCTGAACTATTGTCTACATAACTAAGACACGCTAGTCATCATACGAATGATCAGATAACATAGGTTCATCTTCGTTATCTGAATCATTGTCTGTGTCTTCATATTCTTATAACTCTTCTCTAGCTTCATTATCGAATGCATATTCCTCGTCGATAGATTCGTTATTGGATACACCATCATGGTCATGTGTGGCGACTACGATGACCTCTCATGTGACAAGATGGACGAAATCGAGGTCCTCATTTACCCCTGTGGACGTTATATGAGTTATTTGTTCATTGATTTGAAAGAATGATTCTACGTACACTTTATCATCATCCTCGATATCGTTAGCCCTTTCTGCTACTTCATATATTACACGAGTTTTCGTCTTGACAACAACCCACCAGTTCTTTAATTCTTTTGTGCCTAAAGGATATGGTGTGTAATACACTTGTTCCGCGTGTGATGCTAGGACGCTAGTCTTCGCCTTTTAGTCTGAACTTATATTTGATATCAACCAACCCGTGTTTAGGGTCGACTCTAACTCCCCCTGGACTATCAAACTAGGAACACTTGACAACACCACAATACAACGCTCTACACCGTAATATTCCACCTCTAACGCATCGTCCAACAATCCGTAATAGTCAGACTCAGGTCATCATAACAAGTTCCCCTCACACATACGCCACTATTATGTGTGACCCGCCCAGCAGCATAGGTTACCGTATGGAACTTGTAACCATTGACGAAATATCCCTTATGCGACCAAGCATATTGGCCCAATCCACGTGCTTGGGATTTCAAATGATTAGTAGGAGTAACATAACCTGAGCATAACCTATAAAATAACTTATAAGAAATTAAAAACATATGTATAACATTACACATATAGCTTTCATATAGGTATACTCACATATTGTTCGAACCAGGCATGAAACCTTTCATCTGAGCTTTATCCCGTGCAACTGCATCAACATGAGGTTCTGTTTGCTGTATTCGTTCATCAAAGGTCTATTAGAAAGGTTGAACTTTTTCACAATTCAATAACACATACGTGTGGATCTTGTGAATCTCGGCTTCAGTCAAGATGATATATTTCCCACCCTTTTCGAATAATCTACGAGAATGAACCTTGAATATGCTGAGTCGATCGTATGTTCTTGAATAACTAGGAATATCCGAGGCAAAATTTCTTGACTTACGATTATGTCGATTTTTTATTTGTGGATCAAAATACAGGGAGCAATAAGTGGAGAGTTCATTTACTAGATAGGACTTTATGGTAGACCCCTCCACCCTTGCTTTGTTTCTAACAATTATCTTCAACGACCCAAGCTTTCTAAATCTGGTTCCGTCCGATGATCGTAATGCCAAGTCATCTCTTTCGTCGTCTTCTTTGACATATATAGTCTTTGAAGTCTTGGAACAATAGGCAAGTACGTCAACACCATGTTTGGGACCTTTCTTCATCCATTGGTCTGGTAACGATTTTCAATGCAATATAGACAGTGGTTTATTTCAGAATCATGCTTGTAAAATAACATGAAATGGTTTTTGCAAGCAGCGATCCTTTGTTTTGGAAGAGCGGGTTTCTTCAAAGTCTTCTTCATCTCTTAGAAGTTACTGGGTATTTTATCACCCTCGGATAACATCTCTTTAATTATAGAAACATTACGATTATATGTCGTCTTGTGTATATTACATTTTACCTTCTAGTTCAACAATCTCGTTGCAGCTCCTAATTTCGAGTAATTTGGACACCCAAATCATAGAGGCTCCTCAGCATCTTGTAACATGTCATAAAATCAATGGACAAAAGTATTAGGGGTTTGTTCTTCCAATGTCATGCCATCATGTACCATGTGATTGTTCACCATTTCAACATACCCTTCATTATGATGTACTATCATCTTAAAAGATTGACCCAAGTCTTGATGAGATGCATAGTCATCTCTTTATTTATGGTGTAAGTTTTGGCACTTGGAACAAGGGCATCTGATATAAGAAACACTGCCCCATTATGCATATTTTTCCTTTCAACAGTCCCTTCATTGGTATATGAATAATCCAAAAAACCGTCCATTGCAACGATATAATCGGAACTAAGACACACCTGACTGTCATTCTTTCTATACATCCATAATCTATCTATCGACATATTCAATAACTACACCAAAGAAAGAAGTAGTTAGTCGATATAATCTAGGTGGTGTAGAAGAGTTTAAGACCATAGTTTTACTAGTTAAAACTTAAAATTCAAACCATGGGTTATAAGTCAAGAAATGTGTTTTGAATGACTTTAAAACCTTGGTTCTAAATCAAGAAAGGTGTTTTGAATGACTTTAAAACCCTAAGTGTAATGGTTTGACTATTTGAAAGTACTCAAACCAGGGGTTCTAAATCAATCCACGAGTTTTGAATTACTTTAAAACCCCATGTAATGATTTGACTATTTGTAAGTCAAACCTTAGTTTAAATCAAAGAAATGTGTTGTGGATGACTTTAAAACCCTACGTGTAATAATTTGACTATTTATAAGTCAAACCTTAGGTTTAAATAAAAAAAGGTGTTTTGGATGACTTTAAAAGCCTACGAGTAATGGTTTGACTATTTGTAAGTCACATCGTAGGTTTGAATCAAAGAAAGGTGTTTTGAATGACTATGTAACCCTATGTGTAACGATTTAACTATTTGAAAGTCAAAAATCGTAGGTTTAAATCAAAGAAATGTGTTTTGGATGACTTTAAAACCCTACATGTAATGTTTTGACTATTTGTAAGTTAAACCGTATGTTTAAATCAAAGCAAGGTGTTTTGGATGACTTTAAAATCCTACGTGTAATGGTTTGACTATTTGTAAGTCAAACTGTATGTTTAAATCAAAGAAAGGTGTTTTGGATGACTTTAAAATCCTAAGTTATGTTTCTAAAAATTTCGTTAGTGTTCGCAAGGTTTATGCAACCCTGACTTGAGCATGCAAATAGATCTCAATGCAAGTATACATCTTTATCTACTGTCGTTTTCTTAACAAGTAATAATGGTACAAAGTACTGAATATCGATCCCACAAAGATGCGTGTAAAAATTTCTATCTAAGTCTCATTTGTAAAAGCTAGTTTCAGATGGCGAATTTGAAGAAAAATCTTTTGGTTGGTTGGTTGATTATCACTAATTAATAAAAAGAAGCAAGGGGGTGCAAAGATCCGTTAAGACAAGACAAATAAGAAGATAAAAAGATGTTACAGCAGTCTTTCGTTATCTTAAGATCGATATTTTATGTAATAAGTTTTCGTACATGTAAACAGTTGTCAATTGCTTACATGTACTCTTCATATAAAATATAATCTTAATTTAAATAACTTCATAAAATCATGTTACATTCGATACATCATTTTACCTTTTTAAGAATCTAAGTCTTGAATTCACTTTACACCCCAAACTAAGGTGATTAGCCCAACATAACTTGGGGAAATTTAAATGCTTGAATTATAAATGACAAAGATTTAAATGACATGAATTACTAAGCAAGAACTAAAAATTAAGAAAGGAAACTTGTTGTGCAAGTAACGATGTAAATAAAGGATAAGATGTAAATGACATGAATTATAAAAGACAATGATTAAAAGGCGAGAATTAATTGCAAGAAAGTAAAGTTATGGAAAGCAAATGAAGAGAAATTTAAATTGCGAAATGTAAAGTTCGAGAAATGTAAATTGCATGGAGTAGAAGACTAAAAAGAAAATGCTAGATGAGAAATTGCTAACGAAAGTAAACAAGAGATGAGATGAGAGGAAAAGACTTGAAGATTGCTTCAACTTGAAATGAACTAAATTTGATGTTACTAAAATGGTTTTCCTTATCTTCACAATTATTTTTCCATAGAAATGAAGAAATAAAAATGAAGAAAGAAAAACAGGTAAGGGATTTCTCCCCTTTGGAAGTTTTGTTACAAACTCCAAACTTATTTTTTTCCTAAGCCTTGCTCATCTATTTATATACAAATAAAATAAAGCTGGAGATAATTTCTAGTCTGAAGATATTTTATGATTCTAAAGGGAGAGATTGTTTCTGAAGACTGAAAGAGGTTATTACAGACTGTTTGGGTAAAAAAACAACCAAGGTCCTTTGTCGTACGTCTTTAGATTCCAAATAGACCATTAGCCCATAGTCGCACGACCAGAGAAATAACTGACGTCCTTCCTTTGAGCGACTTTGACCAGACTATCAAAACCCGTCCATGATGGCTGTCGTACGACATGATTTCAGTTACTAATTTACAACATACTTTATATTACATTTAATGCAGGATTTCAAGGACGTTTATGATGGGAGAATCATAACGGAAGACGTTACTAATAACAACGGATATAACAGATGCTATCATCAATATCGAACGGTTACCTTATTAAAGATATGCATTCAAGACTTGCTAACTGATAATTGGAGTATAAATATGAAAATTGAACTTCACATTCGGACATCTGATTGGGAGACCTTACAAGCTCACTCATTCTCTCTCGAAGTTCATAAAGCCTACTGCTGTTTGTCGCGCGATGCACGACCGAAGTATAATTATACACAACGCACGATCGGCTTTACTTTATCATATTGTTTTACATTATATTTCACTTGTAACATTTGTTATCAAGGACGACGTCCCTGATTGACGTTCATAGTGCACGATAACTCATACTCGTCCGCGGTTTTTACCCATTTTAGGGGTTTTCCGCGTCACCAATTCCCTTGTCTCGTTTATTTCATTTTTATTATTGTCGTACGATTATTAAAGCTACTTTCTTTGGTTGGATCAAGCTCCACATTTACCTTAAATTTTCCTTGGGAGATTTTTGGCATAAACAGTTTGGCGCCCACCGTGGGGCCCCATCCAAAGAAAATCTTTGATAATCTTACGACGTGCTAACGTTTTCCTTCGAGTATTCTCTTTTTTCAGTTATTCAGGATAATGTCATTCCAAGGAACTCAAGATCATGTTGTGGCTCAAATGAACATGGAGCTGACTGATGCTCGTGCCCGTATTGACGCCCTAACAGCTCAGGCTCGTCAGGCGGCAGAAACCATCGAGCATCTCAGAAGTCAAAGTGGAAACAATGTGACTGGGACTACGAATGCTTATACTGGTGCTTGGAACGTACCTC